>JAQJVL010000071.1:1950266-2270266 GCA_035578905.1 Stictocephala bisonia
AAGAGTGTTGTATGTATAGAGGTTAATGACTGTTAAAATTTTCTGTTGGATAAAAAGAGGTTTGCAATGTTCAACTGGGCCAGTTCCAGATAATACCCTCACAATCTTTTTTTGCATCAAAAGTAATTCATGGGTATGTGAAGAATGGCCCCAGAGCAAAATGCTATAAGACAAATGCGACTGAAAAAGGCCGAAGTAAGCTGTTCTTAGGTATTCCTCTCTTACTAATGGCTTCAGCTTCCAAAACAAAATAATTAACACATGCTAATTTATTGCAAATCTTATTTATATGTGTTTCCCAATTTAACTTTGAATCCAAGTGAATACCAAGCAATTTAACCGTATCAGGTTCACAATCCTGGGATAAACTAAGCATAAGTTTTTGAGTTTTTTCCTGGTTACAAACAAGTTTATTTTCTGAAAACTAATTTAGAACAGAATTTTCTGCTGTTGTCATAAAGTCAATTAAGTGTTCTAATTCTCTACATGCTTTAAACACAGTTGTATCGTCAGCAAATAATACTGAATTGATATCAATATTAAATGGTAAATCATTTATGGCAATTATAAACAAGAAAGGTCCAAGAACTGATCCTTGCAGAACACCAGTTGACACCTCCTTAAGGGAAGAGTTGTTGCCATCTATACTAACAAACTGTTTTCTGTTTTTAAGATAGGATTTAAACATTTCTAACTCAGTTCCTGTGACATCATAGAACTCCAACTTCTTAATCAGGATATCAAATGGTATGCAGTCAAATGCCTTGGTTAGATAAAATAGCAACATTGAAACAGACTCTCTGTTTTCAAATGCCTTTAGAACCTCTTCAACAATTTTAAGCACTGCTTGAGTGGTTGACTTGCCCCTTCTGTACCCAAACTGGTTATTATTTATTAATTTGTTCGACTCAAAAAAGAAACTCATTTGATTAAAAATTAGGGATTCAAATATTTTAGAAAATATAGGCACTATTGATACGGGTCTATAATTTTGAGGTTGATCTCTGTCACCTTTCTTAAAGATTGGAATAACTTTCGCTGTTTTAAGTAGGTCTGGAAAATATCCGTGCAATAAGCACTGGTTAAAAACAAAAGCCAGAGGCTTACATACATATTGAATTATATTTTTTAAGACAAAGTTTGAAAATCCAAAATAATCGGTTGACTTTGAGTTTGATAATTTAGATGTCACTCTAACTACAACCTCAGGTGTAATTTCATTCCAATAAAAATTGTGTTTCTTTTCTAGCTTTTGATCCATTAAAGTTGTTGGGCATACATTTGTGGGGTCTAAACTATTGCCTAATTCCTTTACAGAGTTAATAAAATAGTTGTTTGTAGTCTCTGGATCAAGTGGAATACTGTTTGAACCAGCTGATGTGTTCTCACTTTTAATTACTGTCCATGCAGCCTTACATTTGTTATCTGACTTTTCTATATAATTTTCATAAGCAGTTTGCTTTGCATTATTAAGTTTATCCCTATATACTTTTTTCATGGCAATGTAGGCTTTATGTGCATCTAAAGCTTTCTCTGAATTTGTCTTACAAAGATTTTTATACATAGTATGATATGCTAACATTTTATTCTTACACTCTAACAAGGACTTATCATACCAGTTAAGTCCTAACTTGTGGTATTTTGAGCTAGGCTTACAGTTACGACTAGGTTTTTTAACTAAGGGGGAGCAGTAATGCCAGCATTCAGTTATACTATTAAAGAGATATTCACACAAAGTCCCTAAATTTATTACCCTGTTTTTATAATCTGAAATAATGTCCCATTGTTCACTATGCAAACACTGAGAAAAAAGGTCTAATTGTTCTTTATTTTGTTTTCTTACAAATGTTTTGTTTTCTCTGCCTCTGCTGGCTATAGGCCTAGAGTTAGAAATATGCTTCATCTTTAGCAATAGTGGTTCATGATCTGCCAAGCATCCATTAATTTGCTCAACTTCAAAACATGATTTTGGGAAATTTACTAAAATGTTATCAATACACGCAGTTAATCTGGTAGGATTTTCGGTCGTGCAATGTAAATTTAAAGTTCTCAACAAGTTTAGGAATGTTTTTGATTCTGGTTTGTCATTATTAGCCATTTCAATATTAAAGTCGCCACATATAGCCACTTTATATCCACTATTAAATTTCAAGATTTTCTGCACAGCTAATTCAAAATTCAAAAAGAAAGTGTTTATATTACCCTTTGGTGATCTGTAAACACTAAGGACTATTATTTTGTCTGTTATCAATTTAATACCACTAAGTTCAATAATTACCCTCTGAGTGAAACTCATTTAAATCGACTTTGGAAAATTTAATTTGATCTCTTACCAAAATTGAGGTTCCCCCATTTTTTGAAAGGGTCCTACACATTATATCGCCAACAACAAAGTCTTTTGGAACAAATAGCTCTACTTGATTATTTTCCGACCAATGCTCAGCTATGCAAATTATATCTATGTTGTTAGTCTCAGCTAGATACTCCAGCTCTGTGACTTTATTTCTGATGCACTGTACATTAGCTTGTAGTATGTTAAGCAAAAAGGTTTGATTGCTAGCAGGCCTACTGGTACTAGGTTTGGGTTCACTGTTCAGGCACTTGCCCTGGCTTTTTACTGTTTGCCCTGAGAGTTGGCTGTCTAATTTATTAAAAAACTACTGCATTCTAAATTACCTTCAAAACCATTAGCAATATGATCTATAATACACTGCCTAATTTTATTACAGAGAACTATTTTCCCTTTCTTTTTCAGATGCTGTCCATGCTTAGTAAACATATTCCTATCAAAGTAGCTAAGTTCTATAAATCTACTATCTTTTGTCGTTGAGTCCCTATAAAGATTAAAATTACACCAGTCTTATTAACTTATTAAGTAACCTGTAAAAGTAAATTACTGTTATATAAATAAAAAATCTAACAGTATGTAAATTGTTTCAATTGAATTCTTTATTTAGTACAAAAGTTATTTTGATGAAGTATCATTATTAATAAGAATAACACATGCATATCAGGCGAATGCGTCATTAGACTCAGTTGAAAAAGAAATTACTTACCAAGTTCAAACCATGACAAACCTTCAAATTTTTA
This sequence comes from Stictocephala bisonia, assembly GCA_035578905.1. Classification (NCBI taxonomy): domain Eukaryota; kingdom Metazoa; phylum Arthropoda; class Insecta; order Hemiptera; family Membracidae; genus Stictocephala; species Stictocephala bisonia. The sequence continues at coordinate 1,953,357 of JAQJVL010000071.1, forward strand.
ATTAGCGGAAAATGATAAATCAATAATCTCACAATCTTGATTTAATACCACATACGGTTAGTTACAGAATACTACTCAGGTTTAGGTTGTCAAAGGTAATTTAATACCACATACGGTTAGTTACAGAATACTACTCAGGTTTAGGTTGTCAAAGGTGATTTAATACCACATATGGTTAGTTAAAGAATACTACTCAGGTTTAGGTTGTCAAAGGTGATTTAATACCACATACGGTTAGTTACAGAATACTACTCAGGTTTAGGTTGTCAAAGGTGATTTAATACCACAAACGGTTTGTTACAGAATACTACTCAGGTTTAGGTTGTCAAAGGTGATTTAATACCACATACGGTTAGTTACAGAATACTACTCAGGTTTAGGTTGTCAAAGGTGATTTCGAAAGTGTCAGATTTCTTAGGGTTTAAATGTGAGTTAGTCGTGGAGTCAGGTATGTTTTCCAGTTTTTTATGTTGGGAAGTTGAAAATTATGAAATAAAGGGTTAGACATATCAGAAGGATAGATTTTATAGAATTTCTTGTTGGATGCCTTTAACTTCCTTGCTTGACTTATCATATGATAAGATTAGATATTTTTTTAATTTAAATTAATCAGCTTCACGTTTTATACAAGGATATTTTTTAATTGCTTTTCTGACGTCGCTTCTCTAGTGAAAATGTTATCCTGAGGTGGCTGTAAGGTGTTCGTACGTAATATGTAAAACCTAATCAGCATCTCATTTCAGGTTCAGCCTGGATTTGTTCATCCAGTGACAGACAAAAGTGGCCTAAGACCCATATCTGAGTGGAGGGTAGCCTTCATGATGGATAACCATCTTCTAAATAACTGGCGGCAAGGTAAATTTACTGATGAAAAAATTAAAACCATAGGCAGATCATCTCCAAGTCAAAGATCATCTCAAATCCCAGTCTGGTACTTCTTTGGCCCTTCTGAGTATCATAAGTTTCTTACAAATGATTATGTGATAGCAGTGAGTCTAAATAGAATAGAAATTCTTGATGTAAGAAACTATCCAGCTACTCTTGCAGTTCAGCCAATTACTATAATTTTTGAATATGATTTTTACGTTGTTGCAGCTAACGACATATTATTAGTATTGTACAAAATGCGAGTTGAAGCTTACCAACTAGAATTTTCTACTAAACAATGGACTGTTAAACATGCTTTTGTAATGGACAAACCTGACAATGTGTCTAATGACAAGAAAGATAGTGTGAAGAAAATGTTTAATCCAAAGGGCTTGAAAGCTTTGTTTGTTGTTGTCAAGTATTATTTGATTGGATATCTAAAAGGAGACACAACAATGCATATTTGGAACTTTAAAACTGGAGTGAAATTGAAACAAGAAACTCTCCCTATTAAAAATTATACAATTGAGGGAATCAAATCTTCAAATTCAAACTTAGTTATTGTTGGAAAACAACAACAAAATAGTAGTAGTAGTACTTCAATTTTTCTTACTTATAACTTATTAAATCTTGCTTTCTTACCATTTAAAGAATTTACCAATGATCACTATGAATATTGTGTTTTTGGAAATCATTTTTCAATCTGGGCTGATCATAAGTTGCAAATTTACAACTACAAAACTAGTAAAACAGTACTTTGCAACTACCCTCTTGGAACTTATCAAATACAGACTCTTGGAAACGATATTGTTTTTCTTGAAGAAAATGAATTGAGACTATTTAATCATGCCACAGGTGAAATTCAGATTCTAATGAAAAATGTTTCATGGTTCAAAGTCTTGAACAAGCAATTCATACATATTCATTTCTTTGAAACGTGTGCAACTTGGGAAAAAGTACCCTATGGATCTTTGGAGTCATGGGGTGATGACCTAGAAAGATTGTCTCGTAGAAAAGTGTTTGAATTTATAATACCAAATACCTTGAGGGAGACATCATTTTCTCTGAGATTCTTTACTAGTCTTGGTAAATCTTATTTAAACAAACATGCTACAAGATATATTGAAGAATATAGAAGTGAGAATCGTATCTTGCACTTTTGGTAAATTAAAAACAATATAACCTGGATGTACATTTCACAAACTTGTAAATTGTAATACACTTGAAATAATGCCACTGTCTTGAATAAACATTGCAATATGTAAGTTAAAAAGAAACTAGATATTGTATAGTACTCTCCTAAAACTTATCAAATAGAGACTCTTGGAAACGATATTGTTTTTCTTGAACAAAATGTATTGAAACTATTTAATCATGTCACAGGTGAAATTCAGATGCTAATGAGAAATGTATCGTGGTTCAGTGTCTTGCACAAGCAACTCATACAGATTAAACAGTTTGAGAACTCTCTGGAAGAAAATCTAAGTGAAGTAGATATGTACTCTTGTGAGTTTGTAATCGGCTACGTATTTGAAGTTGTAACACCAAATTCCTTGAGGAAGACACCACGCTGTTTGGGAACTAGAGGCACCAAATATAATTGAAACAAACATGCTACAAGATATATTTTAGCCTACAGAGATCCTGATCATGTCTTGCACTTTTGGTAAATGATAAACAATGTAACCGACATGTACATTTAACAAACTTGCAAATTGTAATGGACTTGAAATAATGCTACTATCTTAAATTAACATTGCAATATGCAAGTGACAAAAAAACTAGCTACTGTAAAGTAAAATACGCATTGTCGGAAAATAACCATATTGATATAAATTAAAGTATAAAAATACACATTTAAGTGAGCATTTTTGGTGTTCTATGGAACAAATGATAATAAGTTAAACCATGTCACATCTGGCCTAATGTAGCACTAAGTTAAGCCGGAAAACTTTGAAGCCGGATATTGAATTACCATAATAAATGTGTGGTTTTTCATGGAGCGAATGCATCACGTGTATTTCGGCTATGCTTTAACAGAAGTACGTAATCAATGGATTGTTTATTACTAAGCTGGAAAGGTTTTTCAAAATATATAGTAATAATTCTATAAAATAGCAAATTTTTTAACGAAAATAAAAACTGAAATACCGTTGCCTTGATATGTAATATAATTAAATATTTCTTAGTTAAGGTACTTTCTGGTTACTTAATGGACAGAAAAAAAATCAAAAGATTTTAAATTTCGTTTTATTTTAGAACATTAATTAAAAACAGTGAAACAGTAAAATAGAGTATATTTAAAAAAATTCGTACTAATGCACGGAATGGCAACTCAATCAATAGTAACTGTTTGATCTACCGACACGCTAGGACAATGTTTCCAAAAATAGCATAGGTGGTGTTTGTTGTGGGAAATCCCTCATTATGCTTGCCACCCCTCACATTCCCAAGGTCAAGCACTGGGAACTAATATTCCTTCTCTTTATCACCAAGCCGCCTGGGCCGGTTATCAGAGGTTCTGGATATAACAGGGCCAGAATGCCAGGTTTTACTGTAGCTATAAAATCATGAATGCCGATCTACTAGATTTCAATTGATCTCTTCCATTAACTGTTTATCAAGATGTTCACTTAATACATGTTTAATTATTACTTATAGACGCACAAGTTGATTACCTTATTAAATATTGTAATGGCTCTATTATAGTTTTATTTTACTGTTGCACCTCTATTATTATGGAAATGGTTTAGTCCATATATGCGGTTTAAACATAAATTTTAGCAAAGAATATAGCAACTATTTTTGTATTAATTGCTAAAGAAGTTTTTATTAATGAATACTTTATACAATATAAGCGTATTTGTTATATATTTTCCTAAAATATAACCAGATTTATTGTTCTTGTTTTTTTTTGTTATTTTTTTTACCTACAGTGACCTTTAAGTAAAAAAACCTTTTACATAAATGTATAAAATAAATTTGTATGTTGATTTTATGGTGATAATATAAAATTATTGTAATAGGGTTGGTATTTTGGTTTTCTATACTGATGTCAGATTTATTGAACACAAAAATTTAGTTGTGAGGATTGGAGTAGGATTTACTACTTATAATTTATTTCTTGTGTAGTATACAATATTGGATAAGGTACTTGTATAAACTGTACAAAGAACTTATTTTCATTTTTTTTCATGTGCAAGAAAATTTTTAACAGATTGCCGGCCCTGTAATGTGGCTTTACAGCAGTTCTCAATATACACGGTTTCGTTATGAACAATTTGCAGCTCTTTGGAGGCTAGAAAACAGATGCGGGGTTGTAGAGTCAATAAACAAGACAGTCAAAGATCCTTCTTATCACTGTTATGTTGCATTATGACAACATGCTATATTAGGTATGTCAGTAATTGCCTTGCTTGACAGGAATAAAGTAAGGCAATTCCCAGCCCCGCTAACTACAAAGATAAAATCAGACCTTTCCAGAAGCAAACAAATAATAGTTTTAAAAATATAAGCTAGTAATATTTTTAACCAAGATGGTTCATACAAGCCTTAAATGTAGGTACATCGGTATCATACGTACTAGAACAACTTGATATCCTCCACACTCTGGAAAATACACATTGAGGAGGTGGGAGGTAGTGCAACAAGTACAATCTGTGGACTGTGGTAGACATCTAGAGACGCTATCGGTTTACAGGGTGTAAGGAGAAGAAACATAAATTATGATTCATAAAGGACATGTATCAGTTATTAACAACAGCTGTTTGTACTGGCAGACTTAAGCCTAAAATACACATTGAGGAGGTGGGAGGTAGTGCAACAAGGACAATCTGTGGACTGTGCTAGACATCTAGAGACGCTATCGGTTTACAGGGTGTAAGGAGAAGGAACATGAATTATGATTCATAAAGGACATGTATCAGTTATTAACAACAGCTGTTTGTACTGTCAGACTTAAGCCTGAAATACACATTGAGGAGGTGGGAGGTAGTGCAACAAGTACAATCTGTGGACTGTGGTAGACATCTAGACGCTATCGGTTTACAGGGTGTAAGGAGAAGGAACATGAATTATGATTCATAAAGGTCATGTATCAGTTATTAACAACAGCTGTTTGTACTGGCAGACTTAAGCCTGAAATACACATTGAGGAGGTGGGAGGTAGTGCAACAAGTACAATCTGTGGACTGTGGTAGAAATCTAGAGACGCTATCGGTTTACAGGGTGTAAGGAGAAGGAACATGAATTATGATTCATAAAGGACATGTATCAGTTATTAACAACAGCTGTTTATACTGGCAGACTTAAGCCTGAAATACACATTGAGGAGGTGGGAGGTAGTGCAACAAGTACAATCTGTGGACTGTGGTAGACATCTAGAGACGCTATCGGTTTACAGGGTGTAAGGAGAAGGAACATGAATTATGATTCATAAAGGACATGTATCAGTTATTAACAACAGCTGTTTGTACTGGCAGAGTTAAGCCTAAAATATACATTGAGGAGGTGGGAGGTAGTGCAACAAGTACAATCTGTGGACTGTGGTAGACATCTAGACGCTATTGGTTTACAGGGTGTAAGGAGAAGGAACATGAATTATGTTTCATAAAGGACATGTATCAGTTATTAACAACAGCTGTTTGTACTGGCAGAGTTAAGCCTAAAATGCCCTTAGTGAATATCTCATATCAAATATACAGTGGTCAGATATAATGGGTCCCAAATATGACCATCCAGTTATTTACGCTCAGAACATTTACTTGTTGGAGCTAGTAGAATACTCTGTTGACAAAAATAAAAGAAGACCAACCAGGTGGGCTTAAAACTAAAACTTATTATATTTTATGCATTTATTCAGGCTGCAAGCTGTTTAATGTTTCTATTTCTAAATGATTTAAGTTTGTTTTTACTATTTACCTTTTATTTATTTAAAGGAGGTTTCCCTTAGGAGACACTTAGATAAATTTTAATATACCATAAGATGATATTTATGCACTGTCCCATTGCCTTTTCAACTTTTCAAAGATATTTTTTTTATCTTAAACAAGTTTATTTGCTGTTTCCCTCAACTTCTTTTTCTAAAAATGTCATGGCAATCATCTTCCAACAAAGATCTTTGTCATCAAAGTTATATGAGCATCTTAGTCGTTTTGCCATTAGCATAATTGTATGTTACATTGTAGCCTCTTGTGGAAATCAAGTAGTGAAATCCTATTTTTTTCTCAGTGGGATATTGATGGAGCTAAATCTTTTTTAAACTTTTGCTTAAGTGTTATTATTGTTCATTTAGATTTGATGCAATTTTCACAATTCAATCTGATATAAAGCTAACCGAATGTGTGTAATCAGCAGGGATAGCATTAATCTAAAACTTAAACAGTTCTATTTTATGTTTTTCGTGGTCATGAGTAAAATGCCCTGTCATCAATAGGAGTATCGATTTTCTTTAATAATTTGTTTTCTTGTATTTGCTGTTACATACTGCTGCTTTATTAACTTTATAATAATATAATGCTATAAATATATCAAACACTCCAGTAAATACAATTTTTTATTTAACAAGGCTTTTCAGTAACTTTGTTGTAAAAATTGTATTTACTGGAGTGTTTGATATATTTATCGCATTAAATTATAAATCCAATCAGAAAGGAGCTTAAAGAATGATTTATTGTAATATACTTCTCGAATGTTGATCGTAAAGATTTGTGTGATATGGGTTAAGATTGATTGTAAAGAGCAAAGCGATGATAGTCTCGAAAAACATGGAAATTTTAAAAATGAAAAGTGAATACCAGCAAATCCACTGAAAGCTGAAGAATAAATAGACTATACATAGTTAAAATATTATGCTTAATAAAATAATCTCTGCATGAAACTGTTTTTGCAAGGTTAAAAATTACTTTTAAAGCTTTTTTGTAACCAAAAAATTTGAACAAATAATAATAAATTACCCCGAAACATTAAACCATAGCTCATTATTGATGAAAAATAAGCATGGTAAACCATCAACTGTGTTGATAGGTTAGTGATTTTACTTAAAACTCAAAGTTAGTAAATCACAAAATTAAGTTTCCTTTTTGTATTTTCAATCTGGTTATTCCATTGAAAATGTTGTCTATAAATTCACTGGCTGTTGAACATCAAAAACAGAATTATATATGTATATATTTATACATTAGATGGGACATGTCTATGAGATGCTGAAAACTCATTTATTTGTTTTATTAACATTCAAAGACAAACTATTATTTGTAAACCAATCATTAAGGGAATTCATCTCATCCTCCACAGTCAACCAAAGAGAATGTCTGTCTAAGTGTGTACAGACAAGGGTAGTGTTATCGACGTACTGTATCAAACTTATTTTTGTTGCCTTATACTAGTTATTTACATAAATTGAGAATAAAGTAGGCCTGAGGACAGACCTCTGTGGGACACCTTACTTCAGATTTTGCCATGATGAACAACATTTTGAACTAAATTTATTTATTACTATCTGCTGTTTTCTATCTTTTAAAAATTATCTAAACTAATTCAACTCAGTATTTTTCATTCCAAATTTTCTCAAAAGAATATCATGGTCAACACATTCGAACCCCCTGGATAAATCATACAAGATTGCGGCAGTCACATGTGATCTATCCAAAGCACTCGACACCTCATTGACAACCTTTTGGTTAGCTGATATTGTACTAAACCCTTGTCTGAATCCAAGCTGTGTTTAACTGAAAATTGAGTTATTTTCAAAATGATTTACTATTTAACTTAAACAATTTTCTCTAGGATTTTAGAGAAAGCAGACAAAATTGCAATAGTAGAGCAACAACTAGAAGGCTCAATCACTTCTCCTTTTTTAAACAGAGAATTAACAATTGCATATTTCAGTCCTTCAGGAACAATGCCAGTTTTTAGTGATTGGTTTAAAATTGTAGTCAAAGGATTACATATGTTATGAATAGTTTGTTTGATCAAATATACAGAAATATCGTCCCAGCCTCTAGCTGGTTCTTAATGACCTGACAATGTTCGATACATCCTTATTTGTCACTAAAGTAAATTTAAAACCTAATGTATTATTATTTATTTGATTATGATTATAAATGGAGCAAATTGATCCAACTGCTGCATTAAAGTTTATTTATTTATTTTACATGGATAATTTATAAAATGGTCACTAAAATTCTGCGCTAAGTTTAATATTGAATTTGATAAAGCTGTTGGTGACTGGCCATTTTGAAAATCCACTGGGAATTCGAAATTCTTATTTTTAAGCCCCAATTCGTTCTTGACAACCGACCATGTAGCTTTAGAAATATTACTTGATGATCTAAAGGAATCATTGGTAATTCTTTTAGCCAGAGCCACAGAAGATTTAAATTTCTTTTGTAAGATTTAAAAACCTTTGGAACTGCTCTGATTTATTGTATTTTGCTTCTGCATCTAGTAGCCTTTTTTTACAGATGAAATTTTCAATCCCTGAGTTATCCAATTGTTTTTAGATTATATTTATCTATCTGCTCCAATTTATTGAAACAATATACACACGCACGCACACACACACTTGATAAAAATTAATTATAGTTACTATTAACATCACACGATGGATCAAAAGGCCAAATTTAAGAATTCAACAATCTATTAAAATTAATAATCTTGTTAATTCTTGAATTAAAGACGCTTGATACTCTCATTTTTTTGAGGTGACAGAGTAGGTCTCTGTCATTTGAGTTTCCCAAAAGAGGCAGCAGTAGAGTGAGGTGGTCTGATCCTCCTAAATTAAAAATTTTACCTTTGTCTTGACAACTAAAAATTGTTTTAGAAAATATGTTGTCAACACATGTACTTGAATGAAATGTGATTCTAGTTGGATTAAGAAAGTAGCGTTTAAATCCATGACATTAAAAGTTCTCTATAAGTTTTTTAGACTGCCACTTTTCCTTCAAAAGATCAATATTGTGATCTGATGCTATAATAATAACAATAACACTACTAGAGAAGTCTGGGGTGTCCATGTTGGATGGTAGTCAAGGTTCAGATGGTGTGTAGGTAAAGAGAATTGACTGTCAGACTTTTCTTTTAGCCTGGTTCGGATTCCACTTAAAGCTGTAGGTTGCATAGTTGCCCTGGATATTGGGCTATTAATAAATAGTCCTTTCTGAGATAAGTCAAACTCAGATAGTAACAATGACTCTCGTTCATCTACACTCATCACACTCATTCACCTCTCATATTCACCCATATCTGTAATATTGGCGTCTTAGAAATGAATAGTAAATAATATTTTTCCTTTTTGATTCTTTGGCTAGTTTGTTTAAAAGTTTGTTGAGTTTATTTGAAAATACGTGTGTATCAATTTCTGTGCCTGGAATTTTCTAAATAAAAATGAAAATTGTATTAATATCTCTACACTCAATGTAAGATACCTCAAAATACATTGAAAACCCGATTGTCCGTCACCCTATCTTCCATCAGGTTCTGGGTTCGTTGTGTCACGATATGAAAGTTGCCGTATGACTTATCCGTTTGGGAGTCGACTATTTCCCCCGCCAGCCATCTAGCCCTCATAAGCCTAGTTCCAACTGCCTTTCATCTGTAAGGCCTCGTCTGCTGCCTACCAGATAACAAGTCGTTGGAACAGCTCGCCTGTGTATGCCTGACGTACGGACAGGCCGTCCGAGGCTGCCTGAACAGATCTCATACAACATGGGGAAAGAGGCGACATTACAAAGGACTGTGGTCGGAGATGAAGTTTTAAGCTGCGACGCCTACATACAGGCTGTTGTAACGGTCATGTCTGATGATGCACAGGCGACACGCTATCGGTGTACCGACATAGGGCTACCTGATGTCTGCGAAAACACTGGCCGTGGGAACTGGTCTTTAATATATTACACTGTACTGCAGTTTAATTTTAAGAATGTTGATAATTAATTTTTGTGCTCATTACATAATGTACAAGCTTATGTTTTACATTAAAACTAGGCCTACTATAGTAAAAGTGTAATTGTGACCTGCAGTATATACATTCTGTTACATGTCTTTTTTCTAAACTTTTCATTTACATTTCGTTAATCAATATGTACTATACAGCATTTAAATTTAACGTGCACAAGCAATAATAAGTTTTCAGCAATATAAGTGTGAGTGGGTGAATTCTCTATAATCCATCTATTCTCCAATCCGTTACGGCCGCAGTTCCGATCCCTGACGGAAAATAGGGTTTCTACTGTAATGTTCTTCATTTAAAAATTTTAGGTCTGATCTTACTTTGAAATTAATGTTAATCTTTTAACAAAATGCATGATCCACCTCGTGATTGTTGATGCAGTTTTATAAATAATATGCATTAATGAACAATCACATAAAATAACTGCATTAAATTACCATTTAAACCATGCCTACAACCTTCCCTGGCTTAACATTATGAAAGATCTAAACGTCATTAATATTACAAACATTATTGTTTACATTTCAATAAATGTTAAAACTTTTTGTAAATCATTATTTACATTTGAACAGCTGTTACTTTTCGTTTCTTTTTAATCTCTCCATGTTATTCTTAAGGCCGAAAAACAAACTTGGATGGCTTCGCACACCCTTCTGGGTTAAAAATGCAAAGAAGTAAGACCTTATTGCACAGCTACGAACAGAGGTAAATTTTTTGACACCTCGACCATTTCGATTGGTTAAAAAATAAAGGATGAGTTGCATTGACAAAAAACGGCTTCACATATTATATATAAGCATATTTATTTTGCTTTTCTGATGTCGTTTCACTAGTAAATCTGTTATCATGAGATGGCTGTAATGTGCTCGGACGTAATATGTAAAACCTAATCAGCATCTCATTTCAGGTTCAGCCTGGATTTGTTCATCCAGTGACAGACAAAAGTGGCCTAAGACCCATATCTGAGTGGAGGGTAGCCTTCATGATGGATAACCATCTTCTAAATAACTGGCGGCAAGGTAAATTCATTGATGAAGAAATTAAAACCATAGGCAGACCATCTCCAAGTCAAAGAAGATGGGACCGCTGTTCTGAGTATCATAAGTTTCTTACAAGTGATTATGTGATAGCAGCGTTTCGAGATGTAATACAAATTCTTGATGTAAGAACCTGTCCAGCTACTCTCGCAGTTACGCCAATCCCCATCAATTTAGGATGTACTTCTTATGTTGTTGAAGCTAACGACATGTTATTAATATTGTACAATAAGGGTGTTGAAGCTTACCAACTAGATTTTTCTTCTAAACAATGGAACATTAAACATGCTTTTGTAATGGACGAACCTGAGAAATTGTCTGATGACAAGAAAGATAGTGTGAAGAAAATGTTTGATCCAAAGGGCTTGAAAGCTTTGTTTGTTGTTGTTGAGCATTTTTTTGTGGGATATCTAAAAGGAGACACAACAATGCACATTTGGAACTTTAAAACTGGAGTGAAATTGAAACAAGAAAATTTCCCTATTAAAAATTGTACAATTGAGGGAATCAAATCTTCAAATTCAAACTTAGTTATTGTTGGAAAACAACAACAAAATAGTAGTAGTAGTAGTAGTACTTCAATTTTTCTTACTTATAACTTATTAAATCTTGCTTTCTTACCATTTAAAGAAGTTACCAATAATCACTATGAATATTGCGTTTTTGGAAATCATGTTGCAATCTGGGCTGATCATAAGTTGCAAATTTACAACTACCAAAATAATAAAACTATATTAAGCAACTACCCTCTTGGAACTTATCAAATACAGACTCTTGGAAACGATATTGTTTTTCTTGAAGAAAATGTATTGATACTATTTAATCATACCACTGGTGAAATTCAGATTCTAATGAAACATGTTTCATGGTTCGAAGTATTGAACAAGCAATTCATACAGATTCAGTTGTTCAATAAGAACATTTCAAAAGAACAAGAAGGTGAAGAAGAACAAGAAATGTTTTCTTGGGAACGAGAACAAGATATTTGGCATTGTAAGAATGTATTTGAATTTGTAGCACTGAATTCTTTGAGGAAGACATCACTCGCTTTGGGATTTAGAAGCTGTGGGTTTTATTTAAATAGACATGCTACAAGATATATTGTAAGATATGCAGATGGTCATGTCTTACACTTTTGGTAAATGAAGACAATATAATTTGCACATTTCATAAACTTGCAAATATTGTGATCCATTTTTTAAAAGTTTGAATAAATTTATAAATTGATACTACGCACAGATTAAATAACTTCTTAGGAGTTTAAAACTTATTTAAAAAATGTATCTCTATCTCTCATAATGTTAATGTGGTTGCCATTTTGTTATTTGTGCACATGGCAGTTTTAGTGTTTGCAAAAGTTTACAGAACTTGTATCTCAGGAACTAATAATAAGTTCCTAAAAATTCTATGACAATTCCTGTCATAGAGGGATGTAATTAAAAATGATATAAAGGTAATTTACTCTCTTTTATAGTAATATAAATATTTCAAACATTCTTATTCCTCATATAAGAAAACTTACCATGAACTATGAAATTGAATTTTGAAATTTTAAGCCCTAATATTCTGATGGAACTGGTAGAGCAGGTTCATGGTAACAGAAAATGATTTTGTACATTTCTGTTACCATGTTACCCCAGTTAAAACATTTTGACTCAAGAAAATCAAGAACATTTTACAAAACCTGTAAATTTTACCACATCTTCTCAAAGGCTTATAGCTTTAATTTTACAGTTGTTGCTATACAGGGTGTACCAACAATCTGGGGATGGCATTATAATTTTTGACTCATTGCAGGTAAAGCAATAACACTGTACACTCATTCACACACACGTATGAATAGTGCAAGTGTGCGTGCGAAGCCTATTGTAAGAAAACTACTATTAGTATAGCATTTATTAATTACTTTTGCTAATTAGATAACTTTTTCCATAGGGAAACTTACATGACCAAAAAGATTTCCTCACTGCTTACAAATTTTATGTCATGGCTTTTAGTAAGTTAAAACTAGGTTCATTTTAACACTTTTATGGATAATTTGTTGCAACCACGATATAATAAACTGCTACCATTATAATGATATGCTACATGTGTACCTTAAAATTAGTATTATGGATTAAATGGCTTTCGGAACGAAACCATCTTCTGTAGAACCTAGCTGCCCATTTATTCTAATGGGAGAGTTTTGATCTTCAATCCCTAAAAACAACAGTCATTTCTTGGATAGCAAAATGTTTTAATTTTTCTGGGGTCGACATGATTAGATCTACCTTCAGTCCAATTTTCAAAATTTTACAATACCCTGATGTGGATAAACATATATGTCAGTAAGTGGTCACAATCCAATTTTATATTAGAGTGACTAGGAGACACTCCTGTATGCTTCATCGCCAACCCCGTCACTCATGGGGGAAGCTCTGTTTGTGAGCTTGCAAGGACAATTTGCTATAGGCCCTGTAGGGAACTTGGCCTTGAGGGAAAGCTCAGCCTGCAGTCTCATCAAGATACTGTACAGTCCCATTTGTGGATTTCGGCCTGCAGCCTTGTGAGGAAACTCGGGTTATGGCCTCATCGGTCACTTGGCCTGTATTACAATGAACACACACTGTTTTGGGGCAGTGGAGCCCATAAGCATTGTGTTTTGTAAAATGTGATGGCATATGAGGAATCAAGGAAGAATACCTTTAATTTTGTACCCCACTTGAGTATGCTAGTTTAACGTTACTCATTTGTGGGATTTTGGGCAACTTTTTATTTTCTGGGGGTCAGAGCCCACAAACACAGCTTTTCCAAAATATCTCGATATATTCTGATTTAGGAGATAAATACTGTACTAGTAGTTTGATACCCCGCTTGGGCGTTTTTTATTTTAGGATTACTCTTTTTTGGTTTTTGGAGAATTTCTTTTTTTGTTTTAGGAGCATATACCCCTCATTATTTTCCCTTTTCAAAATTTGAAGGTATATTTGGATTCAAGACAAAAAATACATTTATTTAGATACCCAATTTCTTGTGGATAACATAAGTATTAACCCTTTCCATCCCAGACATTTTTTAAAAAGTTGTTAAAAAAACCAGGTATATTTATACTTTAACATAATAAAAACATTGTTTAGTTATCTGCAAAGAAATTCATATTTCACAATGCTATGTTTAAAATTAAAGAAGTAATGGCTCTTGTAATAAAAGACTAGTTTATTTACAAAATTCCGATCCTTTCATACAAAATTCCTTCACATCCATCAAAAGTTACCTCAGCTTTACACCAAATTCCCACTCCCTCCATGTTAAGCGATGGCCTGAAATAGGCTGTTACATATACATAGCCATCCAGTATGATGTTTTCAACTTCTGGGGATTTTAGTGAGTGTTTTGACAAGCATATAATATTTGGGTTCTCTAAATAAATAAACACATTCAACTGCTGTATCTTCGATGCCAGACCCCTAATATTCTGGTGAGCTAGTTAACGGCAGTTCGTGGGGCGCCCAGACTCTTGCTGAGGTAATCCCTCTAGGATATCTCTAATAAATTGTGGGGTTGAGCTAAAAAATGTTTTTTATAAAAAGTTTTGTATTTTGGTTTGTTAACCTTCTTGCTGAAGACCACCCTGGCCTGCTTAAGAAAGTTGTTAGAAGGTGGATTAAAACTGTTGGAGGAGTATTGAGGTGTATAGGGAGCATTAATTGATTGCGGGGCGGACACTTTACCAAAAATGGCCTCCGACAGCAAGACGCCTTTACCGTGCATGTTGAGATGCATACCCTGTCTGGTGTATAGACCTTGTGTCAAAGAGCCGATCGACACGCAAGCCACATTCCCCACTGATGGAGACGGTCATGGAGTTCAGTATTAACACTACTTACCAATGCATCCAGTATATCATCATCGTGCCTACGAGGCAACTGCACCACCAGCACCGTCGGCGTGGGAACCGGCATAATTGTACCGCTCAACTCCTCAACAATGCCATTTAAGCGTCCGTTCACAATTTTGTTTGTACCAGCAATATAATAATAACAAAATCAGTCGAGCTTAAACTAAGAGCTTCTCGCTGTAACTCATCCAGGATATGGCTTATTCGGGCACCTGGCCTGATATAGGAAACCACTTCATACTCTCCACCAAGTTTATTTTAATTATTCAGTATGTGTCCATGGCTATCAGCAAATATTACTACTTTAGATTTTTACACTGAGACTGACTTGGGGAGACTGAAGGGTCAGGTACATAGGATACGTTGGTATTTTTAGGTCTTGTGTTTAGGTGACTAGCAGGGTGATTTTGGGTGGAAAGGGAGGGATGTTAACACACTTTCCATGGATCCGAACTGGTAGATAAATTAGAAATAGACTTACTATTTATAGCATGTTTGGTTTGTTTTTCAGGATGTTTTTATGTTTTTTAACTTTTACGCCTATAATCCAAGATACCGCATTTCAGGCATCACTTACACTTTCAGGTACGGTTGTCAACACAGAGAACCTGTTACTGATGGGTACATTGGACTTTTCAGATTCACATTTACTATTAGACTTACCTTTATACTTAACAGTTCAAGATGAGCTAGTTATTTTTTCTAGAGATATTTTTACTTTTATCGACAACTTGTCCATATTACATAGGTTTTGCCCTACTGCGTAATGGCTGGCCGTCTGGCTACTTACTGCTATAAGTTCCTGATTAGCTTTTGATGACCAGTGAGGTTCAGCAATACGACTGGAGCTTTCAGAAAACCTACAAAACCAATTAGGGAAAGTTTGTTGAGAGCGAGGCTCTACATGACAGTAACCATTTAGTATAATCATCGAGTTAATAATCACGTTCAGACCACATTCAAAACTATTATTTTGCTGTAGGCTTCTAGGCACTTCAAAACAACGGTTATTGCTAAGATTCAAGTTGTTCGTCAGTTGCCATACGAATTTAGAATTTAAGCTTGATATGAGTCAAGATGGAAAGCAAACTGATTTTTCATGTCAAGGAATAAAAGGCTCCAGTGAGAAGCACTGTCCTTTCTGTCTGGCTGGCTGCTGTTACACACACAACAGAATACATAGGTATAGCACTTAAGATCTAGTTCATGGATTTGACTATCTATATTGTCTTTCTGGTTGTTCTTAAGGAACTCATTGATAGATGGCCCTACGAATAATGCTTTGCTGATCGTGCGTACAGTCAATACAAAAGTAATAAAAACTTTACAAATATCTGTAATCATTAAAAAGATTTTGGTTTGGAAGTCAAATATTATTTCTTCTCTTTGCATTTGCACACGGTAAGAACAGTGATGGTATTGAAGAGAATGAATAAAAGGAAAACGCTTTGAGGGATCTAAGCTAGACCAACAATGTACTTTGAAGGCACAGCAGCAGACACAATGCGAGTTACCACAGACGTCAGCTAAAGCGTAGAAAGCCCCTCAATAACGTACGTATAATAGTGCTACCACCCACCCATACAAGTACGGTTGTGATGAATAAATGCACACACGTACAGTGTAATGACCCTCCCTCCCACACATACACGTACATAGTAATGACTCTCCCATCCACCCACACACGTACAGAGTAATTGAACAAGAGAAAAAGTTGAACAAGAGAAAAGGAAGTCACAAAGGCAAGCCTTCAAAGACCTCTTGTGAACCAAATACTGTATTGTCATTGGATGAAATGTATGATCTCTGTCTCAAAGCCCGATAGGCATTCAATTTGTCTTAATCAAGAAAGAAGAAGTCAATATTACAACAAGAAAGACTTGACTTTGTTGGTACAACAAGAAAGTTGTTGGTACAACAAGTTTTCACGAGTTCATGCCATTATTTGAGGCTATTGGATGGTTTCTAGATTTCTAGTATAAAAAACATGTGTGATCACTTTTTTAAATTTATTCCATTCCCTCTTATTAATAAAGAACTCATTGATGTGTGTCTGATCAGTATTGGTGGCATGGTGAAGTATGGAGCTAAGTCCACAAAACAACAATGTTTATATTCATTTTTTTCATCTAGCTGGTCTCCAAACATCCTTTAAAAATCACAAAATGATATAGTGTGGGTTCCAATGATAAAAGTTGTAGGAAATTGACACTTATTGAACTATCTACGACAACCAGTTTGTTCTATACTATAACCTACAAACTGTCTGAAGACATATAGAAACACTAATCAGCATTAATTCAAGAAACCGCTGCTGTTAATTTCTAATTATGTACAATGTTTCAACAGAAATTGCATCATGTTTCACCTAATAATATCAATTATGCATTCCTTCCATTTTTCAAGTAAGTTTTAGAAATAATTTAACTTAATTTTGTGTTAATGATTATTAATATCCATCTCAGTAAATATAGTATATAATGTATCGGCCTAGATAATATCTAAATAAGAATAAATTTTTTAGAATGATATACTTAGAGCAATCAAAAGGACCTTTATGAAAATTTCTTTAATAATAAATATACCAGGTTTCATATTTTAGGCTTTTAGAGGTAGGTTGAACCAAAAAGGCACTTATAGGTTAGTCATTGCTTGTTATTTAAGTGTAAGTGTTGACGCTGATGCACAGTGTATTAGGAATTAAAATAACTATTGAGATTGAGACGAAATGAGATGAAAACACTTGTACTTTAATCACAAATACTGTTTATTAATTCGAAATAGTGGAAATTATGAAGTTGAACTAACTATGATAGTAAAAACAATACCATGACCATACCACATTATAAAACACCTAGTAGCGACAAATCAAATTACTTTATTTGTCGTAAGAAATTTGATAAATTATTGACAAAGTCTCTTTACAGCTAAACAGCAAGGTCAGATTTATAGATACAACTAAATACAATACACACACACACACACACACACACACACACACACACACACACACACACACACACACACACACACACACATACATAGTAGTAATAATTTTGTTTTAAAATTTTATCCTATGCATACAAAAAATTTGTTTAAATGATAAAAAGGATGAGCAAGCAGCCAGTCATATTTCTTTTTAAAAACCTCTAGAGGATATTTATTAATCATGAGTTCTTGAACATTGAACATCTTGAGAGATAGTACTGAATGACTGTTGAGAGTTTTACTTAGTTGATAGAAAGGTATTATAGATGTATTGTTTTAGCCTCTAGTATTATGGCAATGGATGCTATGATTCAGATTGAGTAAATGGGGGTTGTTAAAAATATAGACAAGAATGTCAAACAAATACAGATAAATGACAGTCAGAAGGCCAAGTTCTTTAAAGTAAGTCCCACACTTTGACACTCACATTGCATTGCTCTGGGACTAGTGTGACCCTAGCAATCCTAATAGGAGGAGTTTAAACTACACCCCAATAACGTTGTTTTGCATTGTGTTGTCCAAATAAGTGAAATAATATCAATAAAAAAGGACCATGACAGGTTATTTGACATTTACTTATATCAGATGTGGATGTAAATATTTCAGAAATACGCATTTCACTGCTCCTGTCACTCTTAGCGCTAGCGTCGTGCTTGCCGCAAATGTTTTAAACAGATTGTCGTGACTGTGTGTTTTATACTGTAACCATAATATTTTTCTAACTTCTCAAACAAGACAATTACCTAACAACCAAATATTTAAATTATGAAACATTTAGTTAATAATATTCAATATAAACATTAAATTAATACACATAAGTATTAATAAAAACATCTGTAAAATGGATAAACATTCAACCCATCAGTAAGCATCATATCTAAATTTGTTGCAATATGTTTACGATAAATAAACATAATATTGTTGATATTAGACTGTTATATAATTTGATATTGATTTCACATTTAATAAATTTTTATAAATGCTTGAAACATTGTACTATTGTTACCAGGTATATACAAAATGATTTTCTGTTACCATGAATCTACTACAAAAGCACTATAAACTGTATTTATCTTTTAGATTTTTACTGCAAGTCCCATCAGAGTTATAATGGCTTAAACTTCCAAAATTTTGAAAATTGCCATTTTTTTTAAATTAATGAAATGAAAAGGATTAAAGTTTGGCCTTTACTATTTGTTTACCTCTACTGAATGTATCTACACCCACAAAAAATACCAAGTTTTGTATGGAAATACTTTTTTTAATGTGTAAAAAGTAGATTTTTCAAATTTCAACTTCAAAGTAGGCCTAGGTTTTCTTTTAGAAGGAGTAGGAATGATTTTCAATTATATATACTACATACATTATACAAGAGTAAATAAATTATCTTTACATTAGTTTTCAGGACATCCATTTTCGACAATTAGTTCCTGAGATATGTGCATTGCTGTCCAAACACCAAATTTACCGTGTGTTCAATTTACCAAGTGACTGCCACTTTAACACTGTGAGGATTGAAAAAAAGTTATGAAAAATAATTAAATCAATGTATAAAATATGAATCTTTTACAAAATGGTCAAGCAACTACTTTTGGGCCACCTATTATAAATTGACCCAAAATGTAATACATTTGGAATAATGCCACAATCTTACATTGTTTGAATTAATATCAATATGTGATTTTGTTGTTCAATATTGTTTGGTTCAATATTTATTGAAACCTAAACTAGCAACAGTAAAATACTCACTGTAAGCAAACGCCTTTGAATTATTATAAATAAAAATATATTATTAAGCAAGCTATTTTAGTATTCTTTGTTAGAAATAGATGCAAAATCATAAATTACTATTATATATCTGTCAGTTTGTCAATAGACCTCTACATTAACTTTTTATCAAGAGTGTTTCTTCAATGTATGTGTAATTATTCATTTTAGACGCACATGTTATTAAGTATTTTAATGGCTCTATTATAGTTTTATTTAACTGTAGCACCTTTAATTTAATTTTATTTTTTTATTACTAAGGAAGTAGTTTATTCCATATGTGCAGTTTAAGAATAAATAGAGAATGTAGTGACTATTTTTGTATTGATTGTAAAGGAAATTTGTATAATGGAATACTCCAATCAATTTGTTATATGCTTCTAAAATATATCCAGACTATTGTTCCTGCTGAGTTTTTTTAACCTACCGTAACCTTTAAAGAAAAAAGTCTCTTCAATAAATTAAATAATCTTTGAAATAAATACTTACTAGGGGAAACCATTGCACGCCATGCGTGCCAACTTCGTCACTCGCTGCACTCGTTACACCTCGGCCTTCAGCCTCGGTTTGTGACTGTTGACTAAGAATAATAGTAGGTTAACTGTATAATGTATAATCACAATATTACATTTATTTACAGTATCTCACTAACATTATTTGCGTTTTTGTCTATTTATTATCATAAAAACCCAATGTTATTACTTTGCCTATTTCAAACGTGTTCATTTATTAATTTTTTGTTTTTTTTTTTTCAGCTGAAGTTTAATTAGATACATAAAATAACTGCATTAGATTACCACTAAAACCGTGCCTACAACCTTCCTGGGTTTAACATTATGAAAACTCTAACCTCAATTACAAACACCATTGTTTATATTCCGACAGCTGTTAAAACTTTTTGGAAATCATTATTTACCGGCCATTTGTAATTTCATGAGAAGCAAAGGATGATAGACACAATCAAAAGCTTTTGAAAAATCGAATAAAGTTAAAATAGTAACGAGTCTCTTATCCATGGCTAGCCTAATGTCATCAGTGATCTTAAGAAATGCAGTAGTAGTGCTATGATTTGAACGAAAGCCAGACTGATATTTCGACAAAACTTGGTTTTGATCCAGGCATGACATAAATTGTTGATGTACGACTCGTTCAAGACATTTGGAAAGGGTGGAAAGTATACTGATAGGCCTAAAATCGGAAGGAGATTTAGGCGAGGAGCATTTTTGTAATGGACGTACTACTGCTTGTTTCCAAAGAACAGGAAAAGTAGGCGAGTTTAAAGATACATTATTTATTTTAATTATTATGGGTAGAGTAACAGGTAGTGTATCTTTAATAAATCGGATAGGAATATTGTCAGCTCCGACAGCGCCACTGGACATCCTCATGATAGCTTTAAAAACGTCAGCCTCAGTTACAGGTGCAAAATAAAACCGACGGTTGGGGGCCACAGTTGGGGTATTCTCAAGCTCAGTGACGTATCTACGTGCACCAGACATATCAACAGGAACATTAACGAAGAAATCGTTGAGAGAATTCAAGTCGAAATAAATTGTGGGTTTCTGCTTGGATTTTCCAATTCCCAGCTCTTTAAGTTTGGACCATAATATTTTTGTAGACAGGTTTTGAGAAAAGGAATTATAATAAAATCTGATCTTAGAATTTCTTATTTGCTGTTGAGTTCTATTTCTTAGCCGTTTATAAATAGCCCAGTCATTGGCAGATTTTGTCCGCTTAGCAATTGTCCGCTGTAGTCTAATTTAATGTAAAGTTAAGTCGAAAACTTTTCTCACTAATAAGCTTGGAATAGATGTATAATTTAACTAGGTTGAATATCATGAAACCATAAATAACACCTAAAATATTTCATAAAACATGGTTTACTCGGTTGCACTTTACAATCAAGTTGTCAGTCTACGAAATAAAAAAAAAAACATAATAACTGTAATATTTTGATGATCATGCTTTATTATAACAAAAACTACTTAAATAAGTGTTCAATATGTCCACCATTTTCCCTTATGCAGGTACGGACGCGTTTCCTTAAATCCCTTACACTTGCCTTTAGATTTATTTCATTTCTAAGGCGTCTAGCAGCCCTCACGATTCTATGTCTCAATTCTTCGGCTGTTTGTACTGGACTTCTGTACACTTATTGCTTCAAAGAACCCCAGACTCTTATGTTTAATCGACGAAATAGAGTATTCGATAGGGTTGAGGCAAGAGGACCGTGATGGCCAAGCAACAGTTCCGCCTCTCCCAATCCACGTATAGAAGTGTTGTTAATATGTTCACGCACGTTGATGTTGAAGTGTGGTGGTGCTCCATCTGCCTGGTAAATAATGCACCGATGCAATTCCAACGGCAAGTCTTCAAGAAGGTCTGGTAGGATATTATTTAGAAATTGAAGGTATTGAACTCCAGTTAATGATGTCGGGAGATCAAGGACCTATCAGCTTGTCGCCTTTGTGTCATAGTTTGACTCCGTGATTTACTACAAAGATGTGGGTTTTCAGTGTCATAGAAGTGTTCATTGTGGTAGTTAAAAACACCGTCTCGTGTAAATGTAGAATCGTCTGTCCACAAGATTGTTTTAAGAAAATCTGCATTATCGTGCTGTAAAACCCATTGACAAAATTGACGTCTCAGAGGAGGTTCTCTTGGTTCAATTGTCTGGACATGAGTAAAGTCGTATGGGTGTATTTGATTTTAATGCAAGAGTCTCAACACAAACGATTGGCTTACTTCAGTAGCAATTCTTCTTGTACTTGTTCTTTGATCTCTTTCGACTTGGGCAAGTACAGCTTCCTCTAACCCAACATCTTGTATGGTGTTACCGACGGAGCAGCCATTGACAGGAAATCTACCAGTTTCATGCAAATAATTATGAACCCCTACAAATGTTCTTACATCAGGAATTCTTCTCTCTGGAAATCGATAAATTATTCTCTACGACTTTCAACTGTATTGCCAGAACACAACCTGTACACAAAATGTATATCACCATATTCTACATTAGTAAACAGATTCATAGTTCACAACAAACGTTTGACGCAATGCCACAATAGAACAAATGCTAATACCCTCACTAATTTTAAACTAATGCTTAAGTATAAAAATAAAATTAAGAATAAATATTTTCAAATTGTCCAAAGAAGATAATTTGTGTTTTCACAGACTAATATGAGTAACTATTGTTCAAAATGGGGTAATAATAATAATAATAATAGTGAAACAGTGGATTTCATATAATAGTCCAATCAGCTGATTATGTAAGTTACATACAAAACAAAATACAGGCACAGGTTGAATTTGGTAGTTGAGTGCAACCGATTAAACCATGTTTTATGAAATATTTTACGTGTTATTTATGGTTTCATGATATTCAACCTAGTTAAATTATACATCTATTCCAAGCTTATTAGTGAGAAAAGTTTTCGACTTAACTTTACATTAAATTAGACTTCATTTATGTGCTGATATGGCGTCTTGAACAATTGGAGAAAAAGACATGTTGCATATTTGTTTAATAAACTTCCTCTAGGAAATCTAATTTTTATTTACGTTTGCTTGCAAAATAATTGACATTTATAGAAAATGTATCGATCTTTTCAATGGTATTAATAAGAATCTGGTAGGTGTTTTGGTATTGTTTTTATAGCTCAATCAGTGAGTTAATGTCAAGTAATTTAAAAAAAAACACACAATTTGAGCCCTTACAGCCAAACCGATGAGAATCGAACACGGGTTAATCTAGGCTTTTTTGTTCCTTTTTGTGAGTAAAACAAACAGGTAAATTTAATGGTGTCAGTAGAGACTCACCCTGTATATAATAATTAAAAACAATTTTATTTAACTGTCATTGTTGAAAGAAACAGCCTTCATTGTTTATTTCTTATCTGAATGATGTTGACTGGAATGAATTTTTGAAATACACTGTTGACAGTCAAACGGAGAAACAAGAATCATTATAAATGCAATACGTATGAATTTAAAAACGAAAAGAAGATAAGGATTTGTTTTGTATTGGGAATGCTTTTCACAAAGGATGGACTATAGATGCCAGATAATTTTCATCAAAAAGAAAGTGATAAGAAGGGTTACGAAATTAAGGGACCCGGACTCGTTATCAGTGGTTTTCGTAAACGAATATATATTACCTAATTTATATAAGTATTCCTAGTAAATACGTACCAATTCATCTTGTATTTTTGTTGAATACGGATCCCAAAATAATTTCCAACAAACTAATGAGTGGATGGACTGTCTGTATAGAAATTTTCTACGGATTCGTGGTACGCCACACACCCGTAAATTGCAATACCTATGCGCATTATTGATGAACTTATTTCAGTTTGAGCTATATTACCTGGTTGAACTCTCTATATGTTATCGCGATCTTATCATGTTTACACGTCTCTTCACGCTTGTCCTTGTCACTTGGAATGATCATATCAAATGAAAATACAATCAATTAATAATCATTTTACAACTCTTACTTTGAAATATATCATTTAAAACATCAAAGTATATGTTCTACATGCACCAAAATATATAATTGATCAAAAATGCATTTTGTCTTACTAATCAGTCATATTGACAAATCGGAATAATTCTGAGAAATCGATATTACTGATATATTGTGGTACTATCAATGCATCGTGATAATTTCAATGCATCGACAATTTAACTAGATGGCGAGATGTTTTGATGTATCGCACACCCCTAAACATTATCATTTAATGATTGGTATTCTGCTTTTCTAAGGTAATATCATATTTATTTATTATAACATTTAGTCGTTACAATTGGAGTAGGATTTTCTACTTTTAATCTATTTTTCTTGCGCAGTAATGTTTTATAACATACTGGGGCAAACCACATGATGAATATTTTAAATCCAATTTTGGGCTGTTTATTGAGGAAAGATAACCAGAGTTCTTTATCCAAAGCAGGCAAATAATGTTAAATATCATTGTAATGTAGGATTAGTTGAAAAGGTAAGGAACAATAATTACCAAGATAAAAATATTGGATATTGGTCATGTACCCAATAGGTTCATACAGTCCTTGTTATGCGGGATCCTGGTTAATGGAGTTTTACTCATAGACAGTAGCCTCACAACATGATAGTGATGAAGTGAGACAGAAGGGCAGGTCAGTCAAGGCCATACCTCGCTCTGCACCACTCCCTGTATTGTGTGTCAAGATAAGATAAAACAGAGAAAAAAGAAAAATTGCTGTCAAACTGGATCAAACATTATCTAACTGCTACTCCAATTCTGAATGATATAAAAAAATCCAAAATGCGTATGTACCGACTTAAGAGTCTGCTAAACATGTCGCTACATTCTATTAGATTCTTCACAAGGTCAATATTGATTCAAAAAAACATTACAGCTAACACTTTTTTTGAAATAGTACAAATTTGTCTAATGCCCCCTGAGATCAAATTTTAATTTTATCCTGTTTTTATTTTTTACACTCGTTCATCGACACTCATCACCCCTGATATTGGCCCATATCTTGACGATCTGCGGCTTACTAATGAATAAAATACAAAAACTATTGTTCTAATTCAATACTTTAAAAAAAATAAACCAATCCCATTTGTAAAAAGTAATTTTAGGGGGCACTAGTCACACTTTTCCTATAAAACATATTAAAATTTGAAATACATATGTTAAAAATGTAAGGCTGAAACATTTTCAAGAGAAGTAATTTTCATCTGAAAATCACGATCGTCAGTTATTGATAAAAGCGCTTCTCGGTGGCCAAGGGGGTAAGAGAACTGCCATGACTGTCCAAGTCACCCAATTGTTTGGGGCAGACGACAACTGGTCTTCTAATAGTCACCTGAATTACTAGTAGTTCTGAAATGAACACCATGTAGACGGTTGTAGGCTGAACAGTGACACAATTATTCACTGGAGAAGAATGTTAACTAAGAAAGTGTTCCAGAATTTAATGGTAATAGAGGTTGATTTGATCACTTATGCACACAATGCTTTTCATAGCTTAAAATTAACTATTGAGGCGGCATCAGCAGTCACTGTAAGCGCTGAAGCATTACTAGAAACAACACTTAAAAATATGATTGTATAAGTTAAACAGCAAAAAGTGTTAACCTTGATAAAACAGCTATTTTGGAAGTTTTTTTTTGATAAAACTTGATCAAACCTTGATAAAACAGCTATTTTGGAAGTTTTTTTTGATAAAACTTGATCAAACCTTGATAAAACAGCTCCTGGCTTGGAAGCTGTAAGATTGTTGCATATTATGAAATCCCCATAGCACTGAAAGGCTGTGATCAAAGAAAGCTGCCTGTATCAAAGTAAAAAAGACTGGACGATAAGTAAACAATATTTTTCGTAAGAACTGCTAAATGCATTAAAATGTATTGTGAGGAAGACAATATTTTGTTGAAAGTTTTAATTTTGTTATTGTGTTTTTTTCAAGTCACCCCCTTAAAATAATGAAATGAATGAAAATAATAAAGTGACGTTTCTACCCCCTAATACTGCGTTCATGTCACAGCTTATGGACCAAGGAGTAATTTAAACCTTAAGGAGATGTTTTCTTTGCTAATTAACATCTGTGTGATGCAAAAATAATGTTTATTATAGATTTTGCAAACAATTTAACATAAAAAATGGCAATTGGGACAATTGTATGATGGGAGTGTAGAAAAATTAGTGGTCCGAAATAGTATAAATTAATGAAACTGTAGAAATTATTGTGATATGGCTCAGCAGGTTAGATTTACCAACTTCATTGTGGACGATGTTCATGACTTGATTTAATTACAGGAAGATCTCTGTAATGAGTTTCTTTTAAACGTGGGTCATTCTAAACGTTAACGACAAGGAAGAAGAATATAAGTGTTAAAACTTTTAACCAGTATGGAATGGAATGTCAGAAACAGAAACGTAGGCAGAAAACTAATCGAGGACTCATGTTAAATTGTAATATTTGTTGGTATTGACCTGCTGAACTATCCACAAGATAATTCAACACTGGTAAATCGTATCCACAAGAAAACATTTAATCCCTGTAAAGAATGCACAGAGCTCTATCATGTTTGTTTTTATATGCTGCAATTTGTGTAGTTCAGTAAGCTAGAAATAAGCTTTTTCCCAAAAAATTATTTAGTGTTAAAAACTGAAGTCTCGAAAGGGTTAAACAGTGTCATAGTTCAACAGATGTTGAAGCAGATCTATTTAGGAACTATTGATAATTATTGTAGAATTTATATATATCCCATTTTTGTAATTTTCCTAAGCATTTAGAACAGTAACAAGTACACAGCTCCATACAGTTCTCTGTAATCCTTACCCTATTTTCATACTTAGATTCTGTAACTGTAAATTTTCCTAAAACATTAGAATTTTCATTTGCAAGGCTTAGTTAAATAAAACAATGTCATTAATGAAACATAGAACTGTATTGTTGTGGGAAGCTTCCAAACACATTGTCACATAAACATTTCAGTACTTGGAGTGTGATTGTGTCATATAAGATCACTTACTAAATTTTGATCGTTTATCTGCCCTGAAGATGCTACGAGCATTGGATCCAAGGTCTGCAATTAATAACTGCTGTGGTCACACACTAAAGACCAAGATAATTAAATGGTGAAAGAATTTTGTCGCCTATTTCACCTAGTCTGTTTCTGTTTTTATCAAAATTAACTGAATAATAGTGTAGTTGTTTAAGATTCACATTGAAACTCAATTTTGTACTAAAACAAACTTTGGTTTACTAGAATAGGTCTTCACCTTTCAAATGACACTTCTAGTGGTACAATAAATTTTTTATACTGAAACTAATTGTTGAAAAAGAAATACTTTTTTTAAGTTTTTCGCAGAGGGGGACAGCTCCCCTAAGGTGTAACACTGGCCATTGTCCTATGTACCACATTTTCAGAATCACTTATTTAAACCAGCTAAGCTTCCATCTTTACGTCAACCAATAACAGAGAAATGAGACTAAATATGTCCCCTTAATTGTTAGTTGAAGTAAATAATTATGCATTTTTGTGTTGTATGACAGTTTATTATTGTAACATTGAGCTTGCAAATTGTGTTAAAACACTGAAAAGAATTGTATAAATAAATCAATGGAATTTTGTATCGTTTTGATGTTTATGAACCTTTTTTATGTTCTTTTATTGATTTTACAAAATGATGAGTTTTAATGTGTGTCTAGTTAATGTTAAAATAATGATACTTCTATTGAACTTATAAAATGAGTGTGTTGGTAAAAACCTTTTTTGTATTATTAATTATTGGATAATTTAAATTAATTTACATTACAGCTTTTAATAAAAAAAAGTATTTAATAAATTTTAGAAACTGGTTAAATAATCAGTAAAAATAAATAACTTGCATCACATTAAAACAAAACATTTAATAGGATTTTAGATTAAACTCTTTATTTAGTGTGTAGTTATATTGATAAAGTGTAATAGATTAAAAAATAAGCATAACACTTGGATGTAAGGCAAATGTATTGCATCATTAGGCGCAGTTAAGATACAAGTTACTTACCATATTCAAACTAAGACATTTCCTTTTCATCTTTTAATCTGTGGATGATGTTAAGTCAATAGTCTCACAATCTTGATTAAATACTGCATACCGTTACTATTAGAATATTACTCGGGTTCAAGCTGTCAAAGCTGATTTTGAAAATGTCAGATTTCTTAGGGTTTGAACTGTAAGTTATGTTTGTTGTGGAGTAAGCTATGTTTTCCACTTTGTGGATCACATCAGAAAAGATGAAAATTATGAAAAGAGAGGCAAAGATATCAGTAAGATGAATTTTATATGATATATAGTTGGATGCATTTTGTTTATGGCTCAGTGGCTAAGACTGGAGAGGGCAAGGCCCAAGTCGAGCTAACTGTTGGTGCTTCACTCGTTGAATAATATTCAGGCACATGCCCATGTAAACTGGGCGAGTGAAGTAAAAAAAGAAGCATGGAAAATCGCTTGATTTGTCATAGATTAATAATACATATACTTTTTTATGTTGTTTTTCTGAGGTCGCTTGTCTAGTAAATCTGTTATCCTGAGGTGGCTGTAAGGTGTCGTACGTAATATGTAAAACCTAATCAGCATCTCATT
Source organism: Stictocephala bisonia (assembly GCA_035578905.1). Taxonomy (NCBI): domain Eukaryota; kingdom Metazoa; phylum Arthropoda; class Insecta; order Hemiptera; family Membracidae; genus Stictocephala; species Stictocephala bisonia. The sequence goes on from JAQJVL010000071.1 coordinate 1,981,971, forward strand.
TCAGGTTCAGCCTGGATTTGTTCATCCAGTGACAGACAAAAGTGGCCTGAGACCTATATCTGAGTGGAGGGTAGGCTTCATGATCGATAACCATCTTCTAAATAACTGGCGGCAAGGTAAATTCACTGATGAAGGAGTTAAAGCTGTAGATAGAGATAGCTTACCAAGTCCAGGTCAAATAAGATGGGTGTGTTCTGCTACTTATCACAAGTTTCTTACAAGTGATTATGTGATATCAGTGTTTCGAGATGTAATAAAAATTGTTGACGTGAGAAACTATCCAGCTACTCTTGTAGTTAAGCCAATCCCAATCACTTTAAAATCTATTTCGTACATTGTTAAAGCTAATGACATGTTACTGGTATTGTACAATAAAGGTGTTGAAGCTTACCAACTAGATTTTTCTTCTAAACAATGGAATATTAAACATGCCTTTGTAATGGACGAACCTGAAAAGTTATCAGATGACAAGAAAGAGCTGGTGAAGAAAATGTTTTTTAGGAAGGACACAAACGCTTTGTTTGTTGTTGTCGAGCATTTTTTTGTGGGATATCTGAAAGGAAACACAACAATACACATTTGGAACTTTAAAACTGGAGTGAAATTGAAACAAGAAAATTCTCCTATTAAAAATTGTACAATTGAGGGAATCAAATCTTCAAATACAAACTTAATTATTGTTGTAAAACAACAACAGCAAAATATTTGTAATAGTACTTCAATTTTTCTTGCTTATGACTTGTTAAATCTTGCTTTCTTACCATTTAAAGAAGTTACAAATAATAACTATGAATATTGTGTTTTTGGAAATCATGTTTCAATCTGGGCTGATTCTAAGTTGCAAATTTACAACTACCAAACTAATAAAAGAGTTCTTTGCAACTACCCTCTAGAAACTTATCAAATTCAGACTCTTGGAAGTGATATTGTTTTTCTTGAACAAAACGTATTGAGCCTATTTAATCATGCCACTGGTGAAATTCAGATTCTAATGCAAAATGTTTCGTGGTTCGAAGTCTTGAACAAGCAATTCATCCAGATTCAGTTGATTAATCAGAACCATTGCGAAAAACCAGAAAGAGAAGAAAAACAAGAAAGCGAAGAATATCAAGAACAAGGAACATGTTGTTGTGAACATAGAATAGAAATTAAGTATTTTAAAAACCTATATGAAGTCGTAACACTAAATACTTTGAGGATTTGCTCTGCAATACATTATTTCCGATTTAATGACTGTGAATATAACTTGAACAGACATGCTACAAGATATATTGGAAAAAGAATGGACGGTAATGTCTTGAATTTTTGGTAAATGAAGACCAATGCACATCCATTTCAGAAACTGTAATTGTAATAGATTTGAAATAGTGCCATTATGGTTTATTATTTGAAATAATACTAATATCATATTGTAGTCTCACTTTGTTTAACTTTGCAAAATTCATCTAAACGGAAACTAGGTACAGTTAAGTACTGACTGTAGGTAAACGGTTTTGAAGTGATATAAATAAATATTAAAATACACCATTAAGCAAGCTGTTTTAGGTGTTCTATGTTCACAAATGGATTTAGTTTTAAAATCTTAAATGATGATCTTAGTCTAGTTTGTCAAATAGACAAATGTCTTTATTTTTACATTCTTTGAGAATTACAATAGCGTAAAATGTTATAGAATTGAGTCAAAAATACAAGTCAAATTTAATATGTTCAAGTTTCTAATTCCCATTGAGTTCTCCAGTTTATATGTATTCATCGATGGTGTAAAACGCAGCAACCACTTCTTCAGCTCCCTCTTAAATGTTGTTGCTCCCTTCCAGTAATTTGATTTCTTCAGGCAGAATCTTTACTTATACATCTGTACAAACATTTTCTACTTACATTATTTTTCAATTAAAATGTCATAATCTCTTATTATCTAGAGATACTTTATAAGTTAGTTTATTAATTATGTTTGTTTTCTAATTGTTATAATATGTATATATTTATGCATTTGCTAGGGTATGATAATGCAATTTCACTTTTAAAAGTAAATGTTTCCATAAACCATGCACTCTTTGTAATTTTAATCAGCTGTTTAAAACATTGTCTCTTTCATTACACATCTGATTATTTGAAACTCACCAGTCTTTATTAATATTATTTATTTTTTACTGGATAAAGTAGTTTTATTAATGCATATTTTTGTTTCTTGCTGTACTAAATTTTATAAGTTTCATTTCCTAATTTCCAGTTAAAAACCTTTTCATATTGATATTCTTTGTTTGTAACAGGAAGTTTTTAACACGTTCACTGCTGAAATGGAAATTCATTACTGTGCAAATGCTGAAATATTTTATTTTATTTTTGGATGTTTATTATTTCATAATTTATTATGTACATAAGACATTATGTACATAATAAATTATGTATGTACATAAAACATGTTCACGAAATGTTTTATTCAAAAATTAGCAATATAATGTAAAAAATAATAAATGACGCCAAGTGGCGTCGTTCTTGTTTTTACGTTCTTGTTGGCTTGCAAAAAGGCGGGAGTGACGCCAACTGGCGTCATCAGCATACAAGGCACGTTCTGTGTGACGCCAACTGGCGTCATCAGCATTGGACGTGTTAATCAATTTCATTATATAACATTTATACATTAACTAGCATAAGAAGGCTGGGCGGGCTGGCTGTGTGTAGGTAATGAGTCTGATGATTATAACACAACAAGTGGTAGCGTACAATGTTTTGACATAAATTCAGATAAAGAACTTGCAGATTTTTTAAAGGAGAAGAATGTTAATAATAGCTTAAAAGTATCCCATATTAATTTAAGAAGTATTAGAAAAAACTTTATTGATATAGTGGTATATTTGGAGGTGGTGGTGGTTATGTTTGATATAATTGTATTTACTGAGTGTTGGCTGAGTGGAGGGGGTTGGAGGCAAGACATCAAGGGCTATAACCTTGTCACGACTGAGACATTCAGAGACCAGAATGACGGGGTGGTTATCTACGTTCACAATCGATTATCAGCTGTTACTACACAAATTACATTTGGAGACGTCTATAGATTGAATACTGAAATTACTTATAGTAAAAATAAATTTAACTTACTAACATTTTACAGAACACACGATAGTAACATAAACTGGTTTTTAGAAGAGTTAGAACGTTACTATAATAATATTTGTAAGGGTGTGATGTGTATATTTATGGGTGACTTAAATATAGACATACTAGACAATGATGCATACTCTGATGGATATATGTATAGTTTATTACAAGCTGGTATTGTACAGTGTATTGACAGAAAGACACAGGTGACAGACAGTGATAGAGGTTCTTGCTTGGACCACATATTTATGAGTTACTTTGACTTACAGAATGTGAGGTCAGCTGTTGTACATACTGAGATCACTGACCACTGTAGGCAGGCTGCACACGACTTTAATATGAGTTTCTCTTCAGTAGGCCAAAATCTTGCAAATGCCATTGATGGAGGAGGGGACCCAGAGGTGAGAGACTCTGAATTCAGTTTTAATTCTAACTTTACGCTTAACACAGTTACAGGACAAGACATAGTACGATATGTGTCCAGTTTGAGGGGAGGGTCTGCTCCGGGACACAACGGCTTCTCTGCTAAAGCTCTCAAAGAAAATAATATACAGTAGAACTTGGATAATTCAAACCTGAAGGGACCAATGCGAAAATTCGAATTATCCAATACTTCAAATTAACCAAGTTGTATTTTTTATGTAACTTTCATGATCCTAAAAGGCTTAAAATAATACCCACAAATTACTTGTTTAATATAAAATTTAATGTATTCATTTAAAGTTCACTACAGTATATTAAACATAACTATAGAGGCATACAGTATGTAAAAATTACAATAATGAAGGTTTAACGATCGCAACATAATGGCGGGGCACGCCGAGGGGAGGGGAAGAGACGGATTAGGAATTCTCAGAAGGTGATTGCCTGCCGACACACTGACCAAACAATGCAAACCTCAAACGGAACCTTGTTTACAGCACATTAGTCAATGTTTAACTTTTACCCTTGATATAAAAACTTCGAATTAAAGAGATTTAACTTCTAATTATCCATGATTATTTTACATTGGTAATATTACAATGTTCAAGGGACCAACCCAAAACTTCGAATTAAAGGAAATTTCGAATTAAAGAAGTTCTAATTATCCAAGTTCTACTGTATATATATGTATATATATATTTCCCTCGGTCCCTCTTTTGTGGTCCTCGTATCAAAACACCGATTGTAGTCCACGTTTGGATCCCTTATATTTTACAAATCCATTGATATATAATGTTGTTCTTTCTTTACCATGTTTGAAATGGGGGTATCTGTATTGAGTTGAATTTTTATTAATAACCTATTGATGGTTTTCATGTTATTGAGTTTATCATTTCACATTCAATTGTGGTCCACAACCATTGCAAAATGACGGGCAGCAAAACACCACTGATTGTGGTCCAGAGCTTCTATCATTTCACCTATGATTGTAGTCCATCATGTATATCTCATTTGTGGTCCACTGCGGCGTTGCCAGATTTCTTTTTACCCTAGCAGGCAGTTTGTCCTTGGTCAACGCACATCATGTCTTTTGAAACTTGAACTACACTGCTAAATAAACAACTAACCACGAGTTTGAACTAAGCAATTTCCAGCATAGAACCCAATATTATGGGTTTCTATTTCTTCTATTGGGATGTATTTATAAATCATATTCTGTATTTGCTTTACTATATTAGCATGTATGATCATAACATAGTTCAAGATAAATACACTTATTCACACTAGAGTACTTTACTTTTAAGCTGGCATATTTAAAACCGTACATTGTCTACTGGCATGGTCTTTATATCAATCTAATCGATTGATAAATATCTGTGCCAAGTATACTTCGTATTGAACGCATAGGGATATTTGGTGAAAAATATTCATATTCTTTTAGGGTGATTCTTCTTAGACAAATTATTGCCTACGTAAAAACTGGGTCCGGTAGTGTATAGGCGAATATGAAATGAGTCGGACTAGATTATGATGAACGACACGCCATTACATTGTTATTTTGGAGGAATCGTAATGTATTATTTTTAGTACAAATCAGGACAGAAACTTAAATAGTATAATAGAAAAGAGAAACGCGCTTGAAAAGGTTATCTATAGTTACGTAAAAACACGTTCAAAAGATGCTACAGCACATAGCTATCAAATTTAATTAACCAGAATAATTACTGTATATTATTCGTATTCCAGAAGTCCGCAACCTGGACTTCGTTTGGCATAAGAACGTTTTAAACCTTATCACAAACTCAGTTTTAAAGAACCACCTTGTTTTGGGTTCATTCTACAAAGTTCTTAATTTGCCCAACTAACTAAAATACATTAATATATAGTTCGATCAGGACATGGGAGAAGAGAACTTAAAACCCAGCAAAACGAGCCTAACCTGTAATTCCATGTGGCTTCGTTTTTGGCGTAAGTTTAAACAAAATCCCAATTAGTCAAAAGTATTTAGACTAAGACTGGGAAAATGAATTTGTTTGAGGTCTCAACAGTTCGTACACCACTTATTTTGTGGGTTGAATTTTCGGAGAGTTATACAGTTTATACTTGAGTTTGTGTTCTATTACTTCCCTCCCTCCCTTCTGAAAAATGTATATTCTAAAAACCCTTACATATTTAATCAATAGAGGGCATTTTAAATTCCTATCCGACAGTTTACGGGATGATTAGGGTGTCCTTACTAATACAATATATCATACTTTTAATACCCAAATCTCCTAAATTAGTCAGCCACCATTTATGTTTTACTTAAAATAGTTTTATCTCCAGAACGGTTTGAGTAAGTAAACAGAAATGTTGTATGATGCTTCATCGTACGATAATACGTTTACTTCTAATTTATGAATTTATACAAATGTGTTCTATTAATAAAATTGCGTTCATTTAAATTATTCAAATCAATGGTAGGCTACGCATAAACGCTTTTTAAAAATCAAATTGTGTAGAATAACATGTATAAGAAAATCCAATTGTCTGTGCCAATTGTTCCAAGTGTATGTAAACTCTATGTTGTTATGCCAAGTTTGTAAAGATCCGTTGATTACCAATGGAGCTACGATTGAAACAATTGTTAAACACATGGAATTTTCTATTTGGATGCCGACTACGGGCGCCACGAAGTGCCAAATTCCACATTCTTACCGAAGTTTTCAGTCATAACTCCGTTGTTTATCAAACCATCTTTATGAAAGCATTTTTGGATGGATACTTAAACTGTCTTCGAAATATATTCCTTGAAATTTTCTTTTAAACAAAGCCTTAACGCGTAATATTGATTTGAATATTTTTAATGACCGCCATTTAGAAAATACGAATTCGTATACGTTCATATACTTACTTAGTAATTTTTGTTAATTGCGAGTCTGGTAAAAATGATGTATTTCTCCTGTCCCGGTATATAGCTTTCTTTATGATGGAGCTATATGGAGATCTAAGAACAAATACTACAGCTCTACTTAAAAAGTTGTCTATGAACTTAACAAAGAATTGATTAAGAAGAAAACCACAAATAACATAGGACACATTTGAGATGAATATGTATTTAAAAAATATTACAATTGGTTTAGTGTACACAGTTTTGATAGGTTTGTGAACAAAGCGGGGAACATATATTCATAAAAACATTCCCAAACATAATACCTTATCAGCATTTGTTTGGTAAATGGGGTTACCCATAGAAAATGCTCACCCATCACTGGAAGAAGTGGTTCTGACAGTTTTGTCAAGTTTTGCCTTGCTTTGAAAGCATAACAATGGCTGTGATACCTGAGAAAAATACTGAGAGTCAATTGGCTTCTACTTAACTCAACGGACTATGCCTCGGCCTGCGGCCTCGGTACATCTTGATTTGTCTTTTCTCAATTAACTGTGATCAAATTTACAAGTTATAGGCCATTTTCAACATGAAAATTGCCATTACCTCCGAACGAAAGATCCGATTAAAATGAAAATTAAACTCGACCTAGGGCTTTGTATGAGAAACGAATTTAGAAAATTTAAATTGAATCCGTCTAAATATGTTTGAGTTATACCCGGAAAACCCCGAAAACACCCTGAAAATGGCCATACCACAGTAGACCGAACTTACAATATAATCCCCATTGTAAGTACACGAGCCTTAATGGGCTTAAGTTGTCTTAGAACAATTAAACGCCAAGTTAAGTGAGGAAGGGTCAAGAGTAATGTACTAATGTATTTAGAGCTTCATTTGGGCAAACATCTGTAGCCCTGGGTTAAACCTTGCAGCTTTCCCTGCAGTAGACACAGTTGATACTTAATAGAGATGTTCAATTATTGGTTTTGTGACTATTTAATCAGCACATAAAAGTAAAGAATATATGATATTCTATTAAAATATACATTTTAAGTTATCTTGAACATTACATGTATTTATATAGTGACGCACTAGTACGCCTTCTACATATTACGTTAATTTGCCGCGTCAGATGTGGAGAGGGCAGATGTGCGCTTTATGTAAAATGGGTAGTTTGTTATTATACTGGGTAATACTTACTATATGTTGTTTTATAATGACAATACATTATATTGGACCTAAAGCCCCCCACAGACAGTTGCGGATCACCTGATATATCCTCAGTCTGTCTGGATTTTCTGGGACTATAGACGTGTTTTAGTAGTTTGTGTAGAACTAATGTAGTATTTTGTGTGTTCTGTGTAGTTGTGGGTTGTTTGTATTAGTTTTGTTTTTTGCTGAAATTGTAATAGAAATGCAATTTAACGAGAACCAAACATTCTGGACAGAGTTTGTTGAGCTACAAATAGATCAGCGCCTCTAGTGGATGTCAAAAGCAAAAACTATTGCAATAAGCATAAAAGACAAGAATGCTACAGTGTTCTAATAGAAAAAGCAAAGGAGGTGTTTCCTGATTGCGATGAATATCTTGTAAAAGCTAAATTTGAATCACTTAGAGGTTCCTTCTGTCGGAAGTAAAGAAAGTGTTAAATTCTAAAAATAAATAATAAAAAAAGCTTTTGACAACACGACAGCTGATTCAAAATACATTGTACAACTGATGAAGTGCCAGGATGCTTGATCGTAGCCTCGAACATGTGTGGTCAGCATAGTTGAAAATAACTTACTCGAAGAGGAAGGAAAAGACGAGGAAAAATTGACAATGGCTACATAATTCGTATTAGCTTGACTGGAAGAAATGCTGTACTAGTGTACTAGGAAATGAAATTGGCTAGTGCGGAGGTTCATGGAAACATAGATGCTCTAGATGTTATCTCACAAACAGCTGTAACTTTGTTTTTTTTTTTTTTTTTTTTTAAGATGAGACCGGCCTCCTTCTTAACCTTACTCTGCCAATTTATCGTAGACTATTGATCTGCATGAGGAACTTATTCAGACAGAGTAAGGGGGTGAACCAGTAAATTACAAGGTGATTATTACTGATAAATATTTCCAGTCTAGGCCGGATTCGAACCAGCGCTATCTCTAACCCAAGCTCCACCGGCTCGCCCATCATTTTCCTCATGGATGACATCAACATTAACTGTCTAGAACCTTGCCGTGAACAAAGTAAACTTGAAGAGTTGTTACTGAGCCACTACATGGCCAGAGTCAAACTTTTCGCCACAAGAATACCACCAACATCCCAGTCCTCAATTGACTGCTTCTGTTCCAATCTAGATGAACATGAGCTTATGGTTCAAGTATTGCGTCCAGGCATATTTGATCATTCTACTCAACTCTGCATTTTTAAGAGTGTGCACAAAGAATCATCTCCATCTTATGTGAAAAAGCTCCATTTCACTGAGAGAAACATATTAGATATGAAAGCCAGGTTGTCACAAGAATCATAGGAAGAACTAACAAAGACTTAAGAGTTATTTGGTGCAAGCGGCAAAAAAATAACTGACCTCTCAAAGATGGCTGACTTAATGATGTTTTTACAAGATTAGCCGACAAAGCCCTTGCACCCAATCCAAAATCAAACACAATGATAAGAACACCAAATTATAGGATTCCAAACTTGTTTTTTTGCCCAGCAACAGTATACAAAATAAAAAAAGCTGTCTCCACTCTCAAAAATGAGACATCAGCTGGAATGGATGAAGTTTCATCTAAGCTATTGAAAGTCTGCTGTCATGAACTTGCCTATCCACTGACTCTTCTCATCAACAAGTCTTTTAAAGAAGGAAAGTTTCCATCACAGCTCAAGTTGACCAAAGTTACATCCATACTCAAGTTAAAGCAGCTGACATGGATAACTATTGCTCAATAACTCTGATATCACCTTTTCCTAAAGTAATTGAGAAGGTGGCACTGTCTCAACTCATGAACCACCTCTGTGAGCACGACCTTCTCACAAAACGTCAGCATGGCTTTATAAAAGGCTGATCCATGATTGCTGCTGTTATAAGTTTAGTGGAGTTTATAATTGATCAACTGGAAGCTGGCAACACTACTACTTCTATCCTACTAGATTTCAGCAAGGCATTTGATTGTCTGGACCATGCTCAGCTGTTAATAAAATTAGAGGCAGTTAATATCAGAGGAATTACAGCCAGATGGTTTGCGAGTTATCTGTCAGACAGGCAACAAGTAGTTGAACTAGCGCACACCCACAAAAAAGAATTACTCAATATATGAGGTCCAAACCTCTCGCAATTTTAAGAGGTATACCACAGTGGTATATCCTGTTCTTTTTATTTTATTTACAAATGATATTCCCACTTATTTAGATGAATATCCAATGTGGATGATGCTAAGTACCTAGGTCTCACAATTGACAAATACCTCAAATGCATCACATATATTGGCAACCTCTGCAAGAAGCTGGCTACAAGACTATATGTAGTCAAAAGAATTAAGGCCATAAGTGACAGAAATACAGCTACTACTACTCTGTATTTAGCTGTACTACAGCTAAGATTATGCTGTTTTTGATTCTCATCTTAGCTATTGGATTTCAGTTTGGGGCAGTTCAAGCATATAAAACTTGCAGAGACCACTTGTTCTACAAAAAAAGTGTATCCAAGTTCTGGCAGATTTACAGCTCAGATAGACCTGTCGAAAAGCCTTCATTGAGCTCAATATTATCACTGTAGTGTCTCCCTATATACAAGTGATAAATGTATGCACATTGTAACAACTTGATAAGAGGCAAAGACCTCCATTCATATAACACACACAGGGCTGCAAAATTTGATTTGCCAGTACACAAAATGGCACTAAACTCAGAAAAGCCATCTTGCATGGGAGCTAAGCTGTTTTAATATTGAAATGAAATAACAATAAACTTTATTCCCCAAACATTCAAATGTATACATTGGTAAATTAAAATAGAATGTTCAATACAATAATACATCGAATGATAATAAACATAAACACTAAACAAAATTGTCTAACAATAAAAAAATAAATAAATAAAAAACATACAGTAAATCATTTTATATGGGAAAAGCCCACATGGGCATACTGCCTGTGTGTAGGCTGAGTTGGAATGATTGTATTAATAAAGGACTAAAATTGAATTATTCTATCAAAAATTACTGTACAAGGGAAGATTTCTTAAATTTATGTATATACTAACTAAAAAATACATTGATAAGAATCGGAATTAAAGATGTGTTAAATAAACTTTGAAGGAAAAAATAGATGATAATAATAATACTGAACTACGAAACATAGAGAAGTGGTAGCATACATTAAATTGATAATTGACACTTCAGTGAAAATGCAACTCGGAGGTGAGGCAATCATATTCAAAAAGTAATCACTGGCTGTATTTCAATTTAGGAAGGGAGAGAGAAACAAGTGCATGTAGGATGCCCTGTGAATACTTCTCATACACAGTTTCAACATAAAACCTTCCAAACAAAGCCATGCTCATACAGTGTCGGCCTCGGCCACAGTCCGCTGAGTGGAGGTGGGGGTTAAGCATCAAATCCGCCCCTAAACACTCGTAATGACATTCTCTGCTCCCTCCAAACCTATCAGAATGATCCAATCAGTTACCTTGTTTTTGAATATATACGAGGGCTATCCAGAAAGTAACAAACGTTTTTGAATTGTGCAGCAGTGGGCGGGGCTACAGCCCCCATCTTGGTGTCAAAACACTGGCGTTCAGTACGCATCAAGCTGTAGTCACGCGCGGTCTGTACCTCTTTTGCTTGTCTCACTTTGAATAATTAAAATGTGTGCTGCAATTGAAAATCCCGCCACTTGTGAAGTGCGTTCAGTGAGTTCAGTTGGCAAAAAACCATAAACCAATTGAAATCTATCGCCAATTGTGTGAAGTTTATGGAAATGGAATAATGAGTGAAAGCAGAGTAAGGCAGTGGTGTATTGACTTTAAAAATGGCCGCACCAATGTTAATGACGATAGTCGTAGCGGTCGGCCTAGCCTTGTGACTGAAGATTTGATGTTGAAAATCAATGACAAAGTTCATGAAAATCGCCGTTTCACAATGACTGAACTCTCGGAACATTTCCCACAAATTTCACAAAGTTTACTTCATGAAATTGTTGTAGGGAAGCTTGGATACCAAAAATTTTGTGCCAGGTGGGTTCCAAAAATCCTTACGGAAGATCACAAAAAACATCACTCATTCTGTTTTCTCAATAAATTTCACAGATCCTCGATGAATGTTAGCTGCTTTCATGTCTTTATTGTTACGAAAACTTATCACAACACGTACTTTACAGTTGGCAGCATTTTTAATCAGAGGAGGAATTTTAAACAGTCATAAGCGACCTTAAATACACTCAAATGGGTCCGTAACGGCGGCTGTGGATTGCCAATAGATAGTAGTACCCAGCACGCATGCGCTGGATGCCGATCGCAGCGTTACAGTGGTGGGATTCCAAAATGGTACTTATTTTAAAAACACGCCTTGTATTTGTATCAAATTTTGTTTAAAGACATAAGAATAACGTTTACAACCAAGGTGTTATATAATGACCATAATACAGAAGTCATATAGATACTTGTTTAAGATTATTAAATATATATGAAATGTATCGTTCTAAAATTTTAACGGTTTTATGTTTTAAAGTGCAGTTATATTTACTTATTATTTTACTGTGTGCTTTATAAAATTCTGCATGGGCTATGCTATAATGGACATACCCCATCATTAGTCACCAAGTTTTTGGATTCTGAGATCTTTGTTTATTATGTATGAGACAAAAACAAATCTAAAACAATTGCAATGAAACAATTTGAACAATGAATGAACAATTGACAACCAGAATATACAGCAATGAGAGTAGCGCTTCACTACTATAGTCGGCGAGCCACGAGAAGTCCTCTGAACTTCATGCCTCTGTGATAGTTAAGGCACTTATTTCCATTGAATCAGCAGAAGTCATCTAGTGTACCTGTCGTAATTACTAATTATGATATGTATACTACATCACTTGTGCTGTTTCAATGAAAATAAGCACCTTCAATATCACAGAGACATGAACTTCAGAGGACTTCTCGTGGCTCGCCGACTATAGTACTTGAGGCAATAATAATTATTTAAATAGGCAGAATGATTGATGTAGCGTAACTTCATAAAATATTATCAGTAACAAAATAAATATATTTTTAAAGTAATTATTATCTGTTAACATTCAAGTACAGTTCATATTTATGATGCGTTTTATGCTATTTTTAATTATCGTGTATACATATGCCATAAAAACTTAAAAAAGATTGCACGAAACTGAAATAATAGCACTAGTGGAACATTATATGGTGCTATCAGTGTAGACAAACAAGCAAGATAAGGTGGAATAGGCACAGCAAATAAATGAGCAATGCAAACATTTCTAAGAAATGCATTACAATCTTATTTAGAACTTCATTACTGAAGTAGTACCTTATATACAGTTAAATAGTTTTGTAGATTTCTTCATTTGTTTTAAGGAATATTGTTAGCTATTTTACCAATAAGGAAGAGTGGCCATTTTTAATTTAAATTTTGCTAAAGATTAAAAAAATAATAGATGAGTTAATAACTATTCAAAGAGTAATTTAGTATTTCATCGAGATGTATATAGCATTGCAAAAAATTAATCTTAAAAACGTGGAAGAATATTTCTGAAATAAACAGTTGGTCAGCTGATGGTCTGTCCAGACAAGTAGCTGTCCATAGGATGGACAGTCTTATACGAGGCGTGTTTTTAAAGTAAGTAACGTTTTGGAATACCACCGCTATAGCGCTGCGATTAGCGTCCAGCGCATGCGTGCTAGATACTACTATCTTTTGGCAAGCCACAGCTGCTGTTATGGACCCATTTGACTGTATTTAAGGTCGTTTATGACTGTATAAAATTCCTCCTCTGATTAAAAATGCCGCCAACTGTAAAGTACATGTTATGATAAGTTTTCGTAACGATAAATACATGAAAGAAGCTGACATTCATCGAGAGATCTGTGAAGTTTATTGAGAAAACAGAATGATTGATGGAATGGTATGGAAATGGGTGAGAGCTTTTAAGGTTGTGCGAATGTGCATGATGATGAACGAAGTCGGAAACCTTCACTCATTACTGATGACTTGGTGCAAAATGTAGATGAAAAAAGTCAGAGAAAACAGACGCTTTACAACTACAACATTATGTAGTGTGTCTTCAAGTTTCAAGAAGTGCAATTATTGAAATTGTGACAGACTGTTTGAAGTACCGAAAGTTATGCTTACGGTAGGTTACGATGAGTGTCAGCTGCTTCCACACCTTTAGCATTATGAAAACATATACAGCGCATAATTCACAGTTGGCGGCATTTTTAACCGGAGGAGGAATTTTAAACAGTCATAAATGACCTTAAATACAGTCGATTGGATCCATAACGGCGGCTGTGGCTTGCCAATAGATAGTAGTACCTAGCACGCATGCGCTGAACGCCGACCGTAGCGCTATAGCAGCGGTATTCCAAAACGGTACTTACTTTAAAAACACCCCTCCTAATATACTGAAAACAAATATTTCAACAATTCTCTAAACAGAAAAAACCAGTCTAACAATTCTCTAATGCACTCCACGTTTGGCATTTGCATTATTATGAAAAGATAATAAACAACAGTTGAATAAAAAACAGATAACCATTTAATAATTTAACAATAAGTACAGTATGGCTTTAGCGCATTGTGTCAAATAGACCTATTTCAGTCATTACTCATTAGTGGCTATCTCTTTCTCTTTTGACCAAGTGGTCAACGATGTTGTCTTAAACAAAAAAATGCACTTACTCCAAATGTGGTGTAGTAGATCTAAACAAAAAATGTACCTACTCCAAAATGGTACCTACTCCAAATACCTAATCAGAAAATGCACTTACTCCAAATGTGATGTAGTTGATCTAAACAATAAATGTACCTACTCCAAATACCTAATCAGAAAATGCACTTACTCCAAATGTGGTGTAGTAGATCTAAACAATAAATGTACCTACTCCAAATACCTAATCAGAAAATGCACTTACTCCAAATGTGGTGTAGTAGATCTAAACAATAAATGTACCTACTCCAAATACCTAATCAGAAAATGCACTTACTCCAAATGTGGTGTAGTAGATCTAAACAATAAATGTACCTACTCCAAATACCTAATCAGAAAATGCACTTACTCCAAATGTGGTGTAGTAGATCTAAACAATAAATGTACCTACTCCAAATACCTAATCAGAAAATGCACTTACTCCAAATGTGGTGTAGTAGATCTAAACAATAAATGTACCTACTCCAAATACCTAATCAGAAAATGCACTTACTCCAAATGTGGTGTAGTAGATCTAAACAATAAATGTACCTACTCCAAATACCTAATCAGAAAATGCACTTACTCCAAATGTGGTGTAGTAGATCTAAACAATAAATGTACCTACTCCAAATACCTAATCAGAAAATGCACTTACTCCAAATGTGGTGTAGTAGATCTAAACAATAAATGTACCTACTCCAAATACCTAATCAGAAAATGCACTTACTCCAAATGTGGTGTAGTAGATCTAAACAATAAATGTACCTACTCCAAATACCTAATCAGAAAATGCACTTACTCCAAATGTGGTGTAGTAGATCTAAACAATAAATGTACCTACTCCAAATACCTAATCAGAAAATGCACTTACTCCAAATGTGGTGTAGTAGATCTAAACAATAAATGTACCTACTCCAAATACCTAATCAGAAAATGCACTTACTCCAAATGTGGTGTTGTAGATCTAAACAATAAATGTACCTACTCCAAATACCTAATCAGAAAATGCACTTACTCCAAATGTGATGTAGTAGATCTAAACAATAAATGTACCTACTCCAAATACCTAATCAGAAAATGCACTTACTCCAAATGTGGTGTAGTAGATCTAAACAATAAATGTACCTACTCCAAATAAGGTGTAGTATATCTAAAAAAATGCATTTACTTCAATTGTGGTATAGTAAATCTATAAAAATTAAAACTTGAAGAAATTTATAATAGAAATAGAAACAAGTTTACTAGTATCCTAGTGAATAGAGCATTGTCCTAGTCAGCTGGGATCAAGTCAACTCGTGCAAGTAGACTTTGATCAGCTGTTGACACAGTAATAGTAGCTTCCAAGTAACGTCCACTTGGTGCCAATCAACTTTGACTGTATCAAACCGGCTTAAGGGTAGTTTAGTAGAGGGTGGAGGAGGGGGTACAGGAGTAAACTGGAGAGGTTTATTTCAGTACGCTGCGGGAGAGGGGGATGCCGTTCTATCTACCTATGTCACTGCATTCAAGGCTTGGAAACGTTTTTGTAATCTGAATACTTATACATTACAATGTAATGATTCAACCTTACAAATTCATTGTAGGCTTAAGACTAGATTTATAAATATAGTACTGGGAAAAGCTATTGTTTAAGTCATAATTATATTACAGGTTCATCCAGTTTTTGAAAGGCCAGAAATCCCTAACAGTGGTTTGAGTCTCATATCTGAACATAGGATAAACTTCATGATGGAGAATCACCTTTGGAACAACTGGCGACAAGGAAACTATAAAAAAGAAATAACTTGGACACGTCATTTTTATGGGAATATATCCCATACCTTACACTTTCCAAGTCTTAATTCCTTAATGGACCTAAGACCTATATCTAGTGTACTGTTTACAGATGACATTGTACTATCAGTTTTCAGTAACAGAATAGAGATGTTAGATGTCAGAAACACCCCACCTTTGCTTGCTTGTAATCCCATTTCTGTGTCTATTCATCCCTCCTCTACTATAATATGTGCAGGTGGCAATATATTAGTGTTGTATTCAACTAGTGTACAGGTTTTTTCTCGTAATATTTGTTCTAATCAGTGGATATTAAAACACAGTTTTTTATTTGGACAACCAAAAAAACTGCCAGAAAACAAAATGAGAAAATTTTTTAGAAACCGGATACTCAAAGTTCACACTGCAGTTGTTGATAATTTTTTTGTAGGTGTAAAATCCTCCAAGTCTACACTACACATTTGGAACATAGATACAGGTATTAAAATAAAAGAAGAAACATGTCCATTTGAAAATGCTACCATCGAGAAAATTGTTGCAACTGCTTCAAAAGATATAATTTTATTTGTAAAGCAGAATTCGTCATTTCTTCTTGCTTACAGTTTGTCAAAATTGATATATTTGCCATTTAGAAAAATGAAGGATTTTAATGATTATGTTATTTTTCGTAACTACATTGCAGTTTGGAACTATTCTGAGTTAAATATCTATGATTACCGAGATTCTCACACAATACTTAGTAAGTATTCTATTA
The DNA here is from genome assembly GCA_035578905.1 of Stictocephala bisonia. Classification (NCBI taxonomy): domain Eukaryota; kingdom Metazoa; phylum Arthropoda; class Insecta; order Hemiptera; family Membracidae; genus Stictocephala; species Stictocephala bisonia. The sequence continues at coordinate 1,998,794 of JAQJVL010000071.1, forward strand.
GAAAACCGCCGCCCGAAGTTTTTGGAAATAGTATTATACTTTTTGAAGGGATGCTTTTGAAACTATTCAATCCTTCCACTTCCAAAATGCAAATTTTGCAATTTCAAAACTATATAGAATGGTTTAAAGTCATTTGCAGCAGGTTTATCGTTGTGCACCATACTGATCGCGATAGGATTTATGAAATAGTAGAAGTTAATAATAATTATAAAGTTTCAAAAATCTTACCTCGTCCATTAACGTCTGAAGTTTGTGTGTCTGTCAGCTCTACTTCATGCAACAAATCCGCCACTCGTTTGATCATGCGTGATTATATCTTCCATTTTTGGTAATGGCTTTGGTTAGGATCATGCATTTCGGACTCATATCTTGCAAAGCTCTGGTTATATTATCTAGTAAGGTTGTTTCATAATTTCAGCCTAGTCTGGAAAAACGCTATGAGATGAGTGGACCCATTCATTACCATTGGGAGAACTTTAAATTGACTGTGGATTTAAAAGATGTATGTATAAAAATTGTACGTTGAACTTTATTTTCTGGGCCTCTACTGTGGAGGAGGTACCTTACTGTCTAGTAGTTTTTAGTTTCTGCAAAATTTAATTAATCCTTAGTAGCCTGTTTAAGGTATTCCCTGAAACGTAGCATACAAATTGCTTTATATTTTTGACTCTGTTAGTGTATGATTTTGCAGTGTTAATGTAATTATTGCTCATATCCATCTTACTGATTGATCGAAATTTATGTTTTGCCAAATATTTTCATATTTCATAGAAGATGAAAATTTGACTATAGTTTTAACTTTAGTAATATGACCAAAAATCAGAATTAAATGTTTTGAAAACTGCATTTTTTATATGTATGTTGCTTGTGCTGTTTAAAATATGTAGGAGTATATAATAAGATAATTAGATTTGTTGTAGTCATTACCTTAAAACATGTAAATGTTCAGTAGTGTTGCTTTACAGGTTAATAATAAATTAACACTTTATAACTCGCGAAGCTTACCGAGACACTTGGCCTGCGCGTGAGGAATAATACTAGGTAAGGAGGGGAGAGCAGTCCCAGCACTATTATACCCCTCCTCCACGTGACTGATCTCTAAGTTACCTTGTTGCCGGTCAGGCGGTGCTTGCAGCGCCTCTCAGTGTAGAAAAGAATTTATTTACGCCTCCTTTGTTGTTTGTTTACAGTTATTATGACGGCCAATCAGAAGGGTTGTTTTCATTTTTAATTTGAATTAATACCTCATATTGCTAAAATAAAAAAAAGCATATGCTGTCTTTACAAAGTCAGCTCTGGAAACAGGCACATTAATTAGCATATAAATCAATAAATCAAATTATGATATAACCAATAGATCTATAAACAAATAAAACAAAAATTAAACACATTATTTATTAATTAATTAGTAATAATTGTCACAACTATTTATCTATTAACAATAACAAGGTTAAGTAAATTGTAAACAGCAATTTAAATTTCAGATGATTTTATTTCCCTTTTTATTTACCAACAGCACACAATCACTCAGTGACTCCCCCTCTACTGCGCATCGCCTGGCCAAGTGCCTCAATAATCGTCGCGAGTTATAATTTATAAATGTTGCTTTCAGTCATATTTAATTATGAGTTAATAAGAGAAATCAAATGTATAGTAGTAATATTTTCATAATCTTGAACTGTATATTTTTTCTCACCTGTTTTATTTTCTTTTTTTTTTTAAGAAATGTTATTGAATTTGTTGTGCTGCAACTTTTAATAATATTTAGATAGTAACTGTTAAATAAATATTTATTTGCTGTAGGAATTTTCATTTTTCTGCCTAACCAATAAATGTTGCTTTATTTGTTTGTGAAGTTGTTAATACATTTTCAGAACAAAAACATTCATCTTTTATGATTATTTTAATTAGTTTGGGCAAAAAATTAGTCTTTATACTTCAATCAGTGATATATATAGTTCTATCTATAGTTTAATTATTAAGTTTTCTTGGATAAATCCCGATCCCCACACCCCAAATAACTAGAGACTAGGGTTTATCCTAGAATGTGTTGGTTGAAAGAAGTTTAAAGATAAGCAGACTTCTCTCAACAAAAATATTGCAGAGTATGAGACCCAAGTAAATGGTTGACTTTCGATAGAGAACACTTAAAATAAAAATTAATTTTTTATTTCTTTCATTGATTTATTTATTTATTAATTTTTATCTAGTTCCAGTATTTTTGATTTCTTCTTCACTATAACAGTGGAGTAAGTTATAATTTGCTTATATTTCATAGTATTTGTAATTATTATTTTGTATGTAAATAAAATTAATGAACTGGTAAAAGTAATTTAAATTGTATGTTTTTTGTTTATTCGTTTTAAGCCAGTTTGTTTATTTACTATTATTATTAATTTTTATTTGCTTTTGCATGTAAAGATGTAAATTAATATAAGTTATTCTAAATTTTCCTAATGTTTAGTTGAATACATAGCCTGCTTTTTTATTTTTTATTTATTTTTTTAATAAGTGTTAGAGAAGACTTTACAGCTCTAACTTTGCCCCTTGTTGAAGGCATTTTTCAATTTTTTTCTCAATATGTTGATAAAAGGCCAGTTTTTATTATTTTTTTTCTTTACCTAGCCACTTTGATGATTAAAAAAAAAATTAATCGGGGTTTGAATTTATTATTGTTATCCAAAGCAAGAGTGTCTAGATAAGAGGTTAATGAATGATTGGGTCTTCCTCTTCTGTGATGGGCTGAAAGTAAAGCCAGTGGCCTTGAAATATCTTCATGTTTGTTTTACTTTTGTTTTTGTTTATGTGCTAACTTTCAAAGGACTTACCAAAAGAGTTTTTAAAAAAAGGTAAGCCTGTTTTCCTGTCCTAAACAAAACCTAAAACATTTAGGCACTTGTCCTCTTGTGGAACTTTGCTGTTAAGTTATTTATTTATAAGACATTCATTTTTTTTAAATTAAATTTGTATATAAACTACAAATTTTATTTCATAAGAAAAGTAGACAGTTTGTCAAGTTACAAAAATTTTTAAAAGCCCCTCTCATTCAACAGTGAAATGAGTTTTGAAAGAGGTTTAATAGTATGCTGAATGTGCGTCAAGTAAGGAACTTGGTGTGTTGAGTAGTCATTGCTCTAGTTCATTGTGACAGAGGACAACAGCAACAACAGTCTCAGTTCCTCCTTCTCCTATCCCCTCCAAACCTATTTTTCATTTCCTCTCTCTCACTCTCCCTCCTATTTCACATTGAATTCAAACATTGATAACAGACTCAAGTTGAGAGAACAAGACGTTTCTGCCCCTCTATAACACCTTTTGCCCGCTCTCGAGCAAAGTGAGTTTTGATATACCGGCGATGTCTACCAGCGTAAATTCTAACTGCGACTGAGGTGTTTATTTATTTATTCTTTCAACGGCAATGTCAATATACATAACAAAAATACATTGCAGAATACATACAACAAACTTAAGTGCTAGAACAAGACACGATTAGAATTTCTTTGAATGACAACTAGTAATTAATAACTTAAAAAGAAAGGTTTAACATAATTAGAAATTGCACTGGTTATCACATTAGCAAAAATTACAAGACTAGAGAATGGTAAATCATAACAATAATAAATCTCAAAATAAATGGAAACATTACAGCATAACAGTAACACATTAATGATTTGATAGTAAAATGAGATCAACAGGAATGACGAGCTGCAATACAATTCAGGATGCTCCTCCTGAAGCACAACAGGCCACCGCAGAAGAAGTCAACTTCAGCCGGAATTGAATTACCTTGTTGATGGAGTCCAGCAATGGTTCCGGACCTCAAGTAGTTGGTTCTGTAGAAGTTGTGAACAAAAAGATCAGTTGATCTAGTGGTACTTGGAGTCCGAAAGCCAATCTTGCCCAGAAGTTCTTTCTGGTGTTGTAAGATAACATCAGTTTCTTCCTTCTCTGTGATTTTTAAAACAAGTAATCATGAATATATGCAAGCATCATTATAAGAAAAATAATAAACAGTTACAATGAAGTAAAATGAAATATAGTCTGGATATATTTATTTGTAGCTTAAGATTATACATGATAAATATATTCAATTTGCAGATATTTGAACCTTCTTGTATCAAGAGTTAATTAATTAGGGTTGTTTTCATTAAAAGCGAGATTATTTATTTATAAGCTTTGAGCATTGCCAACTAAAATGAAGGTTTTCTTTGAGCCTCTTAAAAAATATCAGCATTTATTAAATTGTGTGTTATGCAAATATGGCAGGATGAGAAAATATCAAGGTGTTAAGATGGTAATAAACAAATATTTTAAACTTCACTCGCAAGTTCACATAGGCCTACAGGCCTGTGCATGTACTTTCAATGAGTGGAGTACCAACCGTTAGCTTAGTTGGGGATTCACACCTTGGACCCAATAGTTCGAAACTTTAACAACAAAGCCCCTTACTGCCACAACTAGAACTACATGCAAATACAGTGAGGTATAAGTATTATGTTAGTATGTACTTGATTGTTTTTTAAATAAAAACTTTATAAAGTTACTTTTTGCATTAATTTTGTTGGCCTAATTTACTGTAAGTTATTATGTTGTTGTTTTTTCACAACTTCTGAATTTCACTTAAAAGTAACATATAATGAATAAAGTGTTAATTCCATTATAAATACAGTATTTTCTTTTTGACAAGTCCTTGAAAATCGAGCCTTTTTCATAATCTGTATACCTCAGACAAATAGTAAAATTATCGCAACCTTACTGTAGTTCTAAACAATAGTAATCATCTGTTGGTGTGGATTTTGATTTCATTAGCCTTAATTGCAATTTTATTTTAGTAACAATTTTGACTTACAACAGTTGAAACCAGAATTAAAATTTTCTGTATCATGAATTGAAAAGTATATCTAATGTGTTATTTATTGGTGATTTGCAACTATTAGATCTTATGCTACATGTAAATTTCATATTCTGATGACGACAAGATTTCCCCAGCCAAAACATACTGCAGTATGTAAATACTCAACATGTTGGAAGTGTGAGACTAATCAACAGTTACAAAGTCTAGGTAAGTCCTGAGTGCAATGCACTGTAAACATTGCTTATTAATCAGCATGCATTGTTATGTCGGCCAATGTCCTCAATTACACACCTATTTGCTCGTTGGTCTGTGGGCTCCACACTTTCGTAGAGGATAATTTATTTTGTATTTGCCTTTCTCAGCCTTCTGCCTTGACATGAGATTTTCCATCCATTTAGAAGCAAACTGTTATCTGCTTAAGCATGTTATTTTCCAACTTAATGGGCAAATCTACTTTACTTACCCGCTCTACAGTCTTGCTATATACACACTTCACTCATCTACCTACTTTGATTTATCTTTGCATTCCCTTTACTCCTGTCATTGAAGGTAAATTTGCTTTACTCATCTAACTTTCTTTAGCTCTGCATGTGTTTTCCTCTTCATAGAAGGTTCATTGGTTTCACTCATTTACAAATATTCCATATTTGTCAAATTTAATGCCATACATAGTGGTTTTGAGTAATTGGAAATGTTTCAGGATGTTATGAGAAAAGATAAATTTAATTAGATACCAATCTGTTGATAATGCAAGAAATACAGATATGTTGAAAGGGATCAGAATTATATAAGGTTAAATGTAACAAAACTTATATCAAGACTGCTTCAAACTGTTACAGGCTAAAAATAAAAGTTATACATTTATGAACATGCAAAATATTGTCCTATGAGAAGAGGAAACAAAGTATTTTCGTGTTTCCCTAAAACTGAAGAATACTTTTCATACTTTTTTTACTGAAGAAACATTTCAATTCTCTTTACTTATCGAAAATTTGAAATCAGTAATGTGTGAATGTTTTTAGTACTGTAGATAATTATTGTTAGTACTGTAGATAATTCTTATATATGTAAAGGCAAGATCAGGATTATATGCCTTGTATTTTCCTGATTTCAAAAAGTAATCCAAAAGCTATTCAAAATTGGTTGTCTGCAAACAAACTAATTATGAATGTTTAAAAACTACCACAGTTTTGTTTGGGATCAGAAAAACAGACAATTATCTGCCTGTAAATCCTAAATTCCTTGGGATAACTCTGAACCTAACCTTAAATTGGCTATCTCATGTAATTGGCCTAAAAGAACCTTAAGTAAGAGTGTCTTTACCCAGAAACGATTATGAAGGGAATTGGATGTGGATGGTGTTCGACAGGCATATTTTGGACTTTTTCAGGCACATGCAATAATTGTGTGGGGCAGCACTCCTCACATGACAGACATCTTCATGGTTAAAAAAAGCTCTCTTAAGAGCTCTTAAGCTATGGCTGGTGTAGGTAGTAAAGAATACTGCAAACCAAATTTTGAAAAATTTCAAATTTTAACAATTTGTCTCCATATATAATGTAATGCCTACTCTACATCCAGTCTAATCAGAACAACATTATACTGAGGAATGCTGTACACACTTATAGCACTAGACATAATGCTAATATAAATATTATTCTCCGTAGTAGGCTACATAAGTGTGACCAAAACCCTTTCATTACTGGTAGCAAGTTCTGGAACAAGCTACTAATAGAAGTCAGAACCTTGATATTAAAGTCTTTAAGAAGACAGTGCATACATTTCTTATGAAGAGTGTTTTATTCCATTTCAGAATTTACCAACGGACTATGGAGTTGGATAGATATTAAATAGGTCGTCACCGTTGTCAACTTTAGTTTTAATGATTTTTGTCATGTATTTTTGTAAAATGTACGGTGGCAATAAAACATCTATTCTATTCTGTATATTCATGTTAGATCTACCGATATACTTACTATTTGTGTCATAGCAATTTTTAAAGTGCAGTCAATTATAGTACAAAGTCTTTCCAACAAGCCATGACATCTGAATAATTTTGTTTTGAGGAATTTTGATATGTAAAATTAAATTATTATGGCAAGTTGAACTATTTAAACCCATTTTCTGTTTCAGGTGCACCCCATATTTAAGAGTCCAGAGATTGCTAACAGTGGTTTGATTCCCATTTCTGAATGGAGGTTGGCATTCATGGCTGAGAATCATTTTTGGAATAACTGGCGACAAGCAAATTACAAAGAAGAAGAACTTTTCCCAATACCTGATTTGAGCTCCCTTAGTTTTGGCATAATGGGCTCAATACCTCTTCAATTGTTCATAACAAATGACCTTGTACTGTTATGTTTACCTGACAAAATTCAAATAGTAGATTCAAGAAATGTATCTTTAAATACCTATAATCCAATATATGTCAATTGTTTGGAATCAATAGTATTCACGATCAATGAAATGATATTGGTACTGTACGCTACTGGTGTGCAAGTTTTCTCTCTTAATCTATCCACTAAACAGTGGGAGCTAAAACACGCTTTTTTCTTTGAACTTTCTGAAAGACTTCCAAAAGATACAAATATTCAGGAATATTTTGATTACTCTAAGTTCGTACCAATCCCTATATACACTACTTTTGATAACCTTTTAATCTGTTCCAACACTGATGATGCAATAATTCATATTTGGAATGCTGAGCTAGGAATTAAAATAAAAGAAGAAATATGTCCCCTTGAAAATGCTTTTATACATGAAATGATAGTGTCTAGTTCTAAAGACATCATTTTGTCCTTACATCAGAGAGGAAATGATTATTCTTTGCTGCTTGTTTATAGTTTGTCTAAGTTTGAATTTTTGCCTTTCAGGCAAAAAATTGAAGGGCTCTATCTTGAGCCGTATGAATATTGCGCTTTTGGCAACTACATTGCAGTTTGGGATGTCAATAAGATAAGCATCTACGACTATCAGCAATCTAATTTATTACTTAAAAACTACTCTTTTCAAGGTCAACCACCTTAGAGTTTTAGAAATAATATTGTGTTTCTTGAAGAACATCATTTAAAAGTGTTCAGTCCTTTAAGTTCTACAATGCAAACTCTTCACTTGGAATCTGCCGTAGAACATTTAATAGTTTTGTCCAACAACTTCATACTGATTAAGACATATTATTCTCAGGATAGGGAGTTTGTTATTGAACTATATGAAGTTAGTGAATCTGAATCTTTTAAGGCTTCAATAGTAGCATTATATCCATTTAAATTTATGTTTGACACAACACATGGGTTTAAAATAAACAAATTTTCTACCAAATTAATTGCCTATCCACAAATCTTTCATTTTTGGTGAACAGTCAGGTAATATTTTTGGCAATTTTTAGTCAACTATGATCTAATCAGATTACAGAATATATAGTTACAGAAAAATTATTGTAAAAAAAAAACAAAAATGGGAAACAGGCCAAGTTGAGTTTACATTTTGTTTCTTGGCAAAAATGATGCTAAAATATATAGAGTGATCTAAAAAGTTCATTTCAGAAATTAATTTAACTAAATCAGTATAGTATCCAAATATTTCATGTATATTTTGAGACTTTAACGATATAGAGTCCAATTGTTTCCATGGGAAAAGTTATTTGTTAAAAGAGTAATTTAGCCAACGATTGTTACTCAATGTATAAGGCTCAAATTGTTGATGTTGTGTGATACTTAATATAAAACATGTATCCCTCCTAACTTGAATGTTTGGTACTCCAGTTAACCCTACATTGTGCCTGATCTGGCATTTTTTATATACATATTATTTACATTTTAATGTGTTAAATGAGTGTGTTCCAGTGAGAAATCCGGATTTAAAGTAAAATTTAATTTATACTTGAAAATGACTATTAAGTTGAAACATGTTGTATAAAATAATTTAAATAAAAATGTTAAAGGGTACTCGGTATGAATTTTATTACATCGTAAAAATTCGTAAGTAGCCCTAGTTTTTAACTTTATATTACTTTATGAATAGAAAATATTTTTCCACACTAAATTAACAAAATTATACCTAAATTACACAAAAAGTACATTATTTCCAGTTACTTATGAAATACTACTTCTGATAAGTACCCACCTGTAACCTGGTGCCAAACTCTTACGACAAACTTTTCTATCGTTATTACATATAGTTTCATATGTCATTAAGGCGGTTTGGCCGGTATTAGGGACAACTGAATTTCGCTTGAAGCGCTGACTGTACATCTGACTGTGATCTACTAATACACAGACACTCGACCCCTCCCCCTCCATAGAATGGGTGGGGTATAATTGCAGGAAGTCATTTAAGCGTGATCCTGTGGGTGCTGTGTCTCGTGTACGTATGCATAGTGATTGGGTTGTAATATAACATGCGGGTAAAAGTACAACCAAAAGTTGAGTATATAAAGTTAGTCAATTTTGTAAATTGTGTGATATTAAAAAGCATATGATGCCAAACATGACATGGTATTTCTCATCGTAATAAAATAAAAGCAAACATAACATTAATTATTTAAAATCAAATTTACTAATTTGCAGTAAAATTACGTAATTTAAAGTAACTAATGAGCAAGACCAGTCCTGTGAAGGTCTGTTTTTAAAATTCGGGAATAGTCCGGAAAATAGTTTCTTAATTCTGTATGTACCAATAAAGCCCAAATTCGCATCTTTGAGGTGATGTATTTATAACTATAAACATAATTTTAATGAAAACTACTTGGGAGGCATTTAATAGCTGATATAAAGTCATTGAAATCGAAACAATAAAAAATTTGTTGGCCAAACAGCCTTAAAAGCATGATGAGTTTCCTCTGGGGTCTTCAATAGTCAGTGGACTATTGGCGTATACAAGTGACTTCAAATAGTCCCATTCATTCAAGACCTTGAAGAGGAAATTTGTGCTATTAATGACATTTGCCCCAATAGTGCGTAACAATTTTCAACATTTTTAAAAGAGTTTGCGTTTGCATAAGTTTAAGCTACTGGTGGGCACTTATCACAAACATTATTTCATAAGTAAGCAGAAGTAATGCAATTAAAGATTTATACATTATTTTGATAATTTAGTGCAGAAATAAATGTTTGGTTCATAGTTTAAATCCGGTTTTTTTTACTGGAACACCCTGTAATTGCCATTCTTTCAACTGCTGTTCAATAACAAGTGTGAGAAAATATACTATTGCAATATATCCTAAATAAGTACTGGAATTAGTTTGGAGTCCTCTTAATTTATAAGATATAAGAGTTTGGAAAACATACATACATACACATATGTATGTATACATACATATGTATACACATACACAACAAAAAGTTTTCGAGAAAAGTTCACACACACACTCACACACACACACACACACACACACACACACACACACACACACACACACACACACACACACACACGCACGCACGCACGCACGCACTAACACACGCACGCACGCACGCACTAACACACGCACGCACGCACGCATGCGCGCGCGCACACACACACACACACACACACACACGCACGCACGCACGCACGCACGCACTAACACACGCACGCACGCATGCGCGCGCGCACACACACACACACACACACACACACACACACCCACACGTACAGGGGTATTGACTCACCCGCCAACCCATACACGTACAGGGGTATTGTACGTGTGTATGTGTGTGTGTGTGTGTGTGTGTGTGTGTGTGTGTGTGTGTGTGTGTGTGTGTGTGTGTGTGTGTGTGTGTGTGTGCGTGCGTGCGTGCGTGCGTGCGTGCGTGCGTGCGTGCGTGCGTGCGTGTATTTGTGTAGACTATGTTTATTTATGTACTGTTTTAGGAAAAAGACATGATACAAATTTTTTTTGTGAACTCGGTACAGTTTTTCGGTACAGTTGCCTCTTTTATGTATATATATATATATATATATATATATACATAAAAGAGGTTCAGATATTTTCTTGTTCTTTTTATGATCTGTTTATTGAAATCTTTTCATCGTTCCGTTTTTGAAAATGTGTGATTGTAAAACTGTTAAGTTATTTAAATATTTTAAGGATGATGTAATTAATTTAAAAACTGATTTAGACCTTTTAGTTTGGCTTTGAAATAGAATGTTCATGACGAGACAGAATTCCTTTAGAGCATTACTAGTTTTCAATAGTTTATTAATGTTATTTTTCACTATATAGTAACTCTTGTTTAAGAAATCGAGTATTTGTGCTTGCCTAGTCAGACGGCTGTGATTAAATTAGCATATTTTTGTTGTGATAGTTAATTATAAAATATTTCGCTTGTAAATGTTATTTCATTACACATAATCATTAAAGCTTTATTCATATCCACAGAAAATAATTATAAATTTTGATAATTGTATTACTACATGAATTCTAAGTTACAATTAATTGCATGGCATTGAAAATATTGTATACAAAAATACAGGATCATTAGAAATTTTTTTCAATGTTTAACCTATTGTCTTCTATGAAATATTCAAAGATCAGTAACCATGCAAGTTGATAATGTTTAACTGTAGCTTTACCATTTGTTATTTTTACTTCAAGTGAAAGTTACTTACACATTTTTAAACATGTTACGTGGAAAATTATGGTTTCTGAGGCTCCAGTATATTGTACCTAGAGGTGAATATCCTTTCCTCTTGGAATAAGCTCTTTGCTTTTACTTTGATGAAATAGTGTTTCACATTGTAAAATATTTAAAGAGCTTAAGGATATTTTATGTTCTGTATAAACCTTTCTGCTCAAAGTCTAAACTTGTTTTTACTAGCATTCTTTTTATGCTGATCTTTGAAGAGCCCCTCCACATATCTTCCTGTCTCTAATGTATAGAAAATAGCGAAGTATTATATCTGGAATTGGTACGTCATTACCAGGAGCTTGATCCAGTTTTCATAATACATAATGTTGCTCTGCTTAAACCATGTATCAAATGGTTCTAGGATAGGCTATTAGCAAATAACTCTTAGTAAAGTGATCTTGAAACAAAAAAAATTAATTTAGGAAGTAAGGTAATCCTGAACTAGAAAATAACAAAATAAAAACACACCCTCACACAAATAGCTATGTTTGTTAGGTATTTTAGGGCCACAAGCTCCTTCTTCAGTCACTAGAGAACTTGTGACGGCCTGTAGATTGAAATTTTTCGTAATACTGTAATTGTGTGTTAGAGTGTATTTTTGTTACTGTAACAATTGTTAATTGTTGCATTATAATTAAATTAGAAAATTGTATTTAGAAAATGTTAAATTTTGTAAGAACTGAGAGGTTTAGGAGTTTGTTTTGTTTTCCAAATGTTTTCGATATAAATTCTCCAAGTTTTGAGAAAAATTCAGAATCTTCCCCTTTCAAATAAAAAAGTAGTTTTTTCCCATATAAAATAGTTAAATAACCAGTATTTTCACGTCTGTTAATTTCCTGTCAATTTCATGCGACATGTTTTCTGAAGGCAACATGTTTGGTGAGCCTTACCTGTTCAGATGTCCTGGTTTAGAGGGTTCTAATTGGTTGGTTTAGCTTCTAGAGTTAAAGAGGGGGTAAGTCCGTGGGTCGAAGCTTGCGGGCGTTCGAGCAGTTCTGCGAAATCTTCCTGATTGTGACCACATGCGATCCTCTTTCGAGTACACGGTGACTTATACCGTTTCGGTGTTACTTTTACTGTAGCGGCAATTTTTCTTAGTTCGCGTGTGAGTGAGTGGTTGAATGCCGGTCGAGCTTTGTTGTGGTCACTTTTGGATTTGAAACCTCCAGGACAGCTACGTAAGTAATTCTTTTTACAAGTTTTCTTTAGTTAGAGATTTTCAGTAGGGTTTTTGTAGATAGGGTAAGATCCACCAAGCATGCGCGGTTAAACTTGTTTCTGGTTTGAAGTCACTCTTCTAGTGACAAATTTGTATAGTGTTTTGATTTTCTTGGTTTTGCTTTTAAAACTTTGTAAGTAAAAGGAAAAATGTTTCAAGTCACTAAAAGGTGGTTATTTCTTTTGGTTCCAGATCTCCCGGAGGCAATTTTAGAAAAATTAGAGAATTTTAAAGAATTTAGAAAATTTATTACAATTTTGAATTTTTTAATAAAAAGTGTAAAGAAATTTATTTAAAAAAAGTCAAATAAATAAAAAAGGTTCTGGTCTGAAGATATTTAATTTATTATTTTAGAAGAGTTGTTTTAATTTTTTTGTGTTCCATTGAGTCAATAAAAAAAGATTTTTATTTTTGTTTTTATCATTATTTGTAGAAGAAACCAGTTTTTATTTGTTGAAGTAATTTATAAGAAGATAAATAAAAAAAAAATCTTTTATCATTGAAGAAGTCTTATTTTAATCTCTCATTTAAGTTTGTTCAACATATCAAAAATAAATAGTAGCTTTAATAAGGCTACATTAAGTGCGCAACTCTGCTAAAGATGGATCTCCATCTCCTATGATGCCTAATGAAGCTAGGCTACGTAACCTTACTTACTCAGCTCCTCTGTATGTAGATATCACAAAAAACATTGGTAAGGATGGGGAAGAGCCCATTGAACCTCAGCATCAAAAGTCTTTTATCGGAAAAATTCCTATAATGCTGAGATCAACTTACTGTTTGTTAAATGGACTAACTGATCGTGATTTGACTGAGTTGAATGAGTGTATTCTTGATCCAGGTGGTTACTTCATTATCAATGGATCAGAAAAGGTGTTAATAGCACAGGAGAAGATGGCTACGAATACAGTTTATGTATTTAGCATGAAAGATGGCAAGTTTGCGTACAAGGCTGAAATCCGTTCCTGTCTAGAGCACTCTTCTAGACCCACTTCCACTCTGTGGGTCAACATGATGGCTAGGGGAGGTCAGAGCATCAATAAGTCTGCGATTGGTCAGAGAATTATTGCCATACTGCCATACATCAAACAAGAGATTCCTATCATGATTGTGTTTTGAGCACTTGGTTTTGTGGCCAGTAGGGACATTTTGGAACACATTATTTATGACTTTGACGATCCTGAGATGATGGAAATGGTGAAGCCTTCACTGGATGAGGCATTTGTGATCCAAGAACAAAATGTTGCTTTGAATTTTATTGAGGCAAGAGGAGCAAGGCCTGGCGTGACAAAAGAAAAGCGTATTAAATATGCTAGAGAAATTTTGCAGAAGGAAATGTTACCACATGTGGGTGTGTCAGACTTCTGTGAAACCAAGAAAGCTTACTTTTTAGGGTATATGGTACATAGGCTGTTGCTTGCTGCCCTTGGTCGTCGGGAACTGGATGATCACTATGGCAATAAACGTCTGGATTTGGCAGGACCCTTGCTGGCCTTTCTGTTTAGAGGGCTATTCAAGAACTTGATGAAGGAAGTGAGGATGTATGCACAGAAGTTTATAGATAGAGGAAAAGATTTCAACTTGGAGCTTGCAATTAAAACAAAAATTATCACTGATGGGTTAAGATATTCCTTGGCTACTGGCAACTTGGGTGACCAGAAGAAAGCACATCAGGCCAGAGCAGGGGTCTCACAGGTGTTAAATCGTTTAACCTTTACTTCAACACTCTCTCACTTGAGACGAGTCAATTCTCCAATAGGACGAGATGGTAAATTATCAAAGCCACGCCAGTTGCACAATACTCTTTGGGGAATGATTTGCCCAGCTGAAACACCAGAGGGGGCTGCGGCCGGAACTCGTGGCGAAGTTCTGTAATCCAGTGTCTTGGAGGCCAGGTGTTTGGATTTCCACGTCTCCGGGGCCGATTCTCAGTCTTCCACCTGCCAGCTTAGCGTCTGCTACCATCCTTACATTGACTATGGGAGATAGTGGGGTCCCTCAGAAGATATTTTGATTTGAAAATTTTTTTTATCATTGAAGAAGTCTTATTTTAATCTCTTATTTAAATTTGTTCAACATATCAAAAATAAATAGTAGCTTTAATAAGGCTACATTACCAGCCTAAAAATATGTTGTTACATAGAATTAAGTATTTACCCTAGTAACAAACTTTCCTGAAATGTAAGTATATTTCAATAATGAATTGAAAAAAGTCTTTATTAATATAAAAAATGTAACAATTGGCAAGGTTAGGACCACAAAGTATTCCTTTAAAAATAATCATTCCCTCCTACCCACCCATAGAGGTATGGTGGCAATAACCCCACCTATACACCTATAGTGTTTATGACCCTCTCGCGAACTCATCCATGTATGGTGTTCATGACCCTCCTACCTACCAATAGACTTACACTGATCATGACTCTGTCTTTAATTATTATATATTATTCAAATTGGTGATGTCTAAAGAACCCACATTTTAATGCTTTTACCGTAAAAACTATAAAAAAAATTAGTGGCTTAACTCCCTTAATTATAAGCCTGTAAACAACAAATTATCACATTCTTTAGGCCTAGAAGCTTCCTAAATCAGCTGAGTACGTTAGATTTAGGCTTACACAAAACAAATTGATGTATTTTTCACTTAACAAGTTGCTTTTATCAAATGTTCATTGAACACAATTGAATACTGTATAAAATATAAAACAATGAAACTAAATTGTTAAAAAAACTAAGGAAACAAGAGAGGGAAGTGCATCATTAGTCACAGCAAAGGTGCATGCGTGGGAGAATATCTTTTGGACTATAACCGACAGAGACAACAAAGTTTGGTTAGCTACTGGTGGTGTGGGACACGCATGATGACTGGGTTCCGTCTATTACAATTGTATTGTTAGTATCTTTTGCACACTCACAATAAACATTTTATAGTCATATAGCATGCTTTTCATGCTGTAGTATTGTATAAAACAGTTCATGACAAAGTTTTAGTTGACTAACTTTCTGTTTAAAAATGGATCTAAAGCATTAAAAGTTTGCACAAATGATTTTGATAATGTACTGTGGATAATCCTGAACTACGGATAACTGCATCCTTAGTGTGTTAAAATTGACCACACAGAATTGATCATTATGCAGATATGAATTGTGTTGTTGACAAAGAACACATTAATTTTGGGATATCCATGTAAATGGTATTTTTTTACACTTAATAGTCATGAAATTTAACGTGACATTTTGCATGGATTATTTTGGTAATATTTACATCCAGACTTGTAATCTCTGGCTTACATGAACACATTCTTAAAATATGTATATATATATATATATATATATTGTATATAGTCGCAGAGAAAAAAAGAAACAAGGGTAGATTTCTTATAGCCACAGCAAATGTCTCAGTAGCAGTTATAAATAGATTACAACTAAGGTGCATCTGTATTATTAATTACTGTTTATTTTTAAGGACGGGGGGGGGGGGGGGGGGAATAAGAGAGGGACTGACTAGATAAATGACTACTCAACACACATTGGATGCGACCTTTCTTAACATCTTCTTTGTGATACAGTACTCTTTTGAAAGAAGGAGAGGATAGGGAATAAAAATAACTTTAATTTTTATGCAATTATTTATCAGCAAAATGTAAACATTTTGTAAACATACAAATTAACAGATACAGTACTTACAAATTAATTTGTTGGTTGTTTTTTAAAACAACAAATATTTACATTTTAGAATTTAGTTATTTGTGTTTTATAATAAATATTCTTTCCTGAATTTAAACATTCCAATTCTTCAAATTTACTGTACATTTAAATTTGTACACATTTTATTTAACTTTGATTCCTCCCACACACTCATACACGTTCAATAGTATTGACCCACCTGGCCACCCATACATGTACAGTAGTAATTACATAGAAAACATGATTAGTTGTATATTTTCTGACCTTAGTAAATACAATTGAATTCTCATGTTTCATCATCCTAAACTTTTGTTTTATATTATGTTTGTATTATTATCAAAGTTATTTTTCCTGAAAAAGTGTTGCTTACATCAAAGTCTGGAGATCTCAATAAAATTGGCACCGTTAACTAGTTCTAATTATAGTTAGATATTTAATACCTATTTGTCATTTTATTCAACAGATTTAAGTAAGATATGAGTTTTGTGTACATTGCTCAGAACAGTGTACATTTAGCATATCTTCAAGTTTCATAAACCACATAATTCTAAATCAACCCTATCTCAATTCTGTTGTAATGCTTGTGGATATGGTTTTAT
The DNA here is from genome assembly GCA_035578905.1 of Stictocephala bisonia. NCBI lineage: Eukaryota > Metazoa > Arthropoda > Insecta > Hemiptera > Membracidae > Stictocephala > Stictocephala bisonia. The sequence continues at coordinate 2,015,762 of JAQJVL010000071.1, forward strand.
CACTTCATAGGAAACTTAAAGTACCTTTTCCAGCTAAGCTTTTTTTATATAGTTTATATATGCATGAGAATATTTTATGCTACTTTTGAAACTATAGTATATTTGTTTAGCAAGAAATTGTGACAATTATAAAAGCGCTTTGTTGCAGTTTTGAACAAATTTAGTTCCATTTTCATGGGGAAAGTGTTGTAATCTTACATAACTGACAAAAGGAAGTTAGTTACTTTACAAGACAAAATAACAAAATTTGCTTGTCATGAAATTCAAATGTCCGCTACTCTGGAAAGTATAAACCTTTCGAAGTCCGGTTTGCACCAATAATTTCTCTTGTATAGACCTTTCATTTGATACCAATCTCGTCCTAGGCTTACATTGAAGATTTTCGTTCAACTCCTCACCGTTCCCTGAAAAAATTAAATGTCGCTAATGGCGTCAAAAAGTAGGTTTTTCGTAACCATGATGATGTACAAGATGTCACTTTTATAAGTGAAGTAAAAGAAAAGTTGTGAAAGCGTTTCCATATTTTTTCCTACCTTGTATATTTCCAGACTATTCTCAGATATGAGACACAGAAACAACTTTGTGCGTATTTTAAGGCAAATATGAAAGATTACATGAGTGTAGAATTAGAGTGGATGACCTGTCTAGTCTGGTTACTGAGTTAAAATCATGCTCCGAAAATGCCACCATTTTATGTGTATAGGCGGGGTTGGTGGGTCAGTAATGGCATATGTTTTAATATGGAATATGTTTGAAAATATTCATATTTAAAGTCACTCTAAGAACTAAAACCTAGTTGTGTAATATTACTTACAACTTGACTACATATTTTGTTGGTAATTGTTTCACAGGAAGATGGATTATGCAGCACAGTTAAATTAAATCTCAATAGCCTGGGAAACTAAGGGACCTACGCTTTACGTGGAATCCGAAAGATGTAGGTATGGTACAAATTTCAGTTAATTGACAAGCCTAATACTCAGTTATCTCTTTTACACAACATCCAGACATTGTGTCCACATTCTGGAAAATTAGGAATAGTCAGGGAAAACAAATTTTGGTCAGTGAGAGTCAGGGAAATGAACTAAAATTCTGGAAAGTCAGGGAAATCTGCCCTAGTGATGAATTTGAGGGGATTGTTTTATGCTCTAGTCGGCCTTAACCTCAACTAACGTTGCATTTTTCTAGTTATGTTATATGATTAATAAAAGTGGTGGTCAATAGTGCAATGCCCTATATAATTGATTTTATACACAAATAGATTTACCATCCAATGTTAAATTTTGAGTCTCAAAACATCAGCCGTTTTTGTGGTCTGTTATGGAGCGCTAGTGTTGCCCCATGTAAATGTAATGCAGTTTAAACCAGTTGTAGTTACGGGCCTCACTAACCAACAAAATTACTGGCACAAGTATTCGTATTGATGGAATATCTATTGTAGGTGTACAATCAAGGCCTAGTATGTTCTGATAATATTCTCCAATATTTAAATGTAGTTTTTCTTCATTTGTAAGATTAATTTTGTGAGACTCTTTTATATATATATATATATTTACTTATTATTATTCCTTTTTGTAAGTGTTCATAATAAAAATATTAGCAATGTAGTTTTGTAGAAATGTATTTTCAATCAAATGTTAGTATAAAAAGAAGGAAAAAAGAAAGGGTGAGAGAACTAGGCCAGCTATGGGTATGGAAGAGGCTGGGTTATCTCGTTTCTTTCTGTTATAATGTTTATTTACATTGTTTAATAGCAAGATTAATATCTCCAGAATAATCATTTTAATGTAATGCTTAAAATATAACATGCAATGTATAATTAATTTCATTTGATTAAACTTCATTTATCATGTGTTTAATAATGTCTAAATTTATCTTTTATAATGAATAAATCCTTCCCTTACTCAATTTTAACACAAACAAATCTTATTAGATTTATATTAATACCTTCCCCACACTATCATGTCACCATATTAAATATATTTTACTTCAAGAAATCATAATTGTTTATTTAAAAAAAATCATATTATATGCATATTTTAATAAACTAGTCATAACTTAATTTAATGTAAATTGGAAATGACTTAATCACTTATTTGAACCAAATTATATATTTATTTATTATAACAATCCTCAAAATTTATCCAACACTTTTTTATTTTTATATATTCATCTAAAGAAATTATATCTACTGGCTATCAAATGTAAACATATGTGCTGTAAAAGTGATTGTTGCAATGACAGTAGCCTTTTCTTTTCCTTCTTCATCAAGACTTGGAAGTGGAAGCATCTCAATTTTTAGAGCAGCCTAAATTATTTAAATTTAATTTAACTTTCAGTGAATTGAACAAAGTGTAATTAAAAAACATTAAAAGTATCAGTAGTAACATAAACATAATTAATATTTAACATCAAGAAGATTTATTTAAATTTGGTGAGATCTGGCCAAAGTACAATTTATCATCCTGGACCTAGCTACCTATAATCCAAAACGTTACTTCCAACTCACATTATATCTATCCTTCTTTCTTATCTTCAATAATACAAATATTTCTAAAAATTTTATTGTTTTCTAAATTAAATGACCAATTGTCTTTATTTTATTTCACTTAAAATCAATAATCTACTTGAACCATCAATCAAGTCATGCCACCACGATACACTACCCAGAGATTTTGCATCTACAAATTTAGAATAAATTGTCTCATAACTTAAAATTAAATTTATACATATTAATTGTTATTATAAAATTTGTGAGACAGCCATTTTGAACACTTAATAAATTCCTTTTATTTAATTAAACATCTGTTTTTGTATTTATTCATAGCCTTAAGTAGAAAGTAATATTTATTTTAAATACAGTATCATATCAACACAATAATATTTTAATCTAATCAAATTTATAAATTATAAAAAAAAGATTTCAAACACATTTAGACTAAAATGCATTTTTGAAAAATTGGGAGTCAGGGAAAATTATCCGAAATGGTCAGGGAAAATTGTGACAAAATTTGTGTGAACACTCCGTATATATATTTTTTTTACATTTTTACATATGAGACGCCGACACAACGATGTGCGTATTTTAAGGTGAATATGAATGATGATATGAGTGTAGGATAAGTGTGAATGAGTGTAGTTTGGTTACTAACTGAGTTCAACTGTTCCTCAGAAAGGGCAATTTATTAATAGCCCAAAACCCAGGCAACTAAGGGACCTACTGATTTACGTGGAATCCGAACCACGTAGTACTGGTCTGATTTTCAGCTAATTGACAAGCCTGATACTCAGTTATCTACCCCACACAACATCCGCACAATGATCATCACCCAACATGGACACCCCAGACTTCTCTAGTAGTGTCCACGCCGATAGTAACCATTGAGCAGACGCCGTGTCGGTATTTAGAGGACCGAGCATCCAACCTATCACCTACAATCTCCCAAACACTTTGTCCCTAAGTAGCTGAGTTACAACACTGCGCCACCAGTGCCGACACCACCTAACATGGACACATCAGACTTCTCTAATACTTCCCATGCCGACAGCATCCATTGTAGATGCTGAGCTTTGAGTATAATCTATAATCTCTACAAGACTTTGTCCCTAAGTAGCTGAGTTACATCATTGCGCCACAAGTGCCGAGGTTTTAGGCTATTTGGATCTCACCATTGGATTTTCTCCCCAAGCCCACAGGGCTTAAAGTTATTAAATTATCTTTATATGTACCGTTATTTTTTTATCTATATGCTCTAACGTTACTTGATATCTGCTGTTATACAAAATATTTGCAAAAGAAAATTTGTAACAGTTCAGATTTGAATATACAGTGAAGTCCTACTAAACCAAACTTTGGTAATCAAAAGGAATCCGTTTAACAGTGATTGGCAGACTTTTTGGGAAAATAATAAATTCACCTCTACATTACAGGTTGGCGGGTATAGCTCAATGTGTCTGATAGTGCTATCCGCTGTTTGTAAACTAGGTTATATTAACAAGGCTAAGTTATGTAAACAAATCTTAAAAGAATTGATGTGCCAAAATGACAGTGAGACAGTCTGGGGAAGTGTGAACAATAGAAATACCCACACGACTTCTGTCAGCTGATTGGTTGAACTGCACCGAGCTACAAATTTCAGCTGATTTTATTACAAGATTCTCCTTCCTATTTCGTAGACTCTTGTTGTATTTAAAAATTAAAAAGGGTACTTAATATTGTAAATATTATTTTTCTGAGTTTTAAAAGAATCTACTTTATACAAAAAGTTCTGAATTTAAAATGTATTTTTCCCAATTATTTCTAATTACCCTACTGCAATCAAATCTTTCTTTCCATAGATTAATCCTTCCATAAATTATTTCAAACAATTTTGTTAAGCTCGAGGCATTTCTATTTCAAGCATCACTTGTATTACTTTGTTTTAAGTGGTCTTAAGACGGGATTTGGTATAAAAAACACTTTATTGCAGTAAAAAATAAAAAAGTCGCAGTTAATCCCAAGTGAAGGCTTTAAGGTCATATTTTATCAATTTGTTACAGAAGAAAAACTGTTTTACATAAATATTTTCATTCATTACAGTGTGTCATTTATCGTGATTGTATAATACATAAAGACTTAATTATAATGAAAATGTTTCTAATCACTTATTAAAAGCTATCCAAACAAAAAACAAACTATCCAAACAAAAAACAAACTATCCACACAAAATTTTACTTTAGTGATGAGAAGCCAACTTATAATTTCCACAGTGAACAAAATTTTAAAATAATGAATTATGTTTACTAAACAGTTTATTTAAATTACATACAACTTGAGACTATTTGTAGATGCTTTTCTTAGAAAGAATACTAAATATAAGGATCATATGGTAACACAGTTTACCAACATTAATTATCAAAATAATTCTACCATCTGTGCTTTTCTTGCATTACATTTGGATTGTGTGAGTTTTAATTTGTATTGACTTTTGGTTGTAATATTTAATAACAACTAGGGTCATTAATTATAACTATTAGTTTCAAAAAAATAGTTCCCAGCTGGAAACTATTAGTTTAAAAAAAACCTTGAGTTCAGCCTGGTTCCGATTCTTCTTTAGGGGTTCTATACATAATTAGCTGTACTCAACTGCTGATTGTGGCAATCTTGAGATTTCAGCAAGAACGGTAAGCAACTATAGACTGTTTTAACCTCTCTAGAAAACTGTCTTGCCTGATAATTGACATAATATTTCAAAAATAAACTGGCGAGTTTCAGTTTGTACTTGTTACACTGGAGAAACTTGTATAACCTAGGATTATACAGAATGTATAGTATATCTACTGGTATTCCTTACAGTATTCCAGTTTTCCCATCTAGATAAACAGCTGGTTCCAATTGTTATTTTATACTTTCATAACTATTCATAAATTATTAGCTGGACTCAAACAGTGGGAAAAGATTAAAGATGGGTGGTGGAATGTGCTCAGTGATTGCTGATTGTGGTAGTCCTGAGATTTCAGCAAAAATGGTGAGGAAATGTAGACTATTGGTAACCTCTGGAGGAAACTCCGACTTGCCCGATGATCTGTAGGCAACAATAATTTCATAAAAAATATACATATGAAATCAATTAAATAAGTAACATTAGTAAAAGAACTGAAATACTTGGGCTTAATCCTGTCATTGAGAAAATTAAACAAAATTCATATGCACAATTATGATCGGTGGCCGGTGTGGCTACAACAGTATAGGCGCCGTATATGTAACTGAGGTAACGTAACTAAAATAGTATCACCACAGCTGTTGCAGCCCACTTGAGTATAATTCTGAATGGTTCTTATGTTGCCCTAGACTTTTTGTAATTTCAAAAGTGTGCACATCAGGAGCTATCAGAACAAAAAATTTCCTGTATGCCCTGTTCAAGATACCCTACGGTCAATCAATACAGCTAAATGTCCAATATTACCTGTATTGGGTGACACATTATTGTAGGCCTAAAGCTCAAATTTTAAATGTGTTTTAATTTTTTCATTTGTGTTTGTGCATGTGTTTATTAACTTCTTACCGACTTCACTGTTCACCATCAACTTCATGTGACATTATTCAACTTAACTTCTAAAGGATCTGATGATGAGGAAATTACCTCGAAACTCGTGTCATCCATTTGTATTTACAAGAAGTGCTTCATGAAAAAAGGTATTTTAAATCTATTTTACAATCAGACAATTTGTTATTTCCACTGCCTGTTCACGTTCCACAGTCAATCTCGCTCAATATTGTCCTCAGTCAATCTAGTAATCAGTGTTTGTTTTTATGTCTAACAATTGTTACATACTTACTTTTATTGGAATATCCACAATGGCTTTAATTTTGTTGGGGTTGACACGTAAACCATAGCCACTGACAAGATAGCCTAGATATTTTAGCTCCTTCCTGCAGAACTTGCACTTTTCTCGGTTAAGGGTGAGCTTGACTGCGCCAAGTCTTAGTAATACCTCTACCAGTACCTGAATGTGTGAATCAAAGGTCAACGTCACCACGATAATGTTGTCGAGGTAGGTCGAGGTGTTGTTGATACTGTGTCCAAAAACACTTGCCAGGTTGCGGGAGCTCCACACAGTCGAAATGGCATGGTAACAAATTGGTACAGGCCACGACCTGGGATTGCAAACACAGTTTTTTCATGTTGGTCTCGTCCAGCTCTATTTGCCTATAGGCACTTTTGATGTCAAGACTGGACAGAAATCGAGCGTCTCTAAGCCTGTCTAGGATAGTCGTCGCTTGCGGCAAGGGGCATCTTTCCTGCTCAAGGCATTCCCGGCTCTTCGTTTATGAGTTCCTGACGAGCAGGGGATACGTTGTAGTCCTCAAAAAGATGGTCCTCAAAAAGAGCTAGGGGCCTGCCATGCTCTGATGTTGTTAGGTTATCTTACAAGGTAATTCATTCTATCGAACTACAAAACATCATATTGGCAGCCTTGGGTACAAAATCCCACTTTCGGTTTTTTGGCCCGTGTATGTGTAGGTGGGTGGGTCAATACAACTGTATGTGTATGGGTGGGCGGATTGGCCTATATCACCGTACGTGTATGGGAGGGTGGGTGGGTCAATACCACCGTACGTGTATGGGTGGGCGGGTGGGTCAATACCACTGTACATGTATGGTGGGCAGGTGGGTCAATACTACTGTATGTGTAATTTCCATATCACCCACCGTACGTGTATGAGTGAGTGGGTTACAAACTGAAAATGCTTTTAAAATTCACATTCACTGTCCATCTAAGAAGGTTTGGGACGCTCCAGAGTCCAAAAGAGCGATAATTTCGCAGCCAAACAATCTCACCTTCAAATAAGATCTATGGTCTTTCTCTTGGCTATGTGTGACATAGTTAATAGCCGGGATGTTCTGTTGAGTGGTACGTCTATGGATGGAAGGTGTCTTCTCAATGTACAAGGAGTCAGAACCGCCTACCTCCTTTCTGACTTCTTGCATTGCCCATTTTTTTAATTACACCTAACACAGTCTCGTTTAAACATGTTATCTTTACCACATCCGAAGCAAACCCGTCGTTTTGGTTTCCGACAAAATCTGAAGCGCGACCCTTTTCTCTACAGTTCCAACATACGGAACTCCTGGCGGTCTGAATCTGTAGACTGCACGCTGGTTACATGTCCGGATGGAAGCTTTCGTCTGTGGTTCTGATCCTGATACGCAAGGTCAGGTTCAAGGACATTTTCTCCTGTGGTTGCTGGTTTTATTCTAACTATACTAAGTCGGTCTGCTTCTGCCCTTTGTCCCATGGTTCGTGTTTCAATGTTGCAAAGAACCAGATGATCTTGCAGTAGAGGGTGCAACATGTTATGTATCTGTGCTAAGTGAGTGTGTTCTGGAACAGCTACCGCTAATCTACCATATAAGCCCTCCATAGCGGCTATATACAAATCTATATGCTCATTATCTCCCTTTTATGCTGGTTAAAAATCTCCTTTTGAAGCCTTAAATCATAATCTGCAGGCTGAAAGACTATCCTGAGTTCCCTTTTTAATTGATGCCACCACTGAATTCTAACAGATGACACACAGTAGCATACAAGTGCTGGTCCAGCAAATAAATTCACAACAGACTCATACAGCTCTTGATGTGTGACTCCTCTTGCTCTATGAAGTTTTTCTACTCTCTCAAGAAATGAAGTGATACTTGAGCTGAAGTTGTCAAACTTTAGTCCCCATTTGTATACTAGAACATATTTTGGCCGGGAAGTAGCCCTTATTTCATCTTGAGTTGGAGAACATATGGGCAAGTGGTAGTTCTCTGAAGATCCTCTCATTTCTTGACATCTATCTGTTCTGGAGGTCCTTGGGAACGCACTTCTTCTATTGTCCATTTTTTGTTTTCACGCATTCTGGCTCCTTGTAGTCTTCTTTCCTCCTGTTGCCACCTTTCCTCTAGTTTTCTTCTTTCTTCTTGTAGTCTTTTATCTTTTGGAACCATTCCTCTTGGTGTCACCTTTCCCATTATAGTTTTCTTCTCTGCCACCATTCCTCTAAAAGCTTTATTTCTTTTGCCAAGTTTTTGTTTTCTTCAGTCGTCATTAGTGGTTTGACTGGTAATTCCAAAGTTTTTGGCATCTCAAAATTGGTTTCTTGCGCTCTGGCTATGGATAGTTGATGCTGGGGAAGATCTTCTTTCGATGCCCTGGCTTCCAGTGGACTCTTAGACATCTCTCTAAAAGAATCCAATAGTTCCCTACTTTAACTCAACAACCTTTCCTTATTATCTGCTTGCTCACTATCAGGAGATACCCCAACCGGGATTCTCTCCACTCGAAGATACAAGTACCAAAGACAAGCTATAATACGATGAAACTCGTCATTATAAGTGCCTTTGTAATCACTCACTAATGAAGATAAATCCTGATATTTCACTTCGCATTCCTCTAGTTCCACGTCAACATCCAAGGAGTTTACAATTGTTTTGTCAATCTGTATAACAGCCAAAAAACACTGAGTTGGACGCTTCCTCAATTCATTAGCGTTGTTGTCCGTCTCCACATTCTTAATCTTGAGTTCGTAGATAACCTGAGTTTCCAAAGATGATAAGTATTCATAGTGAGATAGAATACTAAACTCACCAGATGACCAGAACAATTCACAGAACAGTAATAGTGTTCCCAATAATAGCAGCCAACAAAATATCAAAGATTATTATTGAAAAATATTTATATGAAAGATTCAATTAGTCACTAATTTCAATTAGTTACCTGTACTAACACACTGGTCCCATGTTCGAGCGCCAATTTGCCACCTCGTCTCGGAACTAGCAATAATGATAGTCTAGCTCAGTGGAGAAGGGCGTAAGTAGTGGTCAGAGTGTTATGACAATAATACTACAAACTAATATTAAATTTTTCTCTTTTAACGCAAAAATTACTTAAAATAAACTTATCACACACTTACAATTGTAAAATAAAAATGAACACAACAACCAGATCGAATAATCCCTGTTAAACTCCTATTTATTCCCCAGCTGATCAGAAAGTAAACAAAATACATACATTATTAGCCACGATCCTATTTCGCTTAGAGAGCATAAAAAATATTGTTCTTATTCAGAATTACATATAAAAGTAAACTTAAAAGTATATAAACAGAAAAGAACATGTCACAAGCTTTGCGTACCTTTTGGTAGTTTGTTTATAGCCCTCAAATGGTTACCCGTCGGTTTTCCAACGTTGATGTGCAGGTCTGGTAGGTTATTCATCGGATTTCCAACGACTAGACATCATTGTAAATAAACAACAACATCCGCTTATTTGTAGTGTAAATATTGCATATAATATCTTGTTCCACTCTAATGTTCCTAATCTATTGCTTTAGATGATTTATTCGAAATACTATCTAGGGATATTGGTCTGGACCCGCTGCTCGCGATAGGAACAGACTCAATGATACCTAGGTACAGAGTTGACAGGCAGGTCAGGGCTTTCATTCCAAGCAGAGATGAGTGGATGGGGAGTATCGAGCCTGCACAAGTAAAAGGAAGCGTCTGGTTTATGGACGTCTCACTTATAGAAGGATGCTGGAGTGTACAGGAGGGATATACAGAAAGTTCTGTCTGTATCTCTAGGTGCCCATGCTACCGTCTTCCAAGTGGAGGTGATGGCAATCATGACAGCCGCACAGGAAGAAATGTGTCTAGGTGGCTTCGGAGGAGTTGTGTCCATCTGTTTAGACAGTCAGGTGGCGATAAAGGCAATCATGGTGCCATGTAACAGCTCCAAGTCGGTATGGGAGTGCCAGGGGACCCTTTGCCAGCGTAAACAGGTGAGACTCATATGGGTCCCTGGGCATGCTGGCATTGATGGAAATGAGGGGGCTGATGCATTGGTTAGGAGAGGGGCAAAGTGCCCTCTTCTGGGGCCGTAGTCGACCCTTGGCATTCCTTTCCAAAAGGTTAAGAGAAGAATTGATCGGTGGTCCTCTAAGGAACACACTCTGGGTGCCGCTTTTCTGGAATCAGAAGAGCTACACTCGGGGAGATCCTGTCCTTCATAAGGGGGACTGGTCTCTTGTGACACTGTCGCCAGGCTTGGGGCACAAAGGGCCATTGAGTCTAGGTACGATGGGCTTGGTGGCAGGACCACAACCCGGTGTATCTAACTAACTAACTAGATGATTTATTTCGTTCCCTTTGTATACGTCTATAATTTGTTTACAAAATTTAGTTTCTCATACTACATCGCGAAGGCATTTTTTACCGGTGCAATTATTAAGTTTTATGTTATATACATAAATGTACATACAGTGCTATGTATTATACATTTAAAAAAATATTAAACTATAATTTAGAATCCAAGAGAAAGTGTTTATGTAATTTGTAGAGGGGGTGCACACTTTTGAACGGGTTTTAAATTTTTAAAATTGTTTTTTCTATGAATCTTTTTATTTACAAATTTCTAGGTAAATCAGTTACAATATTTTTTTCCTAATTCTCTGTTTCATACTGAACAAGGTAGTATGCTACTTTATATTCTTTTTATTGTGAATTATAGTTTTATGATTTTTTGAAATAAACACTGCGACACTAGCAAATCAGATGTGACCCCAAAGAGTGTTATAATGAACAATTAGTGGGTTAAAAAATATTGACTGACAACTGAAACACACAATCTAGCTGCGTTACAAGAGCTTATCTTTATGACAAAGAGAGGAGTCAAATGTTCTACTTGGAGTAATGGAAATGAAGCAAAGCTGAAAATTTTGAGAAGACAATCAGGACATGAAAGAAATATCTCCCAAGAAAGAATGAGTTCTGTTTGGAAATAAGTGATACATGAAAATTCAACTATCAAAAAAAACTTAATGCAATTGATTTTTTTTAAACAAGAGGAGAAATCTAATGAAAAGTACTTACGTGACAGTGGCTTCAATATAGGACTTCACATATTGTGCCATGTAGACTAGGAACTGAGATCTTATCTCTGGATGGAACTGGCGAAACAGTGTCTGAAGGCCAACCACAAACGGCATTCCGTCCAAAGGTTCTCCAACCTTCCTCCAAATTAGAGTGCCTGCAAAACAAGAGTAAACATTGATACAGTTTATAACCCAACATTTTAGAAAGTATGAAAAGAAACAACAAATGAAATATACTTCCCTTTTGTTTTAATTATTTTCTTGAATACTTCTATTACTCTTCAATTATTAGATTAAAATGTCAAATACAACAAATATAACTGAACATTTGATCTGTTCTGAAAGTATACAACCACATTTAAGCTTTGTTCACAACCTATAATATTTAATTGTAACTTTGATATTGTAATAAATTGATTCACAATTTTGTATCTTTTTTTTTAAATTTAATATATATTGTTTACTGATGTACACCTACAAAAGTTGTTTCATTTGGTTGTTTATTTTCATGCAAAAATAATTCTAGGAAGAGTGCACAAGTGAATGACCACCCCCCAGTGAATTACTTTTTCGTATAAATAACATCATATTAAGCTTTTATTGTTGCCTAGTCTATCACAAACCGTCTTAAAAGTATCTTAGGAGCATGATTTTGAATCCTCCCTGTCACTGGTTCAAAAAAAGTCTCAAATGTCTGTTTGTAACACAAACAAAACTAAGTGTTCCACCCAGTTATCTTCAGCTTCTCCTCTATAGCGTATTGTACATACAAGGTCAGCTGTATTTTTCATTGTTCTTAGATTATTGATTGAAACTGAAATATATTATATGTAATGTCCAGTAAACACGTTAAGATTCACAATTCTACTCATTTTAAGATCGAAATTCTAACCAACGATAATTTACTATTCACTGGTGTAATGATTTATATACAGTAAATTGTATTTTTCAATACTCTGTTTAACCATAATACGTTAAGTTTTATATTTAGGAAGTGCAGAAGAATACGGGCAAGACGTTTAAACTATTCCCTTCACTGTAGCGTAATAGCCTGTTTTCCCATGTAAGATTTAAGTGGGAACTCAAGCTTAAACGATCCTCACTGGTGCACTCGCCCAACATACTTATTTTTACGATTGTTTATTTGTGTTTCAGTATTTAACTAACAAATAGTGTGGTATGTTTACAGCATTATATTTAGGTGCTTTTTAATTATGTAATGGTTTTAGTAATATCATTGATTTTATACACAAATAGTATTCCCATCCAATGTTAAATTTTGAGTCTCAAAATATCAGCTGTTGTTGTGGTCTGTTGTGGAGTGCTAGTGTAGTTCCATGTAAATGTAATACAGTTCAAACCAGCTGTAGTTGCGGGCCTCACTAACAAAATTACTGCCACAAATATTCCTAAATTGGTCGGTAGCGTAGTTGGTTCAATCCCAGCTTCATGTGCTAAAAGTTGTCAGTTCAATCCCAATCAGAGTCAATACATTTTGAGAAGGATCAGCTGATAACCACCGGCTGTTCATTTGTCATTGGGCTATTAATTAATGACACTTTCTAAGGAATAGTCGGCCTTAGTTTGTAACAATGACTACATACGCTCATCTACACTCATCACACTCAATCGAAATCCATATTCGCCCATATCTTGACGATCGGCGTCTTATGAATAAATAAAAAAAATAAATAAATAAATATTAGATGGTTTATCTATTGTATGTTTATATAATCAAGGGTAATATGGAGTAAATAATAATTTACACAGTACATTAATTTGGCATTTTAAATAGAACATAAGCACCAGTATCAAGGTATCGGGGATCAATTTACTAATATCAGTATCTGAATTGAAACTATTTTGATATAAACGATAGTTTACACATTTTTAATAAAAAAAGCTAATTCTTCTAAATTAAAATTATAATTTTTATTTTCTTATAAACAAGAAAAAGAAACCATATTAGATAAATAGAAAATGCACAATGTATGATTATAACTTCAGTAATTGATTATCTATTCTAAAATTACACATATGATTATATATTTCTTTAAACTTAAAATTCATTATAAAGATTAACAATTTAAATAAAACCTTGTGAAGTTAAGGAACTCCACCCTTCCTTTATATAATACAAATAACTTCTGAGTACAAAAATAACATATTACATACTAGTTATACAAAAGAAGTGATCAGAATAATTTCAGAATCAGGTCCACTTAGAACACTGCAAACCTCTCTTCCTGTCCTTGAAAAATACCAACAAACTAATTTTTTTCTCTTTCATAATTTCTTTATTCACAATATTTATACCAATACGATTACTAGTACTTATACCATCTCACTACCTATGTTCTTCAAAATTGTAAACAACTAAATTTTAATTACAACAATTATTCACATAACACCGGACAAAAATGTAACACCAGACACATTTATTATCCAAGTCGCTTAATAGCCTAGTGGTGTTTTGCTTAAAAATATAAAACTTTCTTTCACATGCAATTGATAATCATAGTCAAACACTATATTTAAAACTAAGTTTTGCTCTTGGCTTTTGGAAAATCTGTTTTATTCAGTAGTTTTTTTTATTCTGTTCAAATTAAATGTTACCCTATTAAACATGAATTATGTTACTAGGACACCTCTGTGCCATTTACGTAACACTAGCAGAGTACGGGTTTACATTGATTTATATTGTACTTATTGCATTCAGTAATACAAAACATGTATGAAATAATTTAACTCTAGGTTGTTTAAACTATTTTTAATATGATCATGTTTATAAAAAAGAAAGTTTTATAAACAGGCTTATAAACAACTTTTACATCTTTGTTTCCCGTTGTGAAAATGTGCAGGCTCCTTCCGTTTGAAACACGTGAGTGCAAAAGTGTGTTGTAGGTAGGTTTAGTTCGGTATTTACTACAGAACTATATAAGTGGTTTGTTAATTCCAACAGCTGATTAATGAAACTATTATAAAAAATTGTCAAATTGGTATTGCCAAGAGACCTACATTAATAATTATTATAGCCTCTGGGGACCACCCTTAATGGAATTTCAAAATAAAGATAGTCCTATGTGTTAACCAAAGACTCTAAGAATGTCCTCCAAGCAAAATTTCTGCTGAATGGGTCCAGTAGTTTTTGCATAATTGAGTAACACATGCACACACACTGACAAACAGATACCATTAGATTTTTATATAATAGTAGGCTTATTTACCTTTGCAACACACTTTGTGCTTGCATAATGATGTATTATCATTTATTTACTACGTAATTATACGTCATCTCAAAATTTAATGAATGTCAAAATTAAAAGAACTAGCTTTAGTTCTAATAGTTTGACTTCATGTTTAACCCAAGGAATGTCAATACTCTCAAATACCCTAAATGTCACCATATTTTTAGTGATTTTTAAGACTTAAAAATGTCATTAATTGTCCAATATTTACACAAAATTATATAAGAAGTAATAACTAGTCTAAATATGTTGCCTAGTAATGAATATGACAATCAGATCGATCAAGTACATCTGGAATGTCACCCGAACAACACAGATCACCTATAATCACATATAACAATAAAAACTAGTTAAATAATATTTATTTATTTATTTTTTATTTATTCATAAGACGCCGATCGTCAAGATATGGGCGAATATGGATTTCGAATGAGTGTGATGAGTGTAGATGAGCGAATGTAGTCATTGTTACAAACTAAGGCCGATTATTCCCTAGAAAGTGTCATTAATTAATAGCCCAATGACAAATGAACAGCCGGTGGTTATCAGATGATTCTTCTCATACATAATAATAATGCTGTGCTGGAAAAAATACATTATTATATTTTCCAAAATTTACACAGAATAAGCCTAGCAATGAATATGACAATCAGATCGTTCAATTATATCTCAAGTGTCACAGATCGCCCATAATCACAAATAACAATAAAAACTATTTAAATAATACATAAACACTAAAAGTCGCACAAAAGCACAACAACAAACATAAACAACTACATGGTGAAAGGGACTGGTGGGTAGACAGACAGATGGCGTGTGAGACAAAGTAAACAAACAAAATCAACAAGCCACTGTACCATGTAGGAAATTTTTAGAGAAAATTGAAAGACACGTAAACAAACTCTGGTTCACATTTTTTTCAGATGATATGTATTTGAAAAGGATTTATTTTAATTTGAGTGGCTCTTAATTGTGCACACACATCGCCTCAAACATTTTATGAACGAACCGATCGCCTCAATTGAGGCGATCAACATTCCTTGGGTAAAACATTTTGATATTTTCAATGATTTTAACATATTTTATGATTGTAAATAAATAAATGATTTATTATTAATGTCATAGAAACTTATTAAAATATAAGTACATGTTGTGTTGTCAGTATAAGTACAATATAAGTTTGTATTGTGAGGTCCATTTGTACTGTATTCCTACAAACAGATAATATGCTAGTTACAAAACTACACATAAATTAAGCTGTGTCATATAGTGAGAAATGGAAAAAAAATATTTCAAGTGGAATTCAGGTCAAACAAAACTCACTATAATTCTTGGAGTACTGCAGACGGGAGAGCTGCGCTATCACAAATAGGAATGTAAACAGTGAGAAGAACTGCAAATTCTTGGTTGTGATATAAATCTTAGCAAAAGGGTTGCCAATGCCTGCCCAATCCAAATACGTAGACACCTAAAAACAAACAACCCTGTTAGGTTATGTAACATTTATGCTCCATTTAAATAGTACACGACTTAGCTTCTGATGTTGTCTATACATAGTGGTAGGGATGAGGAATAACACAGTTTAACCCCTTAATGGATTTTTAAATTTGAGGATTTAAAAAAAAAAAGTGCTTAGTTTTTTTTATTTTCTAATCCGATTTGTTATAGTTTGAGTTCAAGTGATTTTCAAACGATTCAAGTTCCAGTTATCTATTGACCTTGGACTCCAATCACTTGAGCAGCGTAGACTCTCTGTCGACATGGTTTTGCTACATAAGATCATAAATAAAAAAGTCGACTGCAGATACATTTCTTCGTTTGGTCTTGTACAAGGTCCCGACGAGCACTACGTCTGATGACCTGTTCATAATGCAACAGCATCGAACTAGCTACGCAGCCAACAGCACGATGGCCCGACTCCAAAGAGCTGGTAACAACAATGCCAAACATGTGGGCTTCTTTCACGATAGCGTGGCAAGAGTAAAAAAGATCTGTTTGTTTTGCACTTTGTATTTATTTGCATGTATTTATTTCATATTATTGCATTGACCTTTCTATTTATATAATTATTGGTCTATGTAAATCACGCTTGTACTATTTATTGTTATTATGCGTTACTATCCAGTTTTTCCTGTATATACATTATCAATATTTATTGCATCATCTTGTTCTATTTATAATTATTGTACTATTTATAATCGTGCTTGCATTTATTTATTGTTATTGTATTATGGTTTAGTTTTCCTGTATATACATTGTTTATTATTCTCGTGCATTGAACTGTAATTATTTCAATAATTCAATAATTGAACTGTAATTATTTCACATGTTTATTGTACATTGTCATGTTCCATTGTATGTTTTTATCTATTATTGGTACAGTAGCCGTAATTTAGTCTTTGCATGGTAATCTTAGCTGTAAGTCATACTTTGAGCCAATTGTCAAACTTATGTTTCATTTAATGTAAAAATGGAGATGTCCGATGGTATATATAAATAAATAAATAAATTGCAGTTTAAAAACAAATAAAACCGCCAATAAAAATTAAAAAAAACTTATTTGAAAAATATGTAAATGAGAAAACTCACATATTTTTTCTATGTACGAGGGTTGTCTCAAAAGTAAGTTACACTATTTTATTAAAAGTATAAAAAACATCAGAAAATATTTTAAATGATATATTTTGAAAAGTACAAGTTAACCTTATTTTTCTACATAATTTCCATGATTTTCTAAACATTTTTGGTAACGTGGTAACAGTTTTTTCAGTCCCTCATCATACCATTCTGCCGCCATATTGCTTAGCCAACTCTCAACCTCTTCTTTCAGCTCATCGTCATTTGCGAAGCGCCGACCTCCAAGATGTTGTTTGAGGTGTGGGAAAAGATGAAAGTAACTTGGTGCAAGGTCGGGGGAGTAAGGTGGATGTCCAAAAACATCCCATCGAAAATCTGTGAGCAGGTCTTGGGTCTGACGAGCAGCATGTGGGCGAGCGTTGTCATGGAACAAAAAAACTTTTTTCATCAACTTTCCTCTTCTTTTGTTCTGGATTGCTCTTCTCAGTTGTTCCAAAAGTTCACAATACCGTGCTGCTGTTATTGTAGTCCCACGAGGAAGGTAGTCGATCAATAACACACCTTTGTTGTCCCAAAAAACCGTCGCCATGATTTTTCCAGCGGATTCCACAACTTTCGCTTTTTTTGGTGTTGGTTCGTCCTTTCCTTTCCATACCATACTCTGTATTTTCGATTCAGGCGTCCAATGATGGATCCAGGTCTCATCCCCAGTCACTATTCGATCAAATAAATTGTCTCCTTCATCATCGAAAAATTGTTGAAATTGCAAAGCAGCATCAACTCTCTGCTCTTTGTGCTGTTCTGTGAGAAGGCGTGGAACCCACCTTGCACACACTTTTGACAGATGAAGATCATCAGAAATAATCCTGTGGAGTGATGCACGGCTTATTTCCACATTAGAAGGCAGTTGACAAAGGATTTCGTCAAGAGTCAGGCGCCGATCGGTGTCAATGACCTTTTTGACATCTTCAACAACAGTTGCCGCGCGAGAAGTGGAGGGGCGGCCGCTTCGTTGTTCATCATGCAGTGTTGTCCGTCCTTCAATGAATGATTGACGCCAACGAGATACCATTGGCCTTGACATCACACCTTCACCATAAACACTACACAACTCATGATGAATTTCAGTAGCAGTTTTATTTTTTGCTGTTAAAAAACGAATAATAGCGCGAATTTCACAATCGGCGGTAGGAACAAGTGGTGTCTCCATATTGCCTGTAGTCTGACTGGCCGATCGATCGACACACGCGCATAGGAATTTTACAGTGCTGCCACTACGCCCAGACGCAAATACTCCGCGACTCCCAGACTTCTGGCGCCAACAGAACGGCTTTAAAAAAATAGTGTAACTTACTTTTGAGACGACCCTCGTAGCTTAGTTAGTTTTATTCCAACTAAAATTAAAAAAACCTGCAACAATAATAACACAAAATAAAAGAATAGTAATTATATTTAATAAACTAACTCAATATATACGAGCACAATAATTACAGTTCACTAATATAAACAATACGATGTAAATAAACACAAACTGTTCGCTGGGTCGCATAAGTGGGCAGCTGACTACGACAGGCGGACGTGGGAATATAAATGGAATAAAACCAGCTGCCATCAATTACAAGAAATATTCATAGTGGGACTAAAGTGAATACTAACACCATCTAGCAAAACAGCAAACTACGTCGAATTAACTTGACATACAATGAAATAAATCAGGACAAAAGCGTGACACACTCGACGCAAGTTAACTCGTCAGTGGCCATTATTAAGCGCAGAGCTGCTGTCGAGTTAGTTCGACAAAAGCCAGTAAGGGGTTAAACAAATAGATTATATGAATATGATGTAAAATATTATTATGAAATCTATTATATTTCATCACCTTCGTTATTTAACTACGTTACTTCCTGAAAACATATTTTAATATTCAATATCGGAAGTTCACTTAGCTTCGATACAAATGCGCCTTCCGATATATCGGAAGTTGGTCTCAAAAGTGTTAATGATCATTTATTGGACATAACTTAGTTATCATTCCACACATTGGTAGGATTAAATAGGATGCACTAAACAATTATTTAGTTAGTAATAGTAGTAAAGTAAGAAGTAAAGTATAGAGCAAATTTACATTGACAGTTTCCTAAGGCTAGAAAATTAAAAAATGCATTTGTAGATGGTGTAGGTAAGACAAGTATACATAATTGTTTCCTTCAGCAGCCTTGTACTTGTTGGCTGGGTGGGTGGTCTCAATAGTCATATGAAAGTAAACAATCAAAAGAACAATTTTTAACTACATAAACATGAAGTGTGTATTAACACATTTTTAAAACATGCAACCTTTGAAGCCCATTTATGAGTGAAAAAGCTGGGAACCCCACCTGATGGTTAAGAAGAGGTCACAATATGATGTAGACCAAATTGGACACAAAACATTAGAGAAATTAACATGTTTTTGGCGTTTAACAATTGTGGCTATATATATTTAGGTTCACCGAGATTAGTAGTGGTAAAACTGCAAATAGGTATATAAATTTAAATGGAGCTAGATCTTAAATGTTGTAGAGAGGGTGCCTCATAGCAAAATAACAATAATGATACTTTCGTACATTTTCTACAAGTAATTTTTACTATTCCAATATTACGAGGCGTGTTTTTAAAATAAGTACTGTTTTGGAATCTCATCGCTGTAGTGCTGCGGAGGGCGTTAAGTGCATACAAGCTGAGTATTACTATCTGCTGGCAAGCCACAGCCACGGTTATGGACTCATTTGACCGTATTAAAGGTCACTTACGACTGTTCAAAATTCCTTCTCCGATAATAAATGCCGCCAACTATAAAGTACATGTTATGATAAGTTTTCGTAATACTAAGAGCATGAAAGCAACTGACATCCATTGAGAGATCTGTGAAGTTTATTGAGAAAACAGAACGAGTGATGGGATTGTATGGAAATGGGTGAGACCTTTTAAGGTGGTCGTACGAATGTGCATGATGATGAATGAACTGGGAAACCTTCACTCATTACTGATTTGCTGCATAACTTTGATGAAAAAGTCAAAATCAGACGTTTTACAACTGTATCGTTATGTGGTGTGTCTTCAAGTGTCAAGAAGTGCAATTTATGGAATTGTGACAGAAAAGTTGAAATATCAAGAGTTATGCTTACACTTGGTTCCCAAAATGCTGATGAATGATCACAAAAACAAATGTTTGGCAAGAACACAAGAACAAATGTTTAACCAGTTCTATCACATTCCTAGATAATTTTAATTGTGGTGGTTATGATTTTTAAACCAAATTGTCACAGTGACACTCATGATGAATGTCAGCAGCTTTCATACCCTTAACGTTATGAAAACACACACAGTGCACAATTCATAGTCGGCGGCATTTTTATTCAGTCATTCAGCATTTTATTCAGGAGGAATTTTAAACAGTCATAAGTGACCTTAAATACAGTCGAATGGATCCGTAACGGCAGCTGTGGCTTGCCAACAGATAGTAGAACCCAGTGTGCATTCGCTAAACGCCGACCTCAGTGCTACAGCGGTGGGATTCCAAAACAGTACTTACTTTAAAAACACGCCTCGTACTTTTGTTTCACACTCCTCATCAGTCCTTTTATTATTATTTTTCAAATCAGTGCTGCAGATACACCTCTGAGTCATTTCAAGATTTCCATTGTTATTGAATTTAGAATATTTTATTTTAATTAACTACGCAAGGACTAAATGTGTAGTAATAACTTAGAAAATGACTT
This sequence comes from Stictocephala bisonia, assembly GCA_035578905.1. NCBI lineage: Eukaryota > Metazoa > Arthropoda > Insecta > Hemiptera > Membracidae > Stictocephala > Stictocephala bisonia. The sequence goes on from JAQJVL010000071.1 coordinate 2,036,740, forward strand.
GAAGGGAAGGGACAGTATATATTTCACTATCACATGACATATTACTAATCTTTGTAACTTTATCTTGTTGTAAAATCTAACCAATATCATTCTATTTTAGCTACATATTGTACTATGAAAAAAAAGCCTAACGAAAGGTACATAAGTAATGATAAATGAGTATACAATGAAAAAATGTGATTCAAACTTTGTATTCTAAAGGGCAAGCAATGATTATTTAAGCACAAATGATTTAGAGTACAAAATATGGAAGGTTATTCAAAGAGATTTTTAATGAGATGATGATATGCTTTCAAATTCAATATTTAATCGTGAACATTCATTGACTCAACACAGTCCCTATCAGTTATGTTTTCAAACAAATGATCTGTGAAGTTGACAGCAGTCTTTTGTTGCTACTAGTGCCTTAAGGATCAAGTCTTTAACCCTGTGGCATGATTTTCCATAAGGTTTGGCACCAAAAATGGTTGTTTTCCTGCTTTATACATGCATAATCCTATCATGTAACATATAATTCTTTTAGATAGATAGTAAATAACATCCTACGCCACTTTTATGATATTTTACAAGTACCTTTATATGTTATATAAATAAAAATATAAAATTTTTATTCAAAAAACAATTTTTTGTCTGGTCTATACACAGACCAATGAATAAGATTAAATTGATTTACAATTATAGTCAGTGTACTACAAATGTTATGCAGATTCCAAAAATGTATAGGTTTATATGGTAACAAATGGTAAGTAAAATGTTTCATATGTTTTTGTGGAACTAAGTGCAATAATTGTAAATGTGTCTGGCGTTGGTTGGAAGTAGGGCACCTGGAAACAAAATTACATCAGCTGTTTTATGAAAAAACATATGACATGTACACAATGAAATAGCAAACCAAAGGCATACAAATGAAAGATTAGAATCTGGACTACAGTTTAGTAGTGTATTTAATTTAATGGATTTTAAATTTAATGTATTTAATTTAATAACAACGTATGATTGAATTAAGTGAGGAATCACAAACTGCAACTCCCACACCCGTAATGGGTACGAGCTTACGCAAATAGCAATGGCGAACACTCGCAGGGTTAAGAATGCAGCCCCATGTTACTGCAGTAGAGCTGAAAATATGCAAATATTTACCATTAAAGTATAATTAATTCTAATTAGTGAAGGAGACTGACAAACCTCAAGCAACAATTGGCTGTCCTCTCGTGGATAGGGCTTGGTAGAGGGGTCCTTGTAGTGGTCTCGGATCTCATTTAGCAGCGCTCTAATTACATATTTTACACTTTTAATTATTTTTAACACAAACCAACATAGAGATTGTTTTGGATTAAAAACAGTCAATGGGGAAGGAAAAATAAGTTAAATGTAGTTATACAATACATTGGCCTTTTGTAATATATGCATATAAATGTATTATATTCATTGTTGAATAGTTGGTACTATTATTTTACATGTTACACCCCACGACGTTCAGTAGTCCACCCGCAGTGGCGTTGAACCTGTCACTTTGCCCAACTCAATAGGTAAGGTCAATGGGTTAGCTAGGTTACATTTCTAGGTTTAAATAAGGTTCAAGGCTGGAGGTCAGGTAGGCTATTTGAGGTTGAGGTAGCTTTCCAGATCATAAAAGCTATGTTCTATCAGCATAGATTTCAAGTGTGCCTTGAACTTGTTGATGTCTTTTACTCCTTTAATCATTTGGCAGAGCTTGAATAAGTTTTTCCTCTTGTATTCAACCTTTTTTTTTATACTAACAGTTTGAGATATTCAGAAAAATTGTATTTAAATCTTGTATTGTGTTAGTTAGCCTATTTTCATCTAGGATCTTTCCCCGTTTACAGCTGATTATCTATAGTACTCAAAACAAATCATTACTATTGGCTGCTATAGTGGTGGGTATCTATCCCTTCCCTACCAATGGTAGATGTCTTAAAATAAAAACATGATAACCAAACCGCAGTTCTGGTGTGACTCTGTTCCCAAATGTTACGGTCCGCTGTACAGACATGATTCCAACAGTCTTCGGTTATTTCGTAGGCTTAAGCAGCCAGTGTTACTAATAACTAAAGCTTCCGGTAACGATCGCGTCAAGGTGTTATCTACAATTTTTACATCGCAATGTCTCAGAGATACCACTGATGATGCCACATTACGGCAAAGGCGAAATGATTGGCAATGTAAACATTTTAGATAACACCTTGAAGCTGTTAGTTATTAGTCTTAGGTTGTTTCTTTCCATACTCAACCCTTAAGTTTGTATGAAACATATAGATCTATACATGTGAAACCTTTGTTATGCATTACTAATAGTACTACAATTCAAACACCACAGTGGAGAGAATATCGAGAGGGTAATACACCAAATAAAAATAACTGAACATGCAAGTACCATGGCTCATGCTAAATCTTTTTACTATTCTCCTTATAAACATTCTTATATGTGTAAAAATCAAGTTTTTCCATTTTTTTATCTATGTGATAAACAAAATCCAATTTTGAAAATCTGATAACCAAGGTTATTGCTAGTTTTTCTTCACTAACCGGTAACCCAAAAACTACTCAAACCATGGGATTGCCTCTTGTGCCATGGGTATCTCATTTAAAAACACATGTTACAGAACTATGTTGTTCTCACCAACTATAGACACATTTCAATATTATTGTCACTAGTTACATTTATAAATGTAATAAATAAAACCTCTTCTGGGTTATATGCATTAAGACGAATGTCTAAAATATGCAACGTAAACACTTTAAAAACAATATATTATGTTACGGTTCACTCACACTTGGCTTACGGTATAAGTGTATATGGTTCTACGACAAAAAGTAACCTCGACAGGTTACTCCTCAAACAAAAAGGGCCTAAGGATTATGTATAATTTAAAAAAAGAGATGAATTGGTCAAGCATCTTTTTGTAAAATTAGCCCTACCAACAGTAATTGAACTGTATATATTGGAAACTGTTAGCTATACAGAACAATTTGCAAATCCCTCTCAAATTCCTACCCATCATGGTCACGATTAGAGTTCTATATAAAAAAAAAAAAAACATTTATTGGGACAAAACTATTATATCACCTCCCCAGTAACTTTTTGTTAGAGCAACATATCGAGAAATTTAGAAAAAACTTAAAGGAGGGTTTGATCAAATTAGCTCCTTACTCCTTGGAAGAATTTTGGGAAACATATTTAAAACATAAAATCACTTTATAATTTTATTAGATGTCAGTTTAGTTTTATTTCATTAAGTTAAATATTAAAATGTTGTCTTTTTCTTTAAACACTCTGACTGATCACAAATTTAGTTGTTCCTTGTGTATTCTTAATCTAAATATTCTTTTTTAATACTTTATTTTTCCATACTAAAATAATATATTGCTATACTATTGTTAGGTCGTTGTAACAAGGACAACTATTTACATTTTATTTTTTTAATTTAAAGAAGTTTCTTGTATTTAATATATTCTTATTTAGTTTTTCTATTATAAATAAATATTGAATTACTTGTTAATTGAAAATAAAAACAAGATTTAAATTAATCTAATGTTTCATACAGATAATTAATAGCCTCCTTACTACCAGTGATTGTTCAATTTGTTGTTAGTTTGTTTGGGCAATCAATAATTGTATTTTAGCTGTAACATTTCTGACGCTATACAATGTATTATATGTACATTATAGCTGAATAAAGGATGTTTTGAATTTGAAATATTATACAACCAAATAAAGCTTAAATTAATTACTAATGGAGTTGTAAAATTCATAAAAACTGATTCAAGAGTTTTGCACAAAAATTAACACTGCAAAAATATACAAAAAGTAATTTCCAAGGAGCGAGAGTAACACCATAAAAACCTCAAAGTAAATCCTTCAAAATCAAACTGCATGATTTTTGGAGGCAGCACCGCTCTGAATTCATACCTCCCGACTGCAATGATAGATGGTACTACTATTGAAGAAGTCAAGTTAAATTCCTCGGAATGCTCGTTGATGATGAGCTGATGTGGAATGATCATTTCGACAGTGTCTGTGAAAAAGTTTCATCAGGAATCTACCTGCTCAGAAGACTTTCAGAGCACTGTCCTAAAGAGGTATTGCTTATGGCTTATTACGGTCTGATTCAATGTCACTTGCAATATGGTATTGCTCTGTGGGGGGTTTGCTCACAGAAAAATCTCAAACATATCTTCGTCATTCAGAAAAAAGCCATACAAATAATAGCAAAACTCAGATTTAGAGAGTCGTGCCGAGATGCCTTCCGGGAACTTAGTCTGCTGACACTGGCTGAGCTGTACATTCTGGAAACTGCACTCTTTTGCAAGTTCAAGAGCCACCCAATTCAGGGTAGGGATGTTCACAGTTACAACAAGATCCAGAAGTGTGTACAGAACAGTGCAGCAGAGATTGGCAAAAATGGCTCGCCTACCCTCTCAGATGGGAGTTTCCATTCTGAACAAAGTCCCGGAAGGCATTCGATTCGAAAATTGTGAACCAAAATTCAAATCAAAATTAAGACGCTTTTTTGTGTCGAACGTGTTCTACTCAGTGGACGAGTTCATGGTCTACATATAGGGGGTATCATTGGCTTGAGATCAAATTTATTTTCGTGATTACAAATCTTGTTGTATGGCTGAAGTGTCGACACCACAATGTTTTTTCTGTTTTATTTTGTAAATCCTTTTGACGCATGCTATGCAATATTTGTACTGTCCTACAGCAATAAATAAGTTTATTGATTGTTAAATTTTTTGGAAATCTCTGACAAATTTACCAATCACGGGACACATTTTTTTCAATAACTTTTCTTTGGAAGGTATTGAAAATGCCTAATTATGATATCTATTTAGTGGCCCTATCTTCTTAGGTGAGCCATTGAGAAAATTAACTCTAAAATTCTGAATTGTGGTAATATAGAGGAACTTGACCCTGAAACCTCACTTACATTAGCTGCTGAGGTAGGGAACACACTCCTAGCTGAGAACGCTTCCCTAAAGGAAAATCTCCATAAACTAACACTTTCCAACTCACAACTTGTGTTAAAAATAAAGAACATAGAAAATTTAAACAACCTAAACAACTTAGAAGAACAGGTTGAAAAACTTATAAATGAAAAACAAACACTCTTAGATACCAATACAAACCTAGTGGAACAACTGCAGGAAGTAGAAAAACAGTTAACAAAAGAAAAAACACTAAGAGATGAATTAACAGCCACTTACGAAGAACACGATAGGTTTAAGGAAGAATGTATATTAAAACTTGAACAACTTATAAATAACTTAAGAAATGAAAATAATCACCTCAAACAAAATAACCAACGCTATTTAAAATGTAATCAGGTGAAAAAAGTTAATGATTTAAAAAATACGGCAACACAAACCTCCCATAATGAGACAAGTTACAACCCTAACTCAGCTCTACTAAAAGAACTGTCCCAAATAAAAATCAAACTGAATGACATGGAGACCACCCTTAAAGCCCTAACTGAACAATCCCAAAATCCAGCCGCAAACTGTAACACAGACACAATTTTGCCTAATCTGTCTCTTCCAACACACAACCATCATAATACAAAGTTAACCAAGTCAAAAGGAAATCATACTAAAAATACAGCATGTAAAAATAACATGCTTAGTGTTTCTCTTCAAGTTGCAAAACATAATTCAAATTGTGGACATGGTATAAATAATCTTAATACAGCTTCTAAAAAAGATGAAAACAGAACATTTTTCAAACAACATAAAACTCCTCCGATCACTGCACTAAAACTACAAGAAGGAGAGACCTATGAGGAATTCTACAAAAATCACATTGATAAGGCCATGCATATTATACATAATAAAGAAATGTCTAACCACACTACTACAGAGGGAATCAGCCAAACCCCGCCTAAAAAACTGAGTCAAACTATAACAGAGGGAATCAGACAAACCCCGCCTAAAAAACTGAGTCAAACTATAACAGAGGGAATCAGACAAACCCTGCCTAAAAAACTGAGTCAAACTATAACAGAGGGAATCAGACAAACCCTGCCCAAAAAACTGAGTCAAACTATAACAGAGGGAATCAGACAAACCCTGCCCAAAAAACTGACTCAAACTAAAACAACAAAAACAACAAAAATTAGCATCTCCCAACTTGGAGAAGAGAATAAAGCCAATACAGAGGAGACAATCTCCACTACTGACACTTCTTTTTTAGGTCTCAACCACACAAAAAAGGCAAAACACAAACACCCTGCTTACAAGTACAGGATTTTTGTAAACCAAACAAGGTCAGAAAAGTACAAGAGTTTACAGTGGCACACCAAAATGTAGATGGATTACAAAACAAAATTGACAGAATTGCACATCTCCTACATAACACTAAACCGGATGTAGTAGTGTTAACAGAACATGGGCTAAACAATGATAATCTAGAAAATACTAGGCTTGTAGGATACCGGCTAATAAGTGGATACGCCAGACAGAAATACAGGAAAGGAGGTGTAGCAATATATGCTAAGTCAAATTTGCAAAATGAAACAACTTCGGTTGCCACATCAGATCCAGTCTCAGAGCGAATCTGTGAAACAGCACTTATAAAAATAAACTTCAAAAGGCAAAACCTCTATATATTAGGTGTTTACAGACCACCAAATAGTGACTTAGATCTAGCAATTGACTTCCTCATGGCTGAACTGGACAAACTACCTAAAACAAATTACCAAATTGTTATAATCGGTGACATCAACGTTGACAACATGACCATCAATGGAGACAAACAGAAGCTGGAAGAAGCACTACTGGGATATAATATCAAAAGAACTAAACTACCTGCTACTAGAGTGACACACTGTACACAAACATCCATTGACTTCGTATGTACAAATATTGATGACAATGACATGCATGTCAAAGTACTAGTAACAGGCATATCCGATCACTGTGCCCAGATATGTCATGTCAACATTGCAAAAAATACCACCCCAGCCACTATACAAAAGAGGAAAATCAACAAAGACACAATGAAAGATCTAAGATGCTTACTAGAGACAAAGGACTGGCAAAATATATTAAACATAAATGAAGCTGGTAGGGCTTTCGAACTGTTCCATAAAACACTCCAACAAGCAATGAATATAACTTGTCCTATTACTACAGTGAAGTCAAGAACAAACAACACCAATAAACTGTGGGACGCTGAATGCAATGAGCTTAAAGACAACTATCTAAATGCCCTAAACCGATCAGTCATAACAAATAGAACTGTAGATAAAAGAGATGCTGCAGAGAAAAAGAAAGCCTACGACTTGAAACTTAAAACTCTTCGAAAGCAGCACATTGCTAACAGAATAGGGGAAACAAACAACAAGATGCAAGTGATATGGAATATAATTAATGAAGAAAGGAAAGCTCACGTCTCTAACCCCCAGCCCTGCACACTGACAGTAGACAAAGAAACCATCACTGCACCAACTGAAATAGCAAATGAACTAAACAGATTTTTTACTACAATAGCTGAAAGGACACTCTCTAACAATCAAGATGACCCCCCACAAACAGCAATTCAGAACCCACTAATAACCAAACTACATTTCCCCAAGTCAAACTGCGATGAAATCAGTAAAATAATTGATGGACTAAAACCAAAATCATCAGCAGGAGAAGATGAATTCTCGTCAAAAATAGTTAAATACTGCAAAAAGGAGATCCTAATGCCACTGACCTGCCTAATAAATAAGTCACTTGCACAAGGAATATTTCCAAATTGTCTAAAAATAGCAAAAGTGTATCCGAAATTCAAACAAGGCAACACAAATGAACCGAGCAGCTATCGCCCCATCTCACTAATCTCAACATTTTCCAAGATACTTGAGCGTGTTGTTTTGAGACGACTATTAAATCACCTAGAACAAAACAATCTACTCACCACAAAACAACATGGCTTTATGAGGGGAAGATCAACTGTAACTGCTCTAGTGCAGCTGACTGAACACATACTAGACACACTAGATAAGGGCTCCCTAGCTACAACCATCTTTCTTGATTTCAGCAAAGCATTTGACTGCCTTGGACATAAAGTAATAACACAGAAACTTAGACTCTTGGGAGTTGACGATAAAGAAGCAGACTGGTTCAAAAGTTACCTAAACAATAGAAAACAGCTGGTTGAGCTCTCATACATGAATAATGGAACAATAATTAAAGTAAAATCTGAAGAACTACCAGTGACCAGAGGAGTGCCTCAAGGATCGGTGCTAGGCCCGGTCCTGTACATACTTTTAACTAACGACTTCCCACAACATCTAAATGGCCTCTGTAAAGTTGTTATGTATGCAGATGATACAGCTCTTACCATCACTAACAAAAGTAAAGACCAATTAGACACCAACTCTTCCACAGCTTTCAAACTAACAAAGCAATACTGCAGCATGAATGACCTGGTTTTAAACGAAAAGAAGACACAGCAGCTAATTTTCACATCTAATCATAATCAGCTTGAAGGCCTTCCAGGACTAACTACATCTGACACAACAAAATATTTAGGTCTCATCCTGGACAATAGGCTTTCTTGGAAGCCTCATGTGGACAAACTTTGTAATAAGCTTAACTCTTGTGTCTACGTGGTAAGAAGAATTAAACAAATCTGTAATGCAGACATGGCAAAAACAGCATATCACTCATTATTCGAGTCACACCTGAGATATGGGCTAATAGTCTGGGGAGGGACAACTCTAACTAATATACAAAGAGTACTAATAATTCAAAAGAGAGCCATAAGAGCCATTACCGGACTGGAACCTCGACACAGCTGCAGAGAAGCGTTCAGGGAGCTAAAAGTACTAACAGTGGTAGCTCTCTACATTCTCGAAACGATCCTACACTCGGTAAAATCTGGACAAACTAGAAACGGAGACTTCCATTCATACAACACGAGAAATGGTCATAATTTTGCAATAGCTACACATCATCGGAGCTTATTTGAGAGGAAGCCATCATACAGAGGAACAGTCTACTACAACAACCTCCCAGGATTCCTGAAGACAATTCCGACACAACGTCTGAAAAATTCACTATCAGATTGGCTTCTGCAGAGACCATTCTACACCACCCAAGAATTCATGGACTGGAGAGAACACTCACCATAATTAAATATTATTGTTTTCTACCTGTGCCATGTAACCATTATTGTATGACGAAAATTCTAAACTCAATGTTTATGAATAAAGAATATTGTCTATTGTCTATTGTCTATAGTTTACCGATATCTTAAATCTTCTAGTTAACAGTTCTCTCTTATGACATTCTGAGAAGAAGTTATGATAAGGAGGACACAAACAAATATATTTGGACTTTATCCTTTAAGCCACCCAACAGACATAATAAATAACTTATTATGAAACTATAAACAACAACTTACTGGTTCATATTTTCCAATGCCCATGAGAGGTTCTTGGACTCAAACTTGCAGCTAGTCCGTAACTCAAAGAAGATGTGTTTCCTTAGTAACTGCAGCTGACCCACCTTGAGGACGGTGTCTAGGATCTGCGGCCACACTTTCTGTGCCCTGTTGGTCCACTGGGGATACACCTTGGCTGGGTTGGCTGTTAAATATTTTCTGTCATATGATTTATCACAAAATGGAATATAATATATTAGGCGTGATAGGATGTCAGCAAACTTATCTAAGAGAACAAGTCCACTAACACCTTACAGTAGTAAACAAATACATCCTGTGTATTTGTTTACTACTGTAAAAGAAAACACAGTGCTGTAAAAAGAACAACACAGTGCCTTAGGTGAGCTTGATGAAGTAAGGTGATGAAGCTGACACTTTCATCAGTAAGTAGAGACTGCCTACGCTTCAACTGTTGTTGGGTTGGTGGCAGTGGTGGTGGTTTATACTCTACTCACCTGATGAAAGTGTCAGTGGCACTGAAAATTTGTGAATAATGTGTTGTACCTGTATTTGTTTACTACTGTAAGGTGTTAGTAGACTTGTCTTCTTAGATAAGTTTGCTGATGTCCTATCTCTCCTAGTATACTAATTCCTAGTGCCTTTTACTCTAACCTAAAAAGAGTAGGATATAATCAACCATTTTACACAATTTTGCAATTTTCAGTGTTTGAACAATCTTGCTGAAGGATTTATTTTTTCATCAAGTGATATCATCATAGAAACCTAATTCATTCAGTCCTCATTTTGATTCAAATATTTGATGTTGACACAACCTATTCTATACTTAAAGAAGACTATGAGTATCAACGACAATCATTTGGTGGGGTATTGTGATCTGATTAGAATGCTTGTAGTGTCCTTGATCAAATGCAAATAAGAAAGCTAAGATACAAATTAAAAGAAACACAAACCTTTTTCTGTTTGATAACAACACAGATTAACCCTTTCGCTCCCAGGAATTTTATGAGTATGAGAAAACCCCGGCCTTCTGTCACAGGGTATCTCCCAGGGCCAAATTAGAAAATTTGCAGTGTTTTAGTAAAAACTTTATATAACATTTATTTATGATCCAATTTTTAATTTTTTTATTATGCTTGTAATAACCTTATCTACAAACTATTGTAATAAAAATTATGTTAACTCATCTTGGAGGGAAATAATAGTATGGGAAAAATATCCCATGACATTTAAATTGAAATGCCTAGAAGTATAATTTAAAAATGAACATATATACAAAAATTCAATTAAAAATAAACGCATACAATGCTGAAATCAAGAGAAGATGACTGATGAATCTGTCTAGTTACGTTGTGCCACAGCCACCTGAATCAATATTCGTTGTTGCTTGCATGCTGTGATTGACTAAGAAAAGTTATTTAACATACTAGTGTAATATTAAAAGTTGATAACGTAATATATTTGTTATAATTTTTTCCCAAATGTCCGAAAATTCAGATGCAGGATAATTTAGGAGATACCACTACTCTCCAAAAATTTGAACGTCAGATAAATTAGGAGATACTTCTGACGTCAGACAAATCAGATACTGGGAACGAAAGGGTTAAGGGATATAAAACTTTTTAAAATTGTAGGTTAGGTTAAAGGGCATTAGGCCAGGATAAGTCAAGACAGTCTCTCGCTCTCTCTACTCACTTAAGGAAAGTGCCAGTGGCACAGAACATTTGTGCAACATATGTTATTACTGTGTTTTTTACAACTACCCTTGATTATATACACCTACAATAGATATCTCATCTAATAGGAATATTTAAGCCTGTAATTTTGTTAGTTAGCAAGGCCCGCAACCACAGCTGGTTAAAACTGCATTACATTCACAAGGGACTACACTAGTGCTCCACAATGGACCACAAAAACAGCTGATACTTTGAGACTAAAATGTAACATTGGATTGGAAATCTATTTGTGTATAAAATCAATACTACTACTGTTGTGTTATTGGACTTGTCTTCTTAGGTAAGTTTTTTAAAATTGTAAAAATTGCTAGTCCATATTTTAACAAAATCCATGAAAAAGAATAAAATTACTTATGACATAAAGAGTTTTATAGTTAAAGATGTCAAAAGTGAGCCTGTGCCAATGTAACAAATAATAAAATATTTGCCAATATCAAACATTACCTAATGGGCTATTAAAGGCCCTTTATGACCACAAGTCGAACTCAGTTCGTAACTAAACTGTACAATTCATACACACTCACCCTACACTCATATACTCATTCATATACATTCATAAACTCAGCTACTTGGGGACAAAGTGTTTGGGAGATTGTAGATGATAGGTTCCATGCTCGGTTCTCTTAATACCGACACGGTATCCGCTCAATGGTTGTCATCAACGTAGACACTACTAGAGAAGTCTGTAGTGTCCATGTTGGATGGTAGTCAGGGTTCAGATGTTGTGTAGGGGAGAGAACTGAGTGTCAGACTTGTCAGTTAGCTGAAAATCAGACCAACACTACGTGGTTCGGATTCCATGTAAAGCTGTAGGTCCCATAGTTGCCCTGGCTATTGGGCTATTAATAAATAGTCCTTTCTGAACTAAGTCTAACTCAGATAGTAACAATAACTACACTCGTTCATCTACACTCATTCACTCCTCATATTCGCCCATATCTCTACGATCGGCGTCTTAGAGATGAATATGAATATTTACCTTAAAATATGTACAAAAGTTGTCGGAATCTCATATGTGATGATAATACATAATAATTCACTAGAAATATTGTTGTATATTTTCATGAAGAATATATTTACAAAGGAATATATTCATGTTGTTGTGAATAGTATCATTTGCAAATAGTGAGCTAAAACACTGAATGCAAATGATTTATATGTTTGGTTTACTTGTCGATTCATACTAAAAAGAAAAAAATCCATAAAACTTGATATTTTATTACATTATTACACAGTTAATTGAATTAATTTTATTGATAATGATTAGTGTATGTACGGTTGTTTTAGTATTAAAACCATAATTGCCAAAGGAAAGAACATGTTTAAACATAAGATGTTCAACATTACATTATTAAAGGAATAGAAATTGAATAATAATTCACTTATATTTTTGCATGTTTTAATTAAAGAAAGTTGATTATTGTTTGAAAATGTGTTTTCAATGTAAATTAAATATTTCATAAATTTTCAATTTTAAATCCTTTCTTTACAAATAATTAAATATTGACTATACAATATGCATTTTAATAATAAGGTTATTCAATAACAAATTACTTAATTTAAAGATTCTGCTATTTAAGGTTTTAGGCCGCTGAAAGGTCATTGATGTTCTGGACAAGAATTGTGACAGCCGTTTATAAATCGACTATGTGGGTTAACAAGTATGAGTTATTTACGAGTGGGGACCAGATGAAGGACAAGGACATCAGCGTAGCATATTGAACTCACGCTGAGAGGAGTGGGCATTTACCTGAAAACCTACGTGTAAACAACGCACATGTTTATGTGAAGCTTAGTGGCCTTTTTAAGTCATAAGGTTAATTTGAACACGTTCTTGTCATAAACATGTTCAAAGTAGATATTGCATATAAAGTATATCCAAATGTCTAGATTTTCTTAGAACTTTCTGTGCACTCTAAAATTTAGGATACCAATAGATGGTACTTAATATTGAGTGTAATATTTTCTTATAACACAGTTACTTACCAATATTCTGTTCATTGGGACTGAGTCCTTTAGCCACAGACCCAAACAGTTCCAGCCAGCTCTTGTCTTTTAAAATTCCACGCTGAAGATTTGAAAGAAAATTCTGAAAGAAGAAAAAGAAGTTTCTTACAATATGATATTATTATTATTATCAAAAATAATATTTATAACCGTTAACCTTTTTTTTCATAAGACTGCAAAATATTCCTGTTCTTAGTCAAAATTATTGCTAAAGGACAATAGAGCAGACACTGAATATGCTCAATGTGTTACATTGATGAATAATAGTTACAAATTATGGATAATTATTGTTAGTGCAGTTGTTACTTAATACACTACTACATTAATGCACATGTTTCGAGTCAGGTCATCTTAATTATGTTAATTTATTCCTTCAGTCATTATTTATCACATTTGAATTTTAAATTAAAAAATATAATGTTATAGGTTGATAACCAGAAGTTCAGTGACATTGAACACATTACAATTACTCCAAAGCTGCTAACATAACTTTTCGGTGACATTAATTGTTTGAACAATACACTACATTAATGCTATGAACAATACTACAGTACCTGAAGTTCAGTGACATTGAAGACATTAAAATTACACTATATTGTTGCTAACCTGAATATTCAGTAACAATTAAAACATTAACATATTAAATAACATAACAGCATACCTGAAGTTCAGTGACAATCATGAATGAAATGAGTCTGTCAAGACCAGTTATGCCAGAAATGCCAACTGCCGAAGATATTTTAGTGAAGAGGTTAAGGTCAGCCACCTGTTTTTGGTTCTTTTGGTCAAACCATGAAGTAACTGACGGTATGTACATCGTGGTCCTGCAAAACGCAATTGTCAAAGTTCAGAGCAAAGTCAAAATATTGGACAATATCTTTGATACATTGTAAGTAGGTGCAGATTTTTACTCATAACTAAAGCTTCCGGTAAAGACTGTGTCAAGGTGTTATCTACAATATTTAGACCACAAATCTTTTCGCCCATGCTGTGATATGGCATCCTCAGTGGTATCTCAGAGATAACAACTTGACGCAGTCGTTACCAGAAGCTTTAGTTATTGTTATCCCATCTACAACATGATATCCTATGAGCCCTCCCACACGGGGCACGCTTAGTCGAAAAATAAGTATAACTTGAAAATAAATATACCGTTAAGAACAGTATTAATTTTGTCGATAAGGTCAATCATGTAAAATTGTGTAATAAGACTAGGTTAGCCTCATTTGACATATGTAATCTGTATACTAATATTCCAGTTGATGAAGTGATTAACTTAGTTAAGCAATAACTTATTGGAGGATAACAATATGAAAAAAATGTATTTAAATCAGATTGTAAAGTTGCTCAAAACTATCTTGAAACAAAATTACTTCCATTTCAATAACAAATTTTACTTACAAAACAATGGTTTAGCTATGGGTAGTCCAATGTCAGCCATTTTGTCAGAAGTTTATTTACAGCATCATGAAGACTCCATTTTAGATTAATTAAAAAAGGAACATGACATCATATTTTACACCCGTTATGTCGATGATATTCTGGTTTTATTTAACGAGAAATCATGTAATGACTTAGATAATATGTTAAATGTAATTAATTGTCACCACCAGAAGCTTAGATTACCAGCAAACTTGAATCTATGAATGAAATTAACTTTTTGGATCTAAAAATAATTCGTGATCATAACAAACTTTCATATAGAATTTTCAGGAAACCTACTGAAACCAATTGTACAATAAATAACAGTTCTGTCCATCCCCCGTCTCACAAAACACCTATCTTCAGAAGTATGTTATATAGGGTGTATTCAATACCATTAAGTATTGCAGATAGAAAACAGGAAATAAATGTAATAAAATCAATAGCTATTGCAAATGGATAAAAGGCATCAATCATTGATCAAATTGGAAGTAGAATAAAAATTGAAGATAAAATTCGAGACGATAAACGAACAACACTTAAAAAAGAAAAATCTGATAAAGAACAAAAGAAGTATGTATCCCTCCATTACAACGGACCGTTTACGCAAAGAGTTGGTAATAGATTTAAGAAATTCAATTTACCAGTAGCTTTTAAGACTTGTCCAACATTTTACACCCAAATACTGAAAGGAAGATAAATTCAGTAATTCAGGAATATATAGGATTAACTGTAATGATTGTTTTAAATAGGCCAGACTGTAAATATTAGCAAAAGATATAAAAACCATGTCTCTGCTTTTAAAAATAAGAAACCTGAAAGATCTTATGTAGCTAAACATCTTCTGAATCGTACCCACATTTTGAATAAAATAGATGAAAATGTAGATATTCTAAAATGTGTAAGAAGGGTAGGATTATGAATGCTTAGGAAGAGTTATTTATTTTTAAAGAAAAATATAAGGATCATGATAAACTAATGAATGAACAGACTAATTTTGATTACGAAATAGTTTTTAATAATGTATTTTCAACGATTAAAAGAACAAAAGTAACAACCAAAAGGAATAAGGGAATAATATCATAGCAGCTGCCATTTTGACAATTCCAACCATTGGGGTCACGTGATCATAGGGGCCAAATAAATTGAGTTGTTGAACACCATTTTCCATTTTTGTGAATCCCTCTGGTCTGAGGAAGGTGAGCGTGGTTCACCAAAATTGATCACCATAATATTTGTGCATTTTGTACTTGTATTGTTATAAATTTGTGTAGTGTGACGTTTACTTGTACTGTATATGTACCAACATGTATTATGCTCTAATTAAAAAACTATTTGTAAAACAATGTAAGCCTACTTTGAGAGGGGGCAAAGTAGGGCAATTATGGTTGTATGCAAATTAATATTGTAATCTTGCTATTTAAATAAAACTTTTCTTGTAGTTTACAAACTTTGATTGTCTAAAAAAAATCTGAAAGTCAACTTTTAGAAACCATAAAGTACAGCAATAGACTATTAATCAATGAAATGTCAGGGTAATCGTCATGTTTAGCCAGGTCCGATGAACTGGCTATGCATGCTTTAAAACTAAATTGTTAATTTTCCTATTGAAAACCTCCTAGATTTTCTCCTAGATAACAAAGATTCATAGTCTAGAAAAATTTGTAAGTCTACTCTTGGAAGTCGTAAATTAACCAATTTGATTTACAAGCACAAATTGAAAATATAGCTCAACCTAAGGATGAAGGAGGTGATATAGAGCAAAATGTCACAGGGCCAAAGTTGTAGATTGTCTCAAATCAGGTGCAGAAAATGGTGTTAGTTCTTCTGTAGAACCATTAATTTAGCCACTACAGTCCAATTAGAGAAACACTGTTTTTGCATCATTTAAAATTTTTGGCACTAAAAAGGTTGCTACCTTCGATTTACTAAGAATTTTTCAAAATCCCTTCTAATTGCACATCTACAACATAAGACCTTTGACTCTACAAAATTTCAGCCTCGTAGGCTTAGTAATTTTTTAGTTACAGCGATGAGTGAATGAATGAATGAGTCAGTGGTATTTGCCTTTTATATATAAAGTACATTACTGGGAGAGAACTAGATAGGTTGCTTTGAACGCCAGTTTTTTACTTATAGCCACTTTATTTGTCATACACAAAGTATCTTAGAAATATGTAAAAGTTGTCTTAATAAATTGCAAATCAATTTTAACAAGCTGTAAGGTAGGATTTTAAATGATCAAATTCTGGAACTAATTTCAGGAACTAACTGTAAGCTGCAAGATCTGAAATGTATTGTTTATATATATATATAAAAAACAAGAGCATGTTAGACAAGACTAATTCATGAAAATAAAGGTACAAAAAGTATAAATATTATATTGATCGATTTCGGTAAACTACATTTACCATCATCAGACCAACTGTATTTATAAAAGAAAGAAATACAGTAGGAAGTACAAAGAAGTACAAATGTAGGAATAACGAGTACCACCTGTCTAAAGTAGGCCTATGTGAGGCCTTTAGACTTACCTAGGATCCGTTATGTGGATAAGTTCCCGTGCCAGCCGACCCACAAACGTGATGGACTGGTTATCTGTAGGTGTGAACTGAGGCACAGGAATGGCCTTACTCTGGTGAACACTCTGCCACGAGAGCACCTTCACTCTCAGAAAGCTGTTGCACTCCATGTCCACATTAAAGCCAATCACACGGCACAATTCTTCCTGTAGATAAAAAATAACATTAACTAGCTTAGTTACATATTCAAAAACTTCACGTAAAAAATAAACAAATTTGATACTTATGTTCTTTAAATCAGATAAATGAATGAAAACTTTGGGATCTTAAGGGGTTTAAATTTAATTGATTATTAAGATCACAATAATCAAGATGTGGGTGAATGAGCGTTTGAGTGTAGATAAACATATTTAGTTATTGTTGATAATCTCCTCCTCCTTAGAAACGCACATTTATAACTAATTAACCCAATAATCAGTCCAACTAAGTGATTTACAAGAACAAATTTGCTAATGAAATAAATAAACATATTATTTTTAAATTCATAAACAAATACTATGCACTTAATAATAAATATATCACGACAGTAAAACTAAGCTAATCATAAAATAAACATGAGTGTTCATGTTGGATGGTAGTCAAGGTTCAGATGTTATGTAGGGAAGAAGAGAACTGAGTGTCAGACTTGTCAGTTAGCTGAAAATCAGACCAACACTACGTGGTTCGGATTTCATGTAAAGCTGTAAGTCCCATAGTTGCCCTGGCTATTGGGCTATTAATAAATAGTCCTTTCTAAAATAACTCAAATTCAGATAGTAACATGACTACACTTGTTCATCTACACTCATTCGAAATTCATACTCACCCATACCTTGACAATCGGCGTCTTAGGAATAAATAAATGAAAGTAAAGAGCAATTATTCCTTGATAGACTTCCACGGTTAACACTATTTTGTAGAAATTCTTGGTCTTAGGGAGATGACATTGGTTGATCCTGTTCATAATGCACGAAATTTATTGACACTGTAATCTTCCGAAGACCAAGAATTTATACACAAAAAGCAATTTTCCCTATTTTTTACAAATAAAAAAAAACAAAATTATTATAAATAACTATTATACAATAAATTAACAACTGATTAGTACAGCTGATGTCAATAATAAGATAACTGCAGTTGAAACCTAACAATCACACAGTAAAATGGCATGAGCACATAAATAGACACAATGATCAAATAAATGAATAATTATAAATGAGCCGAACATACATGATTGTATGGTATGTAAAGATTTGGCAGGCTCCTATCCTTGCAACAGTATCTAACAGTTTGCTGTATGTTATAACAGTTTGGTATGATCACAAATAGTATGTGGGTGGTTATATTTTGGTGGTGAAAAATCATGGTGTGTTGTGTGAACGTTACCTGTAACCTGTACCTGTAACCTGCAATTAACAAACAAAGGCTAATTATTTGTATGAATAACTCTTTGATATCTTAGTTTACAGGAAGTTTCTGAAACAAATTTGAAACTATTTCTCGATTTATCTCAATACAAAACAATATAGTTTGTTTATAATATTTTACTTTCACTAGCTATCTTGCTATTACGTCTTTGATCACACTTCAAGCATATGGTTGAAATCTTGAGTCCAAAGGAACTGAAGTACTTAGCAGAGAAAAATAATAATAAATTATGCAGTAAAATGCCAACAGATCAGACATTCAAAAAGACATTCAGTGGTCACTAACCATTACAAAGACATTCAGTGGTCACTAATCATTATATTCAATTTGGAAATTATCATATTTGCTCAAGCTCAAAACATCACAAAATTTGTTTATCTTAGGAATAGTCAAAGTCAGCACAAAATTTCAATGCTCATACATATTAAAAAAAGTTAAAGTTAAAGATCGCCTTACTTTACCAAGCAAAGTTAGGGCTAAGAAGCCCTCTCTAACAGTTAACTTGAGGACCAATGGCTTAAAGGTGACTTCCGAACCACCACCAGTGACTGGGCAGGCGAACTGTGTGCAAAGATGAGGTCACTCAGACGTCCGCCCATTCAAGGAACAGCCACGCTTGATGTTGCTTGACTACGTTATCTTGTGATAACGTCGGAACCCGTCTGTCAAAACCACTGGCTTGACACACATCTTCTCTAATACAGTAATTGTTGAGCTAAGAAAGAGTTACACTTTGTCCAATTTTGAGTCTAACTTGTGTTTAAATACTTTTTCAAAAATATTAAAATACTTGAAGCTCCTTGTTTATAACTGAACATTTCTTGTCTATAAATGAACATAATAAAATGAAAAAAATAAATATCAAACAAACCAATTAAAAGAGTAAAGATATCATCATTAACAACTCACCTGCCATATTTTGAGGCCGTAGATGCCAACGTAGTCCTGAATATACTCAAAAGAACGTCTATGACCATCCATAATGGCTCCCAATTCTGTCAGTTTGTCTCCCAACTCACTTACCTATGAAGAAAAATGACAATAAGTATTTAATGGTCTTAACATTCAAATTAATGATGTAACATATGCATTAGGTTACAAAAAAATGAACTTTTATAATATTAAATCTTGAAGAAGAAGTTATTAATTTGGTCATCACTGGAAATTATTTGTAAGGTGTAAGTAAGATATTGATATTCCTCATGATATTGTATATTGCAATATTAGAGTTCTATTGAGAGTTTAATCGTAATAATATTAAAATTTAAAATGTAACAAGAGAGACAATTGAGCCTGGCTGTTGCTTTGGGTCCTTGTTTTCCACATATAAAGACCAATATGTGATTTGCTAATCTACACAGAGGGCACAGATATTTCATTTATTTGTTTAACACCGAGAAAGAGGACTCCATAGACTTCTCTTCGTTCTTGAATGCATACCCCAGTAATATTTTTTCCATACCAATTAAAACGCCTAATTAATATCTACATGCATTAAAATCAGCCATTTCAGGCTGTTACTAAATATTGGAATTGCACACCCATTCATTGGGAATATTACAGATTTTACCATGTGTAATTTTGAAACAACAGGTTCTGAGTTTATTAAATATCCTCAATATGCACATTACTCTCTGGACATGAGTATTAAAACTTTGTTTGGTATCAAAAGTATCACCTAGGACCTTCACAGACCAACAAACATATAAAAATTCAATACCTTATAATCTAGATGTGTTCTGACCCCTTTAACCTCATATTAAAAATAATGTTCACGTATTTGTAAGATAAGACTTTACCAATCTCGTAAGTATGAATGTTCAATCTACATTTTATTTTGGCTACATTCACGGAATTGAAAACATACGAGGAAAAATTGAAACCAAGTGTCAAATGCATACTATTAAGGCACTTGTCCCTTGCACTATGCAACTTGTCAATGAGATAGACTAATACTAAAGTAGTACCAAAGCATTTTCTAAAACTAGATTGATTTGAAGGAAGGAGATTTATGAATGGAATAAATGTTACCTACTGATCAACAATGATTTTTTGAAATAATTTTGAAATGGCAGGCAGAATTGATATTGGTCAACAAAAAGCAACTGAAAGAGGAACTTTAGGGAGGGGCAAGACAACAATTTCATTATATGTGATGTAAAATGACTTTAATCAAGAGACAAGTTGATTAGGTGCGTGATAAACAGTAAGGTTTCATTGTATTCACAAACTGCATTGATACTCCGTAACTCCCTTAAGCAGTTCTTTTGATGATGTTTATCATTTCCTTAATATTATTATTACATTAGGTGCTTTTACAAATAAATAATGGAGTAAGTTTTAGAAAAAAATAACAAGGAAACATACGTTTACAAAAGACACTACCTGACCTTGGCCTTGGGATTGAAAGTCAACCCAGTGTGGAGGGCAAGAGCAATGTGGTGAACCAGCTCTTTACGGATGCCATCTTCTAACAGCTGTTTAGGATCAATACGTACAATTCCCACCAGAGTGCTCTTCATTCGTAAAACACCTTCAGTGAACACAGACACTCGGTGGGTCAACTTTGCCACCTTGAAGAACATAAACCAAAGTTTAATAAATCATACAATATAAGTAGAAGAGTTTACAAATTTACTAGATATCATTCAAAGTAATAATGATAATAAGAAAGTTCAATAATTCACTCATTCATATTTTATTTGAGTTTTATTCACTCATTTAGTATATTATCTGAAACTTTCTTACAAACTAAATAAAATGTTGACATTTCTTTATTATTCATAATTTCCTTCAAATATATATGATATATTTAATAAAATAATATAAAATACAAAACCAACATTTTGGTTCGGAGCAAAAAAGGCATACACAAACAGTAAAATATTTAAGAAAAAAATTGTACATGGAAATTAAGATTTAATTCCATAAAATAAGAGTTGCGTTACAGAAATAGTGTTAGGTTAAAAGAAATTAATTAAATTTTGTTGCATTATCAATTGAAATAGAAAAAAAATCACCTCCATCCTGTGATCCAACTGAGCGAACTCCTTAAGCTTATCCTTGTCTAAACGTGTCGGCACTTCCTTGATGACAGCAGTCTGCAAGTACACTATCCGTGCCATCAGACTGAACATGCTCTCCGGAATGATATGCAATACTTTACGTACGTAACTGACCAATTCATGGCTGTAGTACTGTGATACCGACACCAGATCAGAAGACTGTGCTTGATTAATACGCAGTAACGGGATCTCCATTGCTGATGATAACTGGAAAACAGAAAATATAGTGAAATGCGTTAGTCATAAAAGTATAAGTTTATTTCATTTGTTTGTAATGATACATATTAATGATAGTAATTTATTTTAATTGTTATTTTACATTCTTTGTAATTCAATTTTCCTTTGTGAAAAATTGTTTTTTACGAATTACTTAGTTTGTGAATTACAGACTAATATGTTTCTAAATGTATCTAAATTATTGTAGATTTATAAATAGTCTATGCTGACCTTTACTACAGTGAATTGTATAATCCGAAATTGGCTTCCAAATAGACTAAATTCAAAGCATTTTGGCTATCTTGGAATTAAGAATTTATGTATGTATCAATGTTTTCCCATCCATTTATACAGAAAAAATAAAATTCTTAACTAAAATTTAAAAACATTTAAACTATTTATA
Source organism: Stictocephala bisonia (assembly GCA_035578905.1). Lineage (NCBI taxonomy): Eukaryota > Metazoa > Arthropoda > Insecta > Hemiptera > Membracidae > Stictocephala > Stictocephala bisonia. Next base: position 2,058,987 of record JAQJVL010000071.1, read on the forward strand.
ACATTAAATGTACAATATACTTAATAATATTCCCTGTTTTATTGTGAAAAATTATACCTAATACAAGTAATTTTACAGAGCAAGATTTAAAAATAATTTTCAAACAAAAATCCATAAATATCCCAAAAACAGCCAACCCCTTAGAGAAAATGTAGCTTATTGCTTTGAGGGTTACTGAATTATCAAATTTAAGAGATAATTATTTGAAAAAGACTAGTCCCCTTACCTTTAGGAAGGTGGCTCGGAGTTTAGTCACAGTTCCAGGGTCACTCTTGATGCCAGCCTGCATCAGCTTAGTGTAGCTGTCAATCAACTCCCAGCCATAACTGATATCCCCCACTATCTGCAGATTGATGAGAACCTCCTCCTTGATGTTCACTCCACGTACCATCTGGTGTAGGAACCTACATGTGTCCACGAGGAACTGGCGCACTTGTAGGTTGTGGTTTAGTTGGTGAAACTCTGCAAAGAAGGTACTAACTTTAGAACAAATGATGTTTGCTGAACAATTAATTCAAAAGTTCAATTTTTAAACTCCCAATACTAACGTTTAAGTTGGTGTCAAGTTAAACTTCATTCATATACACAAAATTGTTGAACCATCACTAATTGAGTCATCACTTATTTAACTAATATTAAACACTTTAATTCACCATATTGCTCACAATACACATTAAACACAAAGTGACCCAACCGTTGTAAGCTCACAATACAAAAAAGAGCCTGGACAACACACCACTCATCATATGCAAAGAACCAAAATTGGACTACCAAACTACTCCCCATCTACATAATATATGATATTAAGCTAATACTACTAAAAACTCAAAATACAAATGTGAACACACCACACAGAACTAAAAAAACGGAACACTTCCAATTCATTACATCCATGTAAAAAAAAAATACTCATCATAGAGTAAATAGAAACTGTGGAATCTTATACCACCAACTACAAACACTGCAAGTTGTTATATACATAAAAGAAAGTTGTGTTAGTTACAGCGTTTATAACTAGAAAACTACTGAACCAATTGGCATGAAAATTTACAGGGATATTCCTTAGGTACTAGAATAACATAATAGCCTGTTTCCGTTTCAAAAAGCCTTAAGGGAAGCGTCCTATGGCCCTTTGCAGTTTACATGTTAATCTTATTGAAGAATGTTTTATTTTGTTTACCATGCCATGTTTGTCATTTCTTGATTAAATTAAATTAAGGAAACAGCTGTTGTAATGATAACCTAATTTTTAAAAACAAATCTATGCATAACAAATGAGAGCTATCAAATAAGTTTCTATTCCATTTGTTTTTTACGAATATTTGTTGTCAAATGTAATTGTTAAATGTTTTTAGTTAAATGTTTATTTATACTTTTTATTACGGGGTGATACTCTTATAACAATGCCCCGACCCAGAGTATCTGACCTTTCCCAACGTAGCCGTAATTCAGTTAGGCAACAGATCACTGAAAATCAATTGAATGAAGAGGATCGTGTAATCGCACGAGAAGAACGCCGAGTTAATATGGCGCAACGTCGTGCCACGCTAACTCCAGAAGAAAGAGATGCAGCCCGAGAAACCGCTCGATTAGCAATGAGGAATCGTCGGGCTTTTTTAAGAGATCAACAACGATTTGCAAGAAGAAATATTCCACGCGTTGATTTGAAACTAGCTGCATTTCAATACGATTCCACAATGAATTACAGCTCACACCCTTCGGTTGACATTGGCCCTATGGAGATTGTTTGTGATCACTGCGGAGCATTGAAGTTTGCTGGAGAAACTCCCGGATTGTGCTGCCTTAGTGGCAAAGTAAAACTGCCAATATTGACTCTACCACCTGAGCCATTGAACTCATTGCTTAGTGGTGAAACACCTCAATCACGTCATTTCTTAGCAAATACCCAAAATTACAATGGATGTTTCCAGATGACTTCATTCGGAGCAGACATTATTGGAAAATCTGGATTCAATCCAACATTCAAAATTCAAGGCCAAATCCACCATAGAATTGGATCATTGCTTCCTCCTGAAAGTGGAGATTTTAAATTCTTACAAATATATTTTATGGGCAACGTTGAGGAGCAGCTTGATCGACGACAAGAAATCAACAAATCACTAAGAAGAGAAATCCTTCAAGGTCTTCAGCAGCTTCTTAATGAACACCATGTATTAATTAATCTGTTGAAGACTGCTATGGAGCGCATGTCACATGATGATCACAAAGTGGTGATCAGAGCAGATAAACGTCCAGTAGGAACACACGAACGCAGGTTTAACGCTCCAACAGTAGATGAAGTTGCGATTCTAATAGTTGGGGAACACCTGAAAACTCGCGATATTATACTTACACGTCGCGATACTGGACAACTGCAAAGAATATATGAAACACACCGATCATATGACACGTTGCAGTATCCACTGATGTTTTAGCAAGGAGAGGATGGATACCACTTCAACATCAAGATGGTAAACCCGTTGAATGGTGAGGAAACTACCAAGAAGCTTAGCTCAATGAATTTTTACGCTTATCGTTTGATGATTCGTCCCAATAGTGACAACTATTTGCTACGATTTCGTAGACTGTTTCAGCAATATTGCGTCGACATGTACGTTAAAATCGAAACGGAGCGCCTAAATTTCATTCGGTTAAACCAAGCCAAACTGCGTTCGGAGCAGTATATACATTTACGTGATGCAATAACCACTGAAGGAGATGCAGCTAATGTTGGTCGACTGACAATTCTACCGGCGACGTACACAGGTAGCCCGCGTCATATGCATGAATATGCCCAAGACGCAATGACATATGTCCGTCATTACGGTCGTCCAGACCTCTTCATTACCTTTACGTGCAATCCAAAATGGATAGAAATTCTTCAATTACTGCTTCAAACGTCGAGTGATCGGCATGACATCACCGCACGAGTCTTCAAGCAAAAAATTCGGTCACATTGTTAAGCTATGCATCTTCGGCGATACGCGATGCTGGATGTACTCTATCGAATGGCAAAAAAGAGGTTTGCCGCATGCACACATTCTTATTTGGTTGGTTGAAAAAATTAGACCAGATCAAATCGATGACATTATATGTGCCGAGATTCCTGATTCTGCAACTGATCCAGAACTACATGATGTTGTGATCAAAAATATGATACATGGACCTTGCGGTGCCATTAATCCCCTATCACCTTGCATGGTCGACGGCAAGTGTCCAAAGCGATATCCACGTAATCTTACAGCAGAGACCATCACTGGTAACGATGGTTATCCACAGTATCGCCGTAGATCACCTGACAATGACGGCCGAACTACCATAACGAAAGTAAAAGGAATTGATTTATTGGTTGACAACAGTTGGATTGTTCCATATTCTCCACTCCTTTCAAAAACATTTAAGACACATTGCAACATTGAGTATTGCAATTCAGTAAAGTCCTTTAAATAATTATGCAAATATGTCACAAAAGGTAGCGATATGGCAGTTTTTGGAATACAAACTAACAATACTAACGATGAAATTACAAACTATCAAGTTGGTAGATGTAACGAGGCGATTTGGCGAATATTCTCATTCCCTATTCACGAACGTCATCCAACAGTTTTACATTTGGCAGTTCATCTAGAGAATGGTCAAAGAGTATATTTTAACGCATCAAATGCTGCTCAACGTGCTGAAACACCACCAGCTACAACATTAACCAGTTTCTTTGAGATTTGCGAAAGCAATCCGTTTGCAAAGACATTACACTACTCTGAAATGCCACGTTATTACATCTGGAATGCTTCATTGAAGAAATTTCAACGTCGGAAACAAGGTGATGTAGTTCCTGGTCATCGGGGTTTACGTTCAACAGATGCTCTCGGTCGTATTTACATTGTTCATCCGAAGAATGATGAATGCTTTTATTTGCGATTGTTGCTGGTGAACGTTCGTGGGCCAACATCGTTTGAATCACTGCGAACTGTTAACGGTATACTATGCCCAACATTTCGTGCTGCATGCCAAGAGCTCAATCTACTTGAAAACGATACTCATTGGGATACGACACTCGCTGAAGCAATTGTTTCTGCATCTGCAAGCCAGATACGTACATTATTTGCTATTATAATTTCTACATGCTTTCCATCAAATCCTCTTCTCTTATGGAACAAATACAAGGACAACATGACTGAAGACATTTTACATCGAGATCGTGTCATTTCTAGAAATCCCTACATCGAGGTGAATGAAGCTATGCATAACCAGGCGTTGATATTAATCGAAGATATGTGTTATCTCATGTGTGGCAGTTTGTTAGTTAGGTTAGGGATGCCAGCACCAGATCGTGCAATGAATGACGCACTTAATGGAGAGTTGAAACGCGAACGTGAATACAATATACATGAATTGCAAAAATCAGTTCAAACGAATGTAACCCTGTTGAACCCACTACAGAAGGAGGTCTACGATGTAATAATGAAGGCAATTTATGATGGAAATGGTGGTATATATTTCTTAGATGCTCCTGGTGGCACTGGAAAAACATTTCTCATGTCATTGATTTTGGCTACGGTTCGTGCGACATCGGACATTGCTATTGCAGTTGCTTCTTCTGGAATAGCAGCTACATTGTTAGAAGGATGCCGTACGGCTCATTCAGCTTTTAAATTGCCTTTAAACCTTCAAACTAATGAACAACCCACATGTAATATTGCAAAAAACTCTGAAATGGCCAAAGTGTTATTAGAATCAAAAATCATTATTTGGGACGAATGCACAATGGCGCACAAACGTTCATTAGAAGCACTAGATAGAACACTTAAAGATTTGCGCAATAACACAAGATGTTTTGGAGGTGCACTGATATTACTTTCTGGTGATTTCCGGCAAACACTGCCAGTAATTCCAAGATCAACACCTGCTGATGAGATAAATGCCTGCATCAAATCATCAAATCTTTGGCGATACGTAATAAAACTAAAATTAACATCAAATATGAGAGTAGAATTGCTAAACGATCCATCAGCTGAAGACTTTTCAAATCAATTGCTTACTATAGGCAATGGCCAAGTACCTGTCGACACATCAAGTGGATTAATTTCATTTCCTGCAAATTTTTGTAATTTTGTATCCTTAAAAGACGAACTCATATCCAAAGTTTTTCCAAACATTATAGTTAACCACAAAATTAACGATTGGTTGAGCGAGCGAGTAATTTTGGCAGCTAAAAACACTGATGTAGACACTCTAAACATCATTATACAGAATCAAATTGTTGGAAATATCCATTCATTTAAATCAATTGACTGTGTAACGAATGAAGATGAGGCCACAAATTATCCAACCGAATTTCTCAATTCCTTGGACGTGTCCGGTTTACCGCCACACAACTTACAATTGAAAGTTGGCTCAGTCGTCATTTTACTAAGAAATCTAAACCAACCGAGACTATGCAATGGGACACGTTTAGTAATAACAAAATTAATGACCAATGTAATTCACGGAAAGATACTAAAAGGAAAGTACAAAGGCGAGGAAGTTCTAATTCCAAGGATTCCTATGATCCCTACAGATATGCCCTTTGAATTTAAAAGAATACAATTTCTAATTCGTCTTGCATTTGCCATGACCATAAATAAGGCACAAGGTCAATCTTTGAGTGTTTGTGGATTGAACCTAGAAAATGCGTGTTTTTCACACGGCCAACTATACGTGGCATGTTCACGAGTCGGCAAACCATCCGATTTGTTTGTACTTGCGCCTCAGAAAAAAACTAAAAATGTCGTTTATCACAAAGTGCTTCACAATTAAAAGTTTAACCATGAAGGTCTTAATGTCCATAAAGGCTTCAACATTAAAGAATAATGCTAACACAACTGATAAATAAATTAACTTTATTGACTATATTGAATGATGTATGTTTGTTTATTTTTTTTTATAAATACTATATTTAATAACTGTGAGTTATTTAAATTATATTGTAGCCTATATTAATGTATTATTATTTAATAATGTAAACGTGCTTGAAAATAATTTCATCATAAGCTATTACATCACAAAATGTTAACATAAACACATTATCAGATTCATTGTTAGGTGGTACGAAGTTCGCCGGGTCAGCTAGTTCCTAATAAATAGGCCAGTCTACACAACTTGCTTATACTAAGCGCACATTATTATACAACTGAATTTAATCAAGAACCAAGTTTGAACTTTTAAACAAACCATACATCCATAAATGCCTTTTCATCATGACCCTATTGCTTTTCTATAAGAATATATATTACAAAAGGTGCCTGTTGTCTAGAAATATATCACTTATTAAGTTACCACATCAATATTAACCAACATTTAAATATCTGAAGAAGAGTAAGAATAAATAACGCTTGAAATTATAAAATAAAAAAAAAAAACAATAATAATGAAATCATCCTATTCTACAATGATGCTAAAAACTGGATCTAATAATGATTGTATTAAGATATAATACAGTTAGTTGTTAACAGTAGTTTTAAATGATCTAGCATTAGCATTGTGCAAGTAATTCCCAAGGTGAAAATTAAATGCACAGAAACACAAGTTCCTAATGAAACAGTTGTCAAATAAATAGATGTAATACCATCTATGTAAGCCCACAAACGGAAATTGCATAGTAAAAAACAACTTAATTTTAGCTTAAACTAATAAAATCCAATCAAAAATTCAGTTAAGTTAAACTTACAATGATGATGAGTGCTTACATTGCTGTCATTAAAAAATATGAATTTTTTAATGACATCTGATTTTATTAAAAAATGTTAATAGTATCTGAATAATATTACTGTTATTTTATCTATATTTTATGTTATTGTTTTAAATGTTATGACTAAGATATCAAATTATATTTACTAATCCTTAACACAACAACAAAAATGATTGAATGATACTTTTAAATGTATAACTGCTCCGGACTTACCTTGGCCTTCATCAAGAGCTTTAATCAGCTGCACAATCTTCCGACCAGAAATTGTTGGCTCGTCTATATCTAGCGAATTGATCTGCTTGCCCATCTCCAGAAACCACCTCTGCAAGTTTTCTGATGAAGAATTATACATATTAATAACAATACTCATACAATCTTAATTAAATTATGACTGTGCCGTGTTATAAGTCATTATAGACTATTATATGTTTTAAAAATGTAACCACCTCGTAAAAATAAATATGTTATTGCTATATCATCACTAGGAGTTTTTTGTTTGAACTTTTTATAGAATAACTAAGCATCCTATACATAGGAGGAAAGTACATCTTGAGCTTAAACAGGTTCAATTGTATCTAAAGGATTTGTTTATGTTTCATGCTATATCTGTGGCGATCAAAGTAGGAAATTATATTTCCCAGGATACCTACCGGTATATTTAAAGTTTAACTAAAAGAAAATAAGTGTAATAATAATTCTACTGCGCCTGTATAGGAGGGTCAATACCACTGTTTATTTAATTTAACTAAATTGCCCATAGTGGTTTTTGGAAATTTCTTCTTCTGTGTCTGCAAGAGATATATACTATATGTCCCCAGTTACTATAAAGACATGCTATGAATTACTAACATTAGTGTCTTTATGTCTACTTTTAGGTAACTTTATATTAACAGGAAAAAACTTTTTTAAAAAACTAATGAAAACAGTTAACACATAACGACCCAACCCCTTTATGCTGTACCAGCCCTAAAATCCCCAAAATGTTGGTTATAGATCTACAGTACAACCTCGGTTATCTGGCTTAGTGTGGCGAAAGTTAAGCTAGATACGATAGAAGCCGGATAAAACATAAGTCATAAATAACTTGCTTTTATTGGAGAAACACGTTTAGTTACTGATAACAGACAGCAAGTGTAAGCGGGGCTCCTGTAATTGCATGTGACGCAATGCGTTCTGCAGCAATTGTAATGAAATGAACGATGTTTTACACGATCTCCAACTTTGACGCTGCTTGTGGGTGTGAACGTAAAATGAACTGTTCCACTTCCCCCAATCATGAAATGGACTCTTCCAGCCAACATCACTAAACAAAAGTAAACAATATTGCCACTTAGGATCTTCAGTTGCATTGTTAAATTATTACGCAGTAACAAGCGACCGCTTGTCGAGAGAGGGTGACTATCAATACAACGCCTGCAACTTGTGAAACGCAAAACCGAAATATCATGTATGACTTTTACGTTTCAAAACTGAAAGGCTCTTCCAATTAATTGTAATTTTGTCTTGTAAATAATTTTTGTTGTTATCTACTTGCCGAACCGGTTATGCTGTATTATTACTGTTATGTATGCTAAACATTTCAGCATTTACTTTTTAAATTTAAAGCTTTTTTATAAGAAAGAAATCATCGGGACTGGCAAAGCATATTTTTAATTCAACTTTGGGAGATTTGTCTATGTAACACAAATAAAACAAACTAAAAGACAAAATATACTTTATATACAGTAAATGCATACATAAATACAAAAAAATGCATAGTTTTAAAACAATACAAATATGATGCACTAGATGCGTCATTGGTACTGTCAAATAATATTGAAAAATCTTGAATTAACTAGCTGATAAAAAGTACAATTAATAACGTTCCTCATAGTTTATGTCACGTTGTGTTTAGGTATTATGAAACTTTACGAAACAATTGTCCAGACGAAAGTCCAGGTTGACGTGGACATTTGGGGCGATTTAAATAACACGAACAACAGCACTATGATACTAAAAAATATACAATAAAATCGAGTTATCTAACAATAAGTAAACCCCAACACCACTTCACTAATCCAACATTGACAGACAACTGACTCACCAGCTCTCTAAACTGAAAGTAGGGTTATGGAGGGAAAAATTGACGGCAAACAATGTTATATCCCGCAAACATCAAAATGATGCACATGGTGCGTCACTGGGACTTAACGTGTTAAAGTTTTAAGAGTTTTGAAAATTTTAAGTGATGACCAAAAACATAAATGAAAACTCAAATTTCTCTACGTCTCACACAATATCAAGTCGACTATATCATTTGTTACTGCAACAACATGCCTGAGCTACACAAATGGGTTTCTTAAAATTAATTAGAATCAAGTGTTTAATAGATTCAATCTGTTATTTAATTGCTAGAAATAATGAAGACAGATCATGTTTTACTGTTAAAATTGTAGTACACCCACCTAGTTATGAATTTATTATTAATAGCAAATATTATAGTTTTTATTTTTTGTATTTCCTTGCTATTGTAGATGAGCTTCAGGCCTGTGGGTACCATTTATTTATTCAACATATGGAGGGTTATTTATTCAACAAGTGAAGTATCAAATGTCAGTTAAGTTGGGTATTCAAATCTTGAGTCTAAACTCTGCCTTGGCCACTAAGCTCATCTTGAAATCATTTTTATCAGTTAAAAACCTAATCTTGATTATATTTCAAAGAAGCTGAGATCAGTTTGCTTTGTGTTTCATGACTTATAAGACAATATTCCACTGGAAATATAAGAGTTCCTTCGTATATAGATGAAGATTTCAAATTGCAAAACACAATAGTCAGGATAATTAATTATATTGTAAAAAGACTTAAAAAATTATATTAAATTATCTAAAATTGAATTATACTTGGTGGATTACACTTAAAAGAAATACTTTGTTGGCTACAATTGATGAACTATAAAACACCTCCTAAAACTATTTAAAAAAGCAAATTTACTAACAAAGCTCCTTCTCGTAAGTGTGTGTATTTTGAAAATAAATTAAGCAATATAACAGCAAATTTGTTTTGGAAATAAATTGATTACAAATCGTGTATGAAATGTGTGCAGATAAATACTGTAATGTCTTCAATTTAAGTCATATCTGCTCAATTTATCAAATACACAATTTAAGTATAACCTCACTCTCAGAATACTTTATCTGTAAACTACTTTGCCAGATCGTATTTACCGTTTTTGTCAACTCTTGTGAGAGGTTTAGTGCCAGAGAAGACCTCAGCTAATTCGTTCATTCTGTCTTCTGCTTCTTTTTTGCACTTCACCCACTTCTCCTCTCTTTCAGTTAGCAACTAGAACAAACAGTAACAACTTTTTCTGAAACCATGAATATTTCCTGGTTCATAGAAATAAAGAGTATTTATTTTAATACCTTTGTACTTGTTATACTCTATCTCTAGTATGCAAAATTTTTTGGGGAAGATAGAGAAAGATTGATTGCTATGATGTTTATCAACTTAATTTGATAAGAATTTTGCTCAAGAAGAAAGTTGTTCTCAAATAGGAATACTATTATTTGTGATATGTATTCTTGGTACCAAACAGAGTATCCTATCATTTGCTTGCAGATTCTATCTAATCTGGATCTCATCATTCTACAAGAAATTCCACAATATGTTGAACAACCCATATATCCGGAGAACCACTTCTACATCTTCCCAGTTTATTTTTTGTAATTTTCTCATAAAACTTTGTGGAAAATAATTTACAATACGTCTAATAGTTAGAACAAATTTTTGTGTTATACCATTAATTTGTTTAGGGAGAATGAACATTCCTCAAAGAAATTAACATTGTTGATTAGCTTCCGTACAAGTGTGGGACTGCAACTCCTGGAAGTATGGGGATTAGTAAACGATCAATCTTATTATTATTATTGCGGAACTAATACTTTTATTTATTTATTTATTCATTCAAGATTTACATAAGTAAATACAGAATGGTGTCACAATTTACAAAAATACTAAATCTAATTTAAAGCTAATAACTAATTAAAACTATTCTCAAAGAATTCATTTAGAGAATAGAGAGCTTTATCAATTAAATATACTTTTAACTTTCTTTTAAACAATTTCAAGCCTGTAATTAAATGAAAGTGATTTGGTAGACTATGCATAAAACTAATACCTGCAGTTGATGGCTTTTTCTTAAAAATACTCAATATATGTTTTTGAAATGATGAATAGTTTCCATAGCGTGTATTATACTCATGGGTTAATCCTAAGGTTGGTATATCACTTTCAGATGTCTTAATATGCATAATAGTTTGTAATATATATAGTCTTTTTTGGAGAGTTAAAATGCTATCTAAATTCTTAGTACTTGTTGCACCATACAGATCTATACCAAAGGATACATGAGAATGTATGTGGGCATGGTAAACCTTTAATAACATTTCTAATGAACAGTGTTTTGATAAATTTCTTAATACATATAAACCTGATAATATTTTATTAGTTAACTGATCAACATGGTAGGTCCATGAAAGCTTATCATCAATATATAATCCTAAAAATTTAGTTTGTTTAACCTGTTCAATCTGATTGTTGTTTATATTAATAATAGGGGTTAAACGTCCTCTTTAGTGAGTACCAAAAGACATAATACTAGTTTTACTAAAATTTAATTTTAAGTTGATACTATTGAAATACTCAGTTTATAAATCATTAATGATTGCCTGTTGTTTTTTTCAGATGGGATTAGCTGGTCTTCTTATATTTGAAGAAGTGAGTACAGTATTTTTATGATCATATGATTTAACTCTCCAACAGAAGACAAGAGTTTTAGAAATAAGATACAAATATATTGTAGGTACTACAGAATATCTTCATTAACTGTGATGAAGATAAATTTACTTTGGCTAGGCACAAAGGATAACATTTTGGACACCTTTTCTGCATTGTGTATCTAAAAGTGACATAAAAACAAACGCACCAGAAATAAAAATATACTTTCTTTTTAATTAACTTAATTTAAATCACAAATAAAAAATTTCAAGAACTGACATACCGTCTTGAAGAGGTCCTTAACTTTCAGTTCAAGTTCTGCTGTGTTCAAGAGAAGCTTGAAAATCAATAGTGGTTGTTTTACTTCCAGTAAAACTTGATCTCGAACTTGTTTGCATTTCTTTCCAACTTCTGCAACTGAAAAATGATTTTAATAGTTTCAAACTCCTTTACATTTTTGTATTACATGTATTAATACACTAAGATTCAATAATTTGAAATATTTGTTACTTAAAGTTCATACATTATTATGTAGAAGTTGCCATTTTTTAATCTAGGACATACAGATGTCCTATAAGTATTGGACCATCATCCACGCCTAATACAGGCATAATATACTTTACAGGCATAGCGGTCTTGTGACACAAGTTATGGCAGTAATTACAAAATTTAAGATTTATCTAGACTAATTCATTTGCTCGTGGATTAATTTTGAATAATTTTGTACAAAGGAATTTCTTGTTTAAAAAACTACAACTGCCAGTTCACTTGGGCCTACAGGTCTGTGTGTGAAATTTATTCAACAAGTGAATTACCAACCGTTAGCTGAGTTGAGAATTTGAACCTTGGCCTTGGAACTTGCTCTCGCTGTCCGAAGCGTTGGCTACTGAGCCACCATGCCAACAAAATTACACGAGCATATCACTTATTTACTAATGAGGGAAGTTTTATCAGAAATGTTGGTTTAAAGAATAAAAAATAAAGTAAAGGATTGGTACCTGAGTGATTACTTGCAGTGTGCAGCATGAGCCAACGGAGAGTGACGTTACACTCACGGATGAGGTTGATTACTTTGTTGACGTGATCTAGTATGTTGTCTCGTACCAAAGAACCCTCTTTGAGCAACTGCTGCGACTCTTTTATCAACTTCTATAATCAATTAAGGAAGGAAAATGTAAACAATTGTATAGTACTGTAACCCAGCTACTTGGGGACAAAGTGTAGTGAAGATTGTTGGGAATAGGTTCTATGCTCAGTCCTCTAAATACCTGCATGGAGTCTACTCATTGGTTGCCGTCTGCATAGACACTAGTAGGGAGATTTTGAGTATCCATTTTGGATGGTAGTCAAGGTTCAGATGTTGTTTAGGAAAGATAACCGATTGTCACGCTTGTCAATTAGCTGTAAATCAGACCAACACTGCATGGTTCGGATTCCACGTAAATCTGTAGGTCCCTAGTTGCCCTAGCTATTGGACTTTTAATAAATAGCTCTTTCTGAGGAACAGTCGACCTTAGTGACAATAACTACACTCGTTCATCTACACTCATCACACTTATTTGCCATTCATATTCACCTATATCTTGACAGTCAGCATCTTACTGAAAATAACGTGTGAAGTTTTGTACCTATAAATAAAATAAATAAATAAAGACGAACTCTTATAAATTAACTATTTTTATTTCTAGTTCAACGTTTCTAGGGTTTCTTAAATTATTTTGCATATTTATTCATTTGTTTAATTTATTAGTATTTTTTAAACTTTAGAATATAACTTGTTGCTTGTTGTTTTTGTTATTAATGATATTGGATATTTTATTGTTTTATTTTATATCTAAGAATCTAATGTTTATGTTTATCCACTTGATCATTTGTGGATCATTTACAATATTTATAATTACATTTATTGTTTATGTACTAAACTTACGATTTAAATAAGTTCCCCAAGAAATATATAATAAAATATTCCACAAATAATGTTAAATATGCATACATAGAATTATTTAGAAATTCGTTTAGGTTTTCTCTCAAACAGAGAAATAACCTAAACGACCTAAATTCATTTAGGTTTTGTGGCGAGATAAATTTGAAACTGCTTGTATCAATTGAATTTGCAAGTAATAAATATATACTAGGGAACACCCCTGTATGTTTCACGTGCCAACCCCATCACTTGCTGCGCTTGTTAAACCTCGGCCTCCAGCTGTGAATTTCACTACAAATAACAGTAGGTTAACAGTATAACGTAAAATCACAATATTAAATTTATTTACATTATCTCACTCACATTACTTGAGTTGCTTCCTATTCATTAGTATAAACATCCAATAATATTACTTAGCCTATTTTAAAAATGTTAATTTAATTAGTTTTTGTTTAACAGCTTAAGATTAATTATTAAATAAATGAAATTACTGCATTGGATTACCATTTAATCCTTCAAGTTCAGTTGAGCAGAGCCCTACAATTGAATGTGAATAAAAAACCATGCTTACATATTTCCCTGGTTTATCCTCATGAAAGATCTAACCTCTTCACTATTACAAACACCATTATTTACATTCCAACAGCTGTTAAAACCTTTCGGAAATCGTTATTTACATTTGATCATCTCTTCGTTTCGGTTCATTTAAATCTCTCTCAATGTTATTCTTATGGCCGAAAAACGTACTTTGAGTGCTTTCCACACCCTTCAGGGTGAAAATATTTAAGAATTAAGAACTTATTGCACAACTATAGAGGCAAATTTTTTGACACCTCAGCCGTTTAAAGCTGAAAAAAAAAAGTTTTACTGTAATAAGTACAAGCTACAATTTGTAAAAACCGGAAAACCGGAGCACTACTACGTCCACTGTCATCAGGATAATACGTGGGGTCTTCATCACTGTCGTCGTCAAATATAGCTGATGAATCAGAAAATAGTTCCTCATCAGATAGATCGTAATTTAGCTGCCTATCAACTTCACTTTGTCTATCGGCGATGTTTTCACGATCCATTTCGACAAAACACCAGCTTACTAAGTGAAATAAAACTATAAACTTATCCATTTACACTAAAAATTAGAAAAACAACGCATAATAACACAAACAAACTCTATCCATTACACTAAACACAAAGTAAACAACGTAACAGAACCATACAGTAGCGATTTAGAAGTAAACAGTGACCGCAACAATCGCGCGCCAAAAGTCAGCTGAGCGCCTCGTGTTTGCTCAGTGGAGAATAAAATCAAGACACATACGGTTCGTAGTTTTCTTGTGAAATTAGGTCAAGAAATAAGGGAGGAGTTGCGAAGACAAAAAACAGCTTCATATATTATATATAAATATCTGTTTTTGAATTGAGTTTGAACAGTGTATATTAATTACTGTCAGTACAGTTTAATTTACAACTTTTAAATATTACAGTTAAATACATTTTGAAAATTCCAGTGTACCCTTTCATTTTAATTAAAAAAGTAATAATATTCTGAGCCTCCATAAAATAGTATATAGATTATAATCAGGAAAAAAAGAAAATAATTTCATCTTCATAAAAACACAGCAATTAAAAAAAAATTGTATTGTCCGTTTTATAAGTTGATCTTTAAAAAATCCAAATTTTTTCACATGTTGTTTTTCCACAATGCTTAGAACTAAAAAGAAAGAAAAAACAACATCAAAAACTGATATGAATGAATTAGCCATGGGCCTGTATCATTTATTTATTTGAATATAAAATAATTTTTAATGCTTCATAAAAACTTAACTTGTTGATTGTGTGCAATGTGATCATACATTGCAAACATCAGTGCGGTATTATGCCCAATAAAACATGTACAATTAACAGCCAAAATGTTAAATTTATAAGATGAGAAGCAACCCACCAGTCAAATATTTGTAAGCCTAGATTAAGGAAATTTTATAATAATTCCCCACTAAAATGTCATTCTTAATAACAAGAATTAGCATAAATTTACCATACAGAGTGATTTTTAGAAGTGTGCCACCGTTGGGATCTTCAAGCCTGCAGAGATACAAAAACTTTAAATAGGGAACTTCACCTACTTTTTTCTCATTAATAAAAATATGCATTTAGCACTTTTTTAAAGCAGCCATTTTCCAAAATGGCGGACAACTTAATTTTTTCTTATGGAACGCTATGTATGTAATGACTGTTTCTAATAGAAAATGTAATTTTAAGACTTTTTTATTCTTTGCATTTTCCCTGTAATATTAGCCGTTTCTATTCTATGGACACTCAAATAGTTAAAAACGGCAACTTTTGAGGGAGCCAGGGCATTTAATATTAAAAAATAAACTGTGCTATGATTACATATCTATCATATTAATTTAATTATGTTATACTAAATGGTATTTTATCATACAAAATTTATTAAATTGTGAAACTATGTTGAGAAAGGAAATAACAAAGGTTTTTAAAATTAGTAGTAGAAACTGAGTTATTAAAAAATAGTCTTGGGCTAACTATATTGATTTTCCCTAAGATATTCAACTTTTATGATAACTAATATGTATAAATTTAAGCCTGGATCCTAATATTACAGAATAAAACATGGCTGTTAGTTCAATTTTGCAGTGTTAAAAGTTGCCGTTTTCAACTATTTGAAAGTCCATAGATTAGAATCGGCTAATATTACAGGAAAAATGCAAAGAATAAAAAAGTCTTAAAATTACATTTTCTATCAGAAACAGTCAATAAATATACAGCGTTCTATTAGGAAAAATTAAGTTGGCTGCCATTTTGGATAATGGTTGCTTTTTTGAAAAACGGTGAATGCATATTTTTATTAATGAGGAAAAAGTAGGGTAAGTTTCCCATTTAAAGTTTGTTGTATCTCTCCAGGTTTAAAATATCCCAATGGTGAAACTTAAAAAAAATCACCCAGCATAACCAATGTAATGTCAAAAAGCAACTGCACATACAACTTAGATGTGCAACATTTGCATAAAAAAAGTTATTAACAAATCCAAGGGTATATAGTTTTAATAAACATGGCATAAACTAACTACTAACCCTCAATACAGTCTTTTTTTATTTTTTTTTATTTTGCTGTCTGCGCCGGTAGCATTTTTTAATATAATATTCAAACATTGAGTGACAATGGTCCAAACCCCTATGGCAAATTTATGTTGACCTCCTTGGCATTAGAACCCACGACTCTCTGCATATGAAGCAGAAGTGCTAACCATTAAGTTAGCAAGAGCCTTGGCAAATTGTTTATTTCAATCTGTACAGACACGAAAAAACAGATTCAGTTTCTGTAATATTTTGGGACCACTGGCCTCTTCTTCAGTCCCAGATAACTCATCACTAGATAAATGGAAAATTCAGCATTTGTAGAACATAGAAATAACACTAATCGTGAAATTATATTGGTCAAAATAAATTTCTTGGGACCATGATGCATTTTTATCCCAGGATTGGTAGGAAAGCTATAAAAATAGGATATTTTTAAATTAGGGATCCCATATACCCCTAAACCCTACTGTCCCACCCACTAGCCAAATTTATCTACCCAGTCAGTGCTAAAACAGGCATGGTAATAGTGTTACCCTTGAAATCACTTAGTTTAAAATTATCAAAATCTAATATATGCAAGAGCGGATTGAGATTCATCTTGTCAGATTTCTAAGGCTATCTTGACATGCCTTTTTCAAAATTACTACAAACATACAAATCTAAATTGTCAGTACAATTATTAGCAATGCCTTGGCATCTAACTACACGGTCACAGACATACTTATCGGGCACTGCAAACAGTCTGCCTGTTTAAAGGTTTACATTTAATTTGCAAACTGAATTTTTTTTGGCGGGTTTCATTAAGATTTTGATTTTTAAATAAAAAATTATAACAAGTATATATTATTTTTACAAACCGTATTACAAGCTAAATAAAAACTCATATCTATATAAAAAATTGCTTTCCAAATATATTAGAGTGAAATATTCCAGCAACACAGAGGCATATTTACCAACCATATTTCATAATAAATGTTGACATCCAAATACTGTATGCAAGAAGAAAAAAAGAAAAGCTAGAAAATGTGTCTACAAATTGGAAAGGAGGGTATTATAAATGATGCCATAGTTAAAACTATTAGCACATAAAAAACTCAATCGGTCAAAATGATTAACGTCTCTTTATAAGCATTAAAAGGGAGTTACAACTAAATATATATGGGATAAAAAATATAAAACCATTAACTTACCACATACAGTATCATATGCTTTGGATAGTTGTATAACGATATCTTGAATTTAATGTATTCCAAATCGATATATTTTCGGCGTTAGTTTTTTGCTGTTCAGCCTTTGACTCTCCCATTGTCTGAAGGTTTGTTGAGCACGCCCTCTATTCTCAGTTACTGACTACGCATAAAATAAGACAAACGAATCGTATATGTACAAGGTTCAGACTAGTGAAATGGATATAAAAAGTTTTTGGCCCTCTGTCGGTTAAGCGCTTACAGTGAAGTGCTTTGCAAAAGTTGGCTGAACGAGAGTTGAGAATAAGTGGATAGTAAACCAAATTGATGTATGAATGAGAGATGGGGGGGGGGGGGAGCGTGATATGGTGTCTAACATTAACAAGAACAAGGTCAAACAGCACATTCTTCCTCCAGTACACCTGTTCTCACTCCACAGCATTTGAAAAGCTGTAAGATTATTCACCGATCTCAGTCCAAGCCAATACCACTGAGGATGCTAACAGGCATAAGGTGAAACAGCTGATAATAACATAAATACTATTCATAGCATCTTGATGGCTATGACCTGAAGATCTAGATTATAGTTATTACCTCGGGAATGTATGCCAGTTTAAAATTCCTGTTTTATCAATAGCACCAATTTGGTTTAAAAAAATAAACTAATAGTTGCATAGTATTTGGTTATGTACACTTCAGTCTGCTTTTTGGCAGAGACTGATAACTTCAGATAGTTTAAACTTTCATAACAATTTTATATGCGTTGTTTTCCCTTTAGGAAACTGATAAGACAATGATGTGATCGTAAAGGCTCTGTTTTCTTTCAATTTTCGTCAAATTTTGCAGGAAAAACTTTGGTAATGACTGACGGCTGTCCACTTTGTTCTTCTTAATGAACAATTTTACAGAATTTCAAGTTCTAATCAACTTTTGGACCATTATATTGCTTAATATGTTTCCTCCATAAACTACAGAGATCCGATAATGAATGTTAGATGTTTTCATGTGTGTATGTTCAGAAAATGATTCACAAAGCATTAGCTCTTGACAGAATCAAACATTGGAGGAAGTTTAATTACTCACAAGCAAAAGAAAGCACAGTTGCAGTTTCTGTAGCCGTATCTATGGCTGCTTGACATACTGTACGCATGCATGTAATACTGTGCCTTCAATGTTGATTGGTAGGAACTCAAAACAGTGCTTAAACACACGGTACAAATGATCTTAGCACATGGCACTCACCAGGAGTTTGTTGGCATGGTTGGTAGATTGCTCCTTAATATTGGTAGGCTCCAGGGTGTTGGCGAGGGCACTTCTCGCAGCCTTGTATGGCTCCCAAGAGTCCACCAGGTTGACTGTCATGCCCATGTATACACTAACCACCTAGATAGAAATAGAATATATTATCAGAATATTGCATTGTTTTCCATTAAACACTTCTACACTCAACTCACGATTTTCCGGGAGTGGCTAATTTGGGTTGCGGCTAATTCGTGATGGCTGGGACAGTGCCTTGGCAGATATAAATAGGTCCAAAATTCGCGTCATGAGACCATTCTATTATGTCATGAAGTTTTAAAATTTCACCAAATCGTTAAGATATATGAACAAAATATTGTTGTAACCATACAAACATTTTACATAAAATAATTCATAAATTAATATGTGCATGTCACAAGTTTCCATAGCAGCCGTTATAATAAATGTCACATTTGTGATTATATTTTAATTTAAAATGTTATCATTTAGGTTTACACATAGGTTGCAGAAGATTCACAAATACAGTATAGCAAATAAATTTGTGGCAAGAAATAATAGTGGTATAACTCAAGTGAAGTTCGATAAGTGTGCGACGTGTAGATAACAAGCAATAACCTTATTCTTATCACATTCCAGTGAGCCAGCAATAAAATTAATCCGGGATTGGTCGCGCCTGCAATGCAACATAATATGGTCGCTGCGATTACCTGCGAATCACGGTGACCCGCAGTTAAATAGTTCATATTTTTTTATTGAACTTATAATAAACCCTTTCCATTGATTTGCTTAATATCTTAGACCCATGGCATTAATAAAAAACTTGATTTGGTCAAGAATATTCAATAGTAGCATACACATTTTTTGCAAAATTAAACAAATTACATGTCAAAAAGTCATTTTTTTGCTATATGTTAGTAATATAACATACTCAATGAAAAAATTAAATTTGTAACCCTTCACACGCGGATATTACTATACCCTTTTTTAAATTAACACGAAATTATGTAAAAAAAACTTTTAATGAAATGTGAAGTTAATTTTTTTTAAGTTTTAGAAACATAAAGGAACATAAAAAATATACAGTATAAATTTATAATTAAAGTTAAAATTATAACTTTTAACGCTATTTTATTGTAGATGTACAATTATAATGAAAAGTACATATATAAAAATGTTCAACATTTTAGTTGAAACTTTTTAACAGAATCTTTTGTTTATGATACAATAATAACTACACAAAATAACTGAAAACTAGAAAAAAGAAAAAAAGAACTATAAGAGTTGAAAACAATGTTCTTAGGTGGAGCGACAGATGGAGGATAATTTTCATTTTACGTGTGTGCAAAGGCAGGAGACGGAGCCGCGCACCCATGCACGCTCTAATTAGCTGCTCTGCCCCTTTTCATTCATAGACGATTTATGTTTTTGATAGGCTGAGGGAGTTGGCTAAAGACATGTATTGTTCCTAAAAACTGCGCTCTAGCGGAAGTTTTAGGAACTATCATTTACACTATCGACAGAAATATTTCATTTCGGATAATTCAATTCAATTCAATTCAAGATCTTTATTGTGGACTACAACAATTGTTGCATACAATGCGTCAACATGGTTCATTGTGTTTAAAATATGACTAAAAATAAAATAAAATAAGCATTGATATATACACAAAGGTAACTTTCATACATCCAGCTATACAGCCAGCTCAGGCCGACATAGGTTTTTAACTACTCTCCCAGTGGCCTGTTGCAGTGAACTCTCCCACTGAGTAGAAAGCCTTAGAGACTAAGTAGCGCTTCAGTTTAAATTTTAATTTAACCAGGTCTTCAACATTTTTGAGCGTGTCCGGGAGACTGTTGACAAAAGTAACACCAGCTTGTGAGGGCAAGTGCTCTTGTGGCAAGTGGATATGTTCGTTGATCGCATTTGAGGCAAAGTAGAGGCTGGGTATATATTCTTTTGCCGCGTGCGAAAGGTTAAAAGCTAATTTAGTTTGTATGATATAATAGTAAGTATAACTAATTGACAATATACATTCAACTGCTTCTTATGATGTAAAATCTTTAAGAAATGACTTGAAAAAATGACGCCACGGGTTGTGGTTACCCGCACGTATTTATCACGGCCAAATGAGATGCAGAAACTAAAAAAAAAAAAAACAACTGATAATTGTAGGGGGTGGGTAGACAGGAAGGTACAGGGAGAGGATGATTTTTCCTACTTTTGGTACAATAAGGGCAGGTAACAATAGCACCCGCGAGTCACTATGAACCACAGCGATCACTCCTGGGTTAAGAATGTCCTTCATAGGCTTGGTCCGTTTATTTTGTGCATTAGTCAGCATTGGTTGGTTGTCTATTTCTTACATCTGATTTGTGTTTTAGTTACAAATTTTTAATCATTATTTTTTACTTCAGTTTTGTTAATTTTGTGTGCAATCTGTTTTTAGTTTATTAGTGCATTTATATACAGTATTAAAGAACAGTCTATTTTAAGTTATCGGTCATAATGAGGTCCGAAAGTAAGCGTAAAGGTTTTTTTTTAACAATCCAACATAAGTTACGTATGATAGACTAATTGGAAAAGGGGGCTTCTTACAAACGAATGATGACAGAGTACAATATCGGGGACCAAATTATAAGGGATATGTTAAAGAACAAAAGTAAGTTTTGCCTCATCAAGTGATGTTTCAGAATATCAAAGAAAATCTTTTAAAATCTACTTATGAAGACTTGGATGCTGCTCTTCTACAATGGTTTTTAGAGTAAAAAGCATCTGGAAATTCAATCAATGGAATAGTTTGTGCTACCAAAGCAAAGTATTTTTTTTTTTATACATTAGGTTTGGAGGTTAATTTCAGTGCATTGTATGATTGGTTTACACAATTTAAGCAACATTAGAGAACTCATCATTCAAGGAGAAATTCTTAGTGATGACAAAACAGTGGCTAAGCAGTTTGTCAAAGAATTTGAACATTTTATTTTAAAAGATTATCTTCCAGAACAGTTATTTAATACTGATGAAACTTGCCTCTACTCAAAATGCTTATCAATGAGGATTTTGGCCCGCGAAAATGAAAAAATCTGCTCCTGGACACAAATCCATCAAAGAACAACTGACTGTTTTGCTATGCACAAACGCAAGTGGCACACACAAAATCAAGCCTCTCATAATTGGTAAAGTAAAAATGCCCTGATCTTTTAAAGGAACTGCTGCCTGCTTTGAAAACCTACCTGTAATTTACACAAACCAAGAGTTCATTGATAACAAATTATATATTTAAGGATTGGTTTTTTTAAGCGTTTCTTACTATCTGTAAATCTTTGATTTACAGCAATGAAAATCACTTGCCTCCTAAAACTCTTCTTATAACTGATAACGCCCAAACTCGTTCTGACGAATCAAGATTGTGTTCAAGTGACAAAAATAGAGTTAAGTTTTTAACGGCTAATGTTGCAAGCATCATTCAACCTATAACCAAGGCATTATTGCCAATGTAAAAAGTATTTACAGGAGTAATCTTCTCCGAAAATTAGACGAGAATGGAAGTGATTTGAAAAGTTTTGGCAAATCATATACAACTCAGGTAATGGGTTGTATAGTAATAGTAATAGTATAACAGCTATATACTATTGTTACTAACTGAGGCTATGACTTGATATATCTATCTATATCTTGACAATCGGCGTCTTAAGAATAAATAAATAAATGAATTTTTTTAATTTAATTTGCGTATTCTTGAGTCAAATGGTTTATATTTTCAATCTATCATTTATTGATAATATTGCAAAGAGGGTAGTTCTAATAACATTTAAAATATCAAAATACAATGTAATATTGATTATTTTTCATCTTATTACAATAAGTTCATGATCAAAATGTTGTTTCTGAAATGGTATTCATACAACTTATTATATCATCATATTTTCCTAATTTTTTATTGTTAGTGCTAAAAAATATACTATACTAACAAATACTAGCGTAATGGGTAATATAAATGTTTGGTCTTTCTTTCATTGTACATTGTGCATAACTAAGTATAATTATTAAAGAAAATCTTTTAACACTTATCAACAAAAACTTACCCAGTTGTCTGGGAAATATCTATCGACAATGTTTCTCATCTTGGCTGTCTGGTTTTGAAGAGTTTGCGGCTGAAAGAACAAACAGACATAGAGCATGGCTGCCTGAGCGGCTAGTGCCGTGGTGCGGTGCTCAGGGAAAGGGTAGGCAGCGATCTGGTGATAGACATCATCTGACCGCAATCGACCGATTACTATGTCTACTAGTTGCTCCTTTAATGGTGTTCGTCTGAAAAACAAAATACAACAAAACTCTTAATACTTACTTTATTTAAGTCTTCACAGTTTTCATTTCAGAAAAAAAATGAGGAAAATGTTTATTACCAAAATTTTAAAGGTAAATTCTGTTTGTTCAAGCAAGAAAAGGAGTTAACCTGAACTATTTTGAACTCCTGACTATAAAGAAGTCCACTTGGCAACAAAATAGTTTCTTAACCCTATAAGTTTTGTAGGTATTTATTTCCTTTGCATCCGAAATTTGGGTGAATGCTGCCAAATATAGTATATTCCTTCTGTTTTCTGATAGTCCCAAAATGTTATTATCATTCTTGCTCTCAGTAATTTCATGTATAATTGTTGCTCATTGTCAGGAAGTTATCATGGAACTTCTAATTTAAGAAGCAGGCTATTTTATTTCAGCATTTTATTGCCTGCTGTTTGCATTTGACACAACATTTAAATATTTAGATATCCTTTTTCAGATTGTACTAATTGGCAGAAAAGGAATTGGATTAAGAACCAATATTTTAGTCAGAGCTGAAGATATTTGAAAAAATAGTAGTTTATGAGAAGAAAAAGAGAGCTCTGAGGTCTCCCCTAAGAGCGTTAACCTTAGGTTTATTGTGCTCCCCTGTTCTCTACTAGAATAGGGTTCCAATTCAAAGCCGTTTGACTACTTGTAGAATCTTTTTCCCCAGCTAACTTCCAATCACTCTTATGGAAGTTCCATCCATAAAAATTCTCTCCTTCTGAATCCCAGGGATTCATATTTTGCCAGTAAGAGTTTGTCGACTCAGGAGCCTCCTCATACCTCAACTGATATTTTCTCTATAGATCCCTACTGTTTTCTGACGTGGCCATGTCCAGTTATATATCCAATCATCAACCAGACATCATTTCTGTTCTTGCTAGAGAGTGATCTTGTTAGCATAGGGTTGGGCTCCCTTATCCATAGATTTCGTAAACACTTGGCTGTGAATCCACTGACATCTACCTTGGTGACTATATCTCACCAAAGGTAAATAGTCAAGAGTTTTGGTAATGGTAAATCCAATGCCACAGGCAGGTTCTGGCCTTATGAAAGGAGTCTTTGCTCTCATCTTAACGAGGACGTCAGCCTCCTCATCAGTTTCGTAAATAATTGTTTTAAATTGCCTAAAGCCAACATAACTATTTTCTGTCATTACTTTTTATATTTGGGACCCAAATATTTTAATAAAATACCACTTCAAATCAAGAATTTTAATAATCTCAAACATTTTTGTAAGCAAACAATCACTTGGCTTTCTTCTCAGCACTATGTAGAATATTTCAATAATGTCTTAGTTTAAATACAATTCTTTTCTTTACAATTACTTACTACTCCATATTTTATATAATTGCAGTTATACATATTTTTATTTGTCTTATTTAAAATCCTCAGACATTACAGTTGGCTAAATATTAAGTATATTTTTCTTATAATGCTAGACTCCAATTTACTTTTTAATTTAATTATAATTTTCTATTGTACAACTGGTCACGCTACTGGTTAAAGTGGCCAGTATATCTCTCACATTTTCATGCATGTATTACGGTATTAATTATCTATGGGAAATAAATTCATTTATTCATTTTGAGGCCTCTGTCTGGAAAAGTACTTTTGTATATACTGTTGTCCTGGAACCCATCTCAATACAAGCAGGGATATAAAAAAACAACTGAGAGAGAGGAAGCTGAATTGGACAACAGAGAAATGAATGAGACCACATAAATATGTTTTTTGGAGATTGAAAGGAAGATGAGGAGTCAGAGACTATTGGCATCAGCTTGGGAACATATGGCTAGAACAGAATTATATTATATAATCATTCTATAATTATATAGAATTACTAGGGGACATGCTTCCCGTGCCAACCCTGACACTCGCTGTGCTTAATACAATTTGGCCTGTGACTTTTGACTACGAATAATAGTAGACTAACTGTATAACATAAAATCACAATATTAATTTATTTACAGTATCTCACTCACATCACTCGTGTTGCTACCTATTTATTAGTATAAATACCCAATGGTATCACTTGGGTTTGATTTAATTTTTGTTTAACAGCTGAAGATTAAACTCATAGTACAGTATTAAAATAAACTAATAGTAAAATGTCAAACATACAAAATAAAAATGTTTTTATTTACAAAACAGCTGTTATTGATTTACTAAAATCAACCCGATGTTATACTTATGGAACAATATTTTAGGGGCGGTTTATACCCCTTAAAAGTACTTTATCAAGATGAAAATACTTTAGTTGTATTATTTAAGACCTAAAGAAATAGTGTACAACATTTCAGCTTTCTACCTACATGGGAAGTTGGACAATTAGTGATGAGTGAGCCAGGGTTTTGCCTTTTATATATATATATATATATATATATATATATATATATATATATATATATATATATTTTACCTAGATAAACCAAAATATTATAGATTTTCAAAACCCCAAATCAAGGCTATATTTGGGGACAAAACTGATTAAAGGACCAACAACTAAGACATTTTAAGATATTTATGGTAAAACCAGGCGTAACCTGTTTATAAATCACATTTCAAAATAGAGACAAAATAAAACACAAATAAATTAAACGTGGTATTTTCATAGTCACTTATTATTAGGATGGCCATTTTTTAAGTGAAAACCATTTTCTAATAGCGTAGTAACAACTTTATTTATGGACATATATGATATCACAAGCTAAAATATGAACATTTTTTCACTTTTATATTTAGTCACCATTAACAATGACACATTTTTGAATTCATGGTACCAGCTTTTGGATCCCATCATAAAGAACTCTTCTGCCTGACTGTTAAACCAGTTCATAACTGTTTCTTTCCACATGTCTTCATTTTCCAAGCGCTTTCCACCAAGAAATTCCTTTAGTTTTGGAAAAAGATAAAAATCCGATGGTGCTAAGTCAGGACTGCATGGTTTATGATCCAGTATTTCCCAGCTGTCCAGTTGCGCCTGTGTTCTTGCCACAACGTGAGGCTGAGCGTTGTCGTGAAGCAGAATGACGCCGCTAGAGAGCATGCCCTGCCTAAACTTCAATAATGTTTCACAGTATCTTTCAGCATTTTTTGTCATTCCTCATGGCAGAAAGTTTTATCGGTAGAATACTCTTCAGAGTCGGCGTAGTTACTGATTGATATGGCGACAAACAAAGCAGTAACCACACAACCAACATCGGCAGAGACATGAAACATAATGGCTGCGTTGAGGAAGACAGGCCAGTAATAGCTGACCTTGAATGGACATCACATGATCGGAGGTGCGGGCGCAATGCGCAATCGGTTTTTATTTTGAAAATGACTCACATACTTTTCAGAATTTGAAAGAATTACTGTAGTTTTTTTCTGAAGAAGACATTAGTAATCATGAAAATTAAATGTTCAGTTTAATTACTCTCTAATTCTCTCTGTTTTGAAAGTGGACTTGTAATTAATATTAAAATCTGTTCTGTAAAATATCCTTAACTCTCTGTTTTTTGTCACTTCTTATTTTGCAATTAAAAAATTAGTTTTGTGTGATTTAATAACGCTTTGTGTATACTTGATTGTACAACTATGCAGGACATACCTGAAATAATCTTCTGGATAGTTAGATGGCCTTTTCCCAGGAAGTAAGCCAGTGGATCGCAGAAGTTTGCAGACATCGTCTATGTTGCTGCCGGAACTAGACCTCTGAGCACTGAAACATATGATATTGCTATAATTGATTTCATAGATGATGGCCTATGTCATAGATTTTATATCTTCTACTTCCATGTAAACAGAGAAGAAGGTTGGAAGCAGTTGGTGGGTAATGACATGTCCAACACTGTGACGTATCTGGTGTGATTGAGCCCGCACAAATCAGATTGAAAAATAGAAATATAAGGGGCATTTGCATTTTAAACATTGTGGATTGTTATCAACAACCGCAATCTTAATGAATTGTATAACACAACCATAGAGTTTAATGTATAACATTAAAATGACTGTTGGTACCAATTTTAAGTGTTCTGAAATTTTATAATAGTGTACGTAGTTTGACCGTAAATTGGTTTAATAATAGATGATCTATGATATCGATCAAATCATACAAGAGTTGTCATTTTTATTCCAGATTTCAAATGGTTAACATTAATTTCTCTCTGAACAAAATTGATAAAAAAATATTATGTACAGAAAATGTTTGCTAGTGGCTAAAATAATTATTATAAATACATCGCTTCACACTGCGACAAATAATTAAAGGACTTTCTAAGTGTCCAAGCACTTAGTGATCTTTCAAAGCCAACAGTTTTCTCCCAGCTTACCTGTATCTATAGTAAGATACAAGAATGCGCTCCCTGACATCTCCTGGAATGTGGAGATCCACCACCAACAGCATTACACCAAACAAATACACAGCTTCACACTGGACAAATAATTCAAACATCAATGGAAATGTAGGTGGATACAAATATTTTATTAACTACTAACCAAACAAATACTAGATATGAATTAATTATTTATTCCTGCAAAGGACTAACAATACAAAGTGAAGGTATTAAAAACTTAGGAATAAGTTCTAGGTGGCTAGTGAAAATATTATGCAAATAGTAACTAAAAAACTAAATATATTGAGTAAGTCTATCCTTGCAGTCAATAACACAAGGATTACAGCTACTTTAGTTATGTTATTTGCCAAAATATGCAATCAACATACATAGCAAGTATTGCATTTACCAACTTATTTAAAATTTTGAGTAACAAATAAAATAATTGAACTCTACTTGTTGGTGTGATTTTTGTTAGTTCTTTAGAATTGTTTACAGGTAAACATGCTAGATTTGTTATTTAAATTGTGGTTTTCTATGACAATATTTATCTACAGCCTGGATATTAAAATTAGGTACTTATACACAACTCCTGATTTCTGGGAAGCTCACAAATCTAGAATAACTGGGATGATTCTGTATTGGCTATTATGAGTACAAAATTTGACTCCACCTCTATTTTGGGAAATTGCCCAAACATTACTTTATGGTTGACATGTAGAATCATTAGAACCTATTTTGAACTGAATTTATAGTATATTTTTTTTAAACTTCACACAACAGTTTACATGAGCTTACAAAGGCCTTTGCATGAACATTATTTAACATGTGAAGAATCAACTGTTAGCTCAGCTGGAGATTCAAACATTGGATCTTGCACTCTGCAGTCTGAAGCCTTAGCCACTGAGCCACTACGCAAGCAAATGAAATATTTAAATGAAACTAGTAAAGTAAATATTTTACAGAAGATGTTAGATAATGAGCAATACTCAAGTGTATGTGTGTCTGTGTAGGACAGGTAGGTTAGAATGTCAATGGTAGGCGGATAGGAGGAAAGAGTATCTACTAACCAGAAGCTGCCTCCCATCATCGCTGATGAACACAGACTCCAAGGTCTGTTGGATGTACACACCTTCTTCCAAATCTTCCACGTAGTTGTTTATGTCAGTGGCAAATTTCTGTATACTCTCAAAGGCTACGTAAAACCTTGTAAGGAGATCAATATGATTGTCACGAATTTCTTCATCTAAGTCTTGCAGAACCTAAAAACAAACAGTGATTTCTAGGTTAGGTTAAAGGGCACTAGGCCAGGAATTAGTATATTGGAGAGATAGGACATCAGCAAACTTATCTTAGAAGACAAGTTCACTAACACCAGAGTAGTAGTAACATACACAAAAGAAACACAAAATCACACAAATTTTCTGTGCCACTGGCACTTTCTTCAGGTGAGTAAAGAGAGGTTGGAGTCTCTCTCTCTCTTTACTCACCTGAAGAAAGTGCCAGTGGCACAGAAAATTTGTGTGATTTTGTGTTTCTTTTGTGTATGTTACTACTACTCTGGTGTTAGTGAACTTGTCTTCTAAGGTACGTTTGCTGATGTCCTATCTCCAATATACTAAATATTATCCAAGTAATTTACTATAAAAAGCAAATTTTTATTAATCCTAAAACCAAGTAAAAAGAAAGAGTTTATTATTTAATCATGACAGTAAACAAATTATTTCATTGCTAAAGAACTTAAAAATTTGTTAGAGCAATATGAGAATTGATCTCTTCCTTTTTTCATTTTTGTTTATAACATTTTAAATACTTAAAATGTTTAAATATGTGATTATTAATACTAAGAATTTCCTTTTAACTATACTAATTTAAATTGTTACACTTCATTATGTATACAAAAAAAGATTAGGTTTAAAATAGACATTAATAGGATCTTGTAAAATAGTAATATATAAAAACCTTGATATCACAAAGTACTCATCACACAATTGTTTCAATCCCTTTGAATTCTTTAACACTCAATGTTAGGAACACCTTTCTAACACAAATGTTTGGACCAAGTACCTTAATAATTTAATTTTTTTCAAATTTTAAACAACAAGATAATTTCATTGTAGAAATATCAAGAGCCTGCACTATAGATTACACATCGAGGACTTTAGCTCTGCGCGCGGAAACAAACTACTACCCATTCAACAAACAAACACAATATGTTTTACGGGTTGCGTTCATGCGCTCGCCGCTAAAATGAAGGCGCCAAAACTTCTTCCTAGGTTCTATATCGGTTACACTTTACTCTTTGACAGCTAAACATGTATGGGAAAAAGTATTATAAATTAAAAACATTAAATGTATTGTGGTAACTGTATTTTTATGGTAGGTCGGAAAGTATGTAAATTTCACAAACACAATAAACACATTATTATTATTGCTATTATTCCTGCTTCTTTGTCTACTTCATTTAAAACGACTGTAATAATATTACTTAGGCATTTTATTTTTGTAAATAGTTAGTAAAAAGTTGAGTAACTTATAAGTACTTTCTTATAATGAATATATAATGAATGTGAATATAATATAATATGAATCTTATAATGATATATGAATGTGAATTACAATCATTTTACTTCATTAGAGTTCTTCAATCCACTTAACTCTTCCTCCTCCTCTGAAAGACCGTCACTTTCTGTACCAGATTCATTTCCAACTGATATAACAAAGGATTCTATAACATTGTCTATCTGGGGTTTTCCGCTGCATAGTCTATTTCTATCTTCTACACGTGCTTGCACTTTCCTAAGACTCGTCTACATAAATTATTGGACATCCTTGCTCCCTGTAGCTTTTCAACGCTCTCAAATATGTTATCCGTTTTTCTCGGATTTCTGGTTTTTCAATTAACAGCTTTCTATTGTTTGCTGTCTTTCTCCAAGTAAACCCCAAATCCTTTAATATGCGTATCAAACTTTTATCACAACCCTGAAAGTTTATTACTTTTTTAGCGCCTCCCTCAATAATTTTAAAGTTGGTATTCTATATTCTTCTATATGAAAATTGTACACTAGTCTTCTCACTACAAATTTATCGAAGTCATCTAAATAGGTTACTGTTTTACGTCGTTGTCGGTTTTTGTTTGGCGTAGTAAAACATGCCTCGCACTGACCACTAACATGCAATTTTTTAAACTCACTGTTTATTTGAGTTACAACTCGCTCTGATATCCCCGTAGCTGCTGCTGTTCTTTGACGAGCTTTGCCAACAGAATATTTAAAGTTTTTCGGTCTGCCTCTTCCTTCATAAATTTAAACACGTTAACGATAATTTCACGGCCCTGACTATGAATTACTCTATTCTTGACTAGCGACTTGAACTCATCAGTCATTGTGGAAAATTAACAAACACTACAACTAACAAAATATATCACAAATAAAATACTCGGTAACTACGGCTATATTAATAATAACCAATGTAAACCGCATGCACTGGTTTGACAAATAACTAGGCACAAATGACAACCACACTCATCACTGTCACAGAAAAGACTTATTTTAGCCAGGAAGTAGGTAGGGTTAGTTGTTATTTTCATTACGATGCTCAGTAAGGAGGTTGTTGCAGGTGAGTCAGTGTTTTCAGGACAGAGCGCATAACACTACCCCGCTACCCCTCCCGCCTATCACCACGCAGCCAAGGCCACGCGCACAGCTAAAGTCCGCGATCTGTACCTGTATAGAACGAATTCAACCACTATAAGATGCATTCCTACCGTCAAAACCTCAATAAGACAAAATGTTAGATTCAACCTGTTGATATCATGAAAGATTAACTTCAGTTTTAATGTGATTATAGTGTTTCATAAAGTATTAGCTTAGCCTAACTCAATTCAATTTCAAGCCTCTCCAATGATGTTCAGAGCGAATAATTTAGAATAAATATTTCAAGCTGTTTCCTATTGTGCAGCTTCATACTCACACAGCATTAGGTATATTTACTACATTATATTTTCATTACTATTGATTTGTATTTTGTTCACACTGTTGCAATGATTACTTTATTATGTTAAAGTTTCAATTTTAAATTTAAGCTATATTTTTAAATGAAACTGTAAAAAGGGCTATTCGAGAAGTTCAGTACAGGACAGTAATTCTTTGTCTTAGAGAACTGATAGGTCTACTGTACAATGTACTTATTATAAAATGTATGAATTGGTGAAATGATTTATAATGATTTATAAATTTTTATATTTAATTTGTATTTATCGTCCCATTACGAAAATTCAATCCTAAACATAATGTGCAATTACAGAATTGTTAACTGTATTTTTTGTCAATGGAAACTAAACAGGTTTTATTAGAGCAATCAGAATTATATTACACTTTTAATAACAGTGAAATGCAAAATATCTTTATGACAACTGTTACAAACAAATATACTATGAATGAGGAACTATGATGATCTATTAAACTATAACTGTAACCCAGCTACTTGGGCACATAGTGTTTGGGAGATTGTAGGCGATAGGTTCAATGCTCGGTCCTCTTAATACCGACACGGTGTCCGCTCAATGGTTGCCATGTACGTGGACACTACTAGAGAAGTCTAGGGTATCCATGTTGGATGATAGTCAAGGTTCGGATGTTGTGTAGGGGAGAGAACTGAGTGCCAGACTTGTCAGTTAGCCGAAAATCAGACCAACACTACGTGGTTCGGATTCCACGTAAAGCTGTAGGTCCCTTAGTTGCCCTGGCTAATGGGCTATTAATAAATTGCTCTTCCTGAGAAACAGTTGGACTCAGTTAGTAACTAGACTACACTCATCCACACTTATCCTACGCTCATATCATTATTCATATTCACCTTAAAATATGCACAACGTTGTGTTGGTGTCTCATAAGTAAGAATGTAAGAATTAATATTGAACTATATATAATCATAAGAGTCTTACCAGATTAGTTTCAATTTTCTTATCATAATCTTCTGGAGCTTTAAAATAAGTAAAGTCCAGTATCAATCCAGCATACTTCTGTTGATCTTGCTTGGTATCAAATCTGGAAAAATATTACAATAAATAGTGCAAAAAGGTGATCATTAGATAAAATGTCATACACCCTGAATAATCAACAACACTGCATATCATATTGAAATTAAAATCTTTTCCACTGCCTGATACAATTTTACATAATATACTTTAAAGAAAATATAAATAATACAGTAACTATATTTGATGTCCCAAAAGTTTCAAGTGATCATAGCCTATATCTCTTTAGAATCAAAATGTAAGCAGTGATTTGGACACAGTACTTTAGTTTTAGATGTCAAAAAATGTAATTTATCACTAAACAAGAATGGTCCAATGAATAAGTCATGAAAATCTTAAATGTACACTTGTATTGAAATGCACCTTACTCTCTTACTATGTGATCCATTGTTTGGCCAGACTTCTTGTAGTAGCATCACTGATCTAGTGTCAATGCCTCTGTATATTTCCAGTAGTTACATCTGCCCTCGCCAGTTTGGAAGCAACTCACCAGTGTCCATTCCGTACCTTCAGGTATTGACAGATTGATAATAAGGAACTTATTTTGTCCATAAAACAGTTCCATACCATGGCCTTGGGTAACAATTTGTGTCGTACAAAATTGGGTAACAATTTTGAACTGCTCAACTTGAAAGCAGTACGTAGAGGTGAGTTTCAAAATTGTAAGCGACTGTTCTGATGTGAGAGGTCCTACATAATGGGGAGATGAGGGGCATTCAAGATCGTACTGAATTCTTTAGTAGTACCACTTAACATCTTTATCTCCGGAGAAGCTATTATTGCACAGTACCGGGAGCCAAGGAAGTGAAGTTGCAATGAGAGTGACGCTAATAGCTCTCATGACCAACAGTACTATAGCATGATGCTTGAAGTTGGACATCAATCAATTTATGTCATACATGTAAAAAATATTATAAATAGTTAATATATTTTTCATTCCACACATCCCAAAAGAGAATTCTTAAAAATTAAATTTGAATAAAAGAAGAAGTTGAAGAAAATGTAATAAAACATACTTACCTAAAAATTGGTGGGATATAATCTTTTAATCTTAGAAGTTCAGCTATAATTGCATTTCCTCTTGATACTAAATGAAGCAAAACCTGACCACAATTGTTATTTTCTGCAAGGAAGTCATCACCCATCTTTTTTAAAACTGAAAAATATTAAGGCTCAATAGTTTTAAAACTCTGCTACTAACAAACTTTCTTAACAACTTTTAATTACTTACTGTCATTAAGACCTTATTGAGATTCCAACATTAAGATGATCTGCTAGTAACTCTTGCATATATCAGAACATTTTAGGCTTTTTTCAAATACTTCCAAGAGCTCTCAATAGTTTTAGTGTGAGGACCTTCCGGTCAGTTAAATCAAGTATATGGGGTGTCAAATTCAGATAATCAAATCAATCTTTATTGTTGAAACTTCTGAGTACATCAGTAAGCATCAAATGAACTTATGTGTCTATGTTCTCTAGGTCTATGTACAAATATAAATAAAGGTATAAAATAATAATTAATTTACAAACTAAAATAAACTTCAGTACGCAGTACAAAGTAGCAAAATCACTTGTAACCCTAAACATATCGCTGGTGACCTATAATCAACAGTGAACTACAAGGGGTTAAAATAAATATGAATATGAACATTGAAAGATGTTTTGAAAATCTATTTTGACTAAACTTGAATACTTACAGACATTGAGTAAGATACTTTAAAAATAAAGGTTGAAACAAATAGGCTTATAAACACAAACTGGGATATTCTTTATGAAATCTATACTAATTAAAAATTTATATTAAACATAGACTATGATTTGACTGGATATAAACTGGTTAATGATGAGGCCTAATCCATGAATAGAAATCGACAATAATTTAATTATATCGATATCCAAACCAATGCATAATGGAACACTGCCAACTGCACTCCAGCCTTAGTTCTGCAAAGATTTGCTACAGCTGTAAGATTCAAGTGAGTGTTTAGAAGTGTAGCGTCACAATAAAAATACTGTGCCTGTAACCTATTAAGTGATCTCAAGCGGGACAACCGAGATTTGTTATTCGGAGAACTAAAAACGAGCGGTCATTTTAAGAACTATCTACGAATTACCAGCCAGGATTGTGAACAATTAATATCTCTAATTGGCAAACAGATACGATAGCTAAAAAAACAACTTCCGTGATGCTATTGTATCACAAGATCAGAGTTTGAAGTAGACCATTTTTTGTCATCTTGTACACCTTTACCAGTCTTAGTGACTCTCTAGCCCTCCCTTGTGAATTTACCACAACAAACAAACAAGCTTACGCATTTTCTTCTCACATTCTCCCATCCCAACGCCAAAGGTTTCGTCCATTCTGAACCACACATTGTGTTTTTATTTCTGTTCTTGTATTCTTCCGCTGACGGATCCTACAGCAACCGTTGCTCCTCTACATGACTCGATGAGCCTAAACACGTTGGCCTACCACCAATCAACCATAGTAAAAATTATTATTGTTTCAATATAGCACTACCAACATAAAACACGCCAGCCGATCCATCCACCTCACCTCCTTTTGTAACATGTTATAGATTGTAGGCATAAAAGTCAATTTGTAACATGTTACTCATCTCCTTTGAATTTTACTGAGTTTGTGCGTAAAACCCAAAACTTATTATAGACTATAATATGAATATTTATTTTTTAACACAATGTTATTTGTAAAATGTTGCACAGATTTGTAACTTTTCATATAGTTATATAAACATGTTACTCAGTCTAAGCAAAACTTTTCTTGCATAGTAAATTACAAGGACTAGGCCTAATATTTTTACTAAATGACTGTTTAAAATTTAAGTGTGATTAAGTCCTATTGTCTATGGCAAACTCTATTCTAATAATTATATTTACTTTTTGATCTAATAGTTACAAAACTGAGATCATTTGTCTGAAAAAAAAACAACAACTAAACAAAATTACTTACCTGATTTATCAATGTTTATACCAAAAACTAAATTTTAATATTTGAAAGTTGCAACATTAATAGGGTAAAAGCCCTACCTATCAATTAAAACAAAAATTAATAATTATAAACCATAATAAGATTCTTGAAAATGGTACATTATGTAATTTAGACCTAACCTTAAAGATATTAAAGGTATAATCTAACTTATAATCGAAATTTATTGTATTGACTCATAACATAACCAAAAAGAAACCGCAACAACTGAGAAAATGACACTTGGACTTGACAGGCGGCAGACAGCTGATTAACGGAATATACGAATGCACCACTACATCTGGTGCCAACAGCTGACAACAGGCCTTTTACAAAGGGTAGAAACATTGATTTATATTGTAAAATCAATTGTAGAATTTAATCAGTTCATTCATAGTCCCCCTGTCCCACATTGCCCATAGAAAATCAAAGTAATACCATAGACCTTCTATGGCAATACGATCAGCTGAAGCATATTGATAATAATAATAATAAATATTCGGTTTGTGAGTGAAGTATTACAGATGAGAGGCTGAGTCCAACAAATTCTGGCATTCATAAGGAAAAAGTACGTTCTTGCGCTCAAATCCTCGTAATAGCGTGTTCAGTTCAAAATTATGAATTTGTCACTGTATTTAACTTTTAAGGATTACACTATACATAGACCGCTAAGAAAACGACCTTTTAAACACTTGTGTGCGTGAGTTGCAAAATGTGGTGCGAGTGAGACAGAGCATGAATCAGTTCATTCATAGTTCCCATGTCCCACATTGCCCATTGTCAATCAAAATAATACCATAGACCTTCTATTATACCTTAATGGGTATAATAGAAGGTCCCCCCACTGTCTGATTACATTTAAAAGTTGTTATCGCAACCAGAGTGGTATGCCACGTTCTGACGGCGCAATAGCAAGCCCCACCCATTTTACGTCATTAGCAGCTATGACCATTTTTTGGCTTGATTAACACCAACAACTCAAGCTTAGAACGATACTAATATAGTTAAATTTTTATAATGGTAGTCTCGGGCTCCGGAAGCGGTAGGCGAGGAAGAGTACCATTGTAAAGGGCGTCTTACAAACATTCACTCAAATTAGGTCACTAGATGCAAAAATGACTTATGGACTGCCTTCATTTGTTTAGGTTAGTAGTGCACTGCCGAGTCTACGGTTATAAAAATTGTACTGTACTACTCGAGGTATCAGGCACGTAGCCAAGGGGGGGGGTCCTGGGTGTCTGGACCCCCCCGAAATTTTTAAAATGTTTTATTTTTATGGTCTACTACATTTTTATGAATGTAAAAAAATAAAACAATATCATATCTCCAGCACGAAAGGTACGACCTTGCAGCAGTCGTAAGTTCTGCTAATGAGGTTATTCAATCGTTACAAGACCTAAGAGATGGTCAGCTGATAAAGTATTTAAAGATATTTTCAACCGTGCTTCAACTATGTCTCAAGAAATATTAAATAGGGAATTAGAAGCACCAAGAATAAATAAACGACTACAACATCGCTCTAATCATATTGTTCAGTCAACTGGAGAGTATTTTCTAGTTTCGATTTTTGTGCCATGTTTGGATAGCATTATAAAAAATATGAAAGAACGATTTTCAAACAATGAAAACATCATAAAGTCTTTCCAAGCATTATTACCAGTATTTGCTTCGCCAGAGAAAGAAGACATGTTGGAATGCCTGTTAGCTTACATTTCGTCCAGTGATAGTCCTGATGACAGCTCACTTAATACACTTACAGGTGAATACAGGGTATGGTGCAACTCATCAAAAAATGTCAAGAACCCCTCAGACATTTTAGAAGTAATGGAAGCATGCAACAAGTCTTTTCTCCCACATATTTACCAGCTCCTTCAGGTTTTTGCAACACTCCCAGTTACCACTTCTAGTGTAGAAAGGACATTTTCTACAATGAAACGGATAAAATCATTTATTCGTAATAGAACAAGCAACGAGCGTTTGAGTTCACTTGCTGTACTTTCCTGTCACCCACAGTTGCACCCTGACGCGGAAGCAGTTTTGGACGTGATGGCAAAGAAGCAGAAAAGAGGATTACTTTTATAAAACATTAAAACTTCCAGACGGACTTTGCTTTGTGTGTCTATGTATTATTTGTCTATGTAATAAGATCATTGTTCACTGCCAGATGGCCATGTACGACACGTGAAAATAAAGTTAAGAATGAAGAGGGGCCCGAAATTAGGGTACCATTTTTTAGTGCTGTAAATGACCAAAACATGAGTTTTTAATTCATAAAAACCAAAAATTTCCCCCCCCGGACCCCCCCCTGCTTACCGGGGGGGAGCAAGCAGGGTATCAATCATAATATCATTATATATATCATTATAATATCATTATATATATCATTATAACATCACCGTTATCATTATATATATATATATATAATGTTTGGTATAAGTTCAAGTTTAGATGAAATCGTTGGTCAAATGAACTGCTTACTAATATATAATATGAAGGTAATTTTAAATTCACTGTGCTAATAGTTATACAAATTATTTAGTTACTTAGGTGGAAAATGAACTTTAAGATGCATGAGAGTATAAAGCATGGTTATTAAAATAATCTGTTAAATTTAACTTAAGTACTCTATCTATGTGAACTTTTAATGATGTTTCACGCTCATACTGACAAGTGCCATTTTCAGATATCCTGGCAATACAAAATACAATAATTGATAATTATTGTAAATATCTATTAGAAGTGCAGACTTTATGTTTAAAATCCAGCCTGGTTCAGAGCTTGAACACGCTAGTTCGATCAGTGAACAGCTAGCCCATAGATCGTGAGGAATGTATTTTCTTACAAGAGTGTGAATGAAAGAGAGAGAGAGAGAGAGAGAGAGAGTGTGTATCACACTTCTATCCCTTTGAACTATACCTTGTTTGTTACACCTTCTGCTAACTATCTCTGCCTCTCTCACACTGCTTTTACTCAGAGTAGAGCACTCTGAAACTTATTAAACCTAAATTTTCCCATAAAGGAAACAGGCCCGCTTTTCACCATAAGATCTTTTCTAATAATGATTTGTTTCTTTGCCTGTATTGTATGGATAAGTTATTCATTCTTCTTTCAACTTTGCTGACTGTTAGACTTTTAATATTTTGTATGTATGCAATATTTATATAGGGTTTGGGGTGTAGCTCCCAAAGAGAGCAGCCAAATAGTAAATTAATAGGTTATGTTCATTAAATTTTTTTGATGTTTATATTACAATAACTGTAAGTAGGGTATCGAATAAAATCTCTTATGAACAACTTTAAAAGTTATTAAATTAGTGTAATAAAACTAGCAATATTTAAGTATAGATGATTAAATATAACATCAGATATTTATTTGTTTAGAAATAAATGTCTATTTAAATTACAAAATATCTTTAAAAATAGGTTAGATCCATTTATTTTAAGAGCCACCGCTAGTTTCAAAGAAAATATCTAGTTAATAACTAACACATATTGAGGGAGACAAAGGTAGTTGGACATTTGCCATCATTACGTGAAATGATGACATTTTTCACGTAATGATGGCAAATGTCCAACTACATTTGTCTCCCTCATCTGATACTCCATCATTAACAAATTTCAAAAACAAAGTTAACACATTATTCATACACAGAGTTGAATTCAAATAGGGATAAAAAATGTATAGTAAATAAGTTATTACCGTAAATTCATTAGTACATTAAGTATTATGTACATTAAGTATTATGTACATTAATATGATGTACATTAAGTACATAAGTTATTAGGTACATGTTTTTTCTTTTTTAATAAACATGTACCTAATAAAGAACAAAAACAGCTTATTAAATAGAACCACAGAATCATAAACACTGATGGGCTTAAGAGAAATTACTCTAATGCCATCCAGAGGCAAGTATTTTTTTCCTCTTTCATTTTCTTCCCTTTCAGCAATCTCTGCTTTATTTATGGTTCATCATCACTGGGGATTAATTTCTTGTTTCATACAGTTTATAATTATAGATAGGCCGATCAGAAAAATACCTACTAAATGCACCTGTGTGAGACATATGGATTGAATAGCAGAAGTGTGAGAGAAATACTCTTCCCCCACTGTGTCATTCTATTAATATTGTCATAGCAGCACAATACCAACCCCCGTCCACTACGTCATATATTGGTTGGTTTGATTAACACTAACGAATGAAGCTTAGAATGATTTAATTAAATCCTATTATAGTTATGAAATAAAATTAATAATAGTGCAAACAATAAATAGTAACTAAACAAAATTGTACAGTTCATTACTAAACACAGTCACTAACATTCCAGGAAATGCCCTACTGGTATTTGAAAAATGTTTTATACATGAAAAGAGGGGAAAAGCAGTGCTGGCTGCCCTACTAACGTTCTTTCATATCAAAGGTCCAGTTTTCCTGAGAATATGCTGCCAATACACTTTCGTAAAAGAAGGGGACCTATCTCCCCGACTACATTAACCCCTTTAAGTGCGCAAAATATATCAACACGAATAAAAAATAGTTGACTCTATGCAATATAAATTTAATTTAGGCAAACCAAAAAAAAATTATCACATATATGTTTGTTTAATGCCCCTGGAAACATAAATAGGACCAATTTTAAAATGACAGGATAATAGTGTGGAAAATATATGTTGTACAATAAATTTCCAACAAGACACATTAAAACAAGTTTAGAAAGTTTTGCTTGTGTATAAAATTAAAAAAAAACTTAAATAAAATATAATTTTATCACACAACTTTTAGATTACCTACAACATTAAAACTATTTATAATTAAGGAAATAATATTTTAAGAAATAAAAGTAGGCCTACAACTATAACCTTGATAAATTAATAAATATTAAATGCTACAATTCACTATAACAGCATTTAAGATCCATCCAGTCAATTCGTTGGCAAATTGGTTTAGTAATGTCCATATTTTAAAAACTTAGACTCTTATAGGGACTACAAAATCAAATTCATTTTTTAAATAAGTTAAATGTATTTTACAGAAATACATTTATTGTTGGCATAATCACAGATAAGGCTGTCAATATAAGTAAAAAAAGTTTTAACAAAATCAGAAATATTTATTGAACCATTTAATAACGGAACTTGTTAGCATATATGTTTATACTGGAGATTACTTTTAAAAGTAATTTATAAATAGAGAAATTGTACTTTAATAAAATGTTCTGATAATATATTTATCGCTTGTGTATTTCAGTAGAAGATATAATCCATCAAAATATAGCCATTAATTTTTTTCTGGTGGATTTATCCAAACAAACTTTTTGTTTTGTTTTAAATATAATTTTTATCTATTTGTTTACAGTTTTTCTATTTAAATTTATTTTTGTTAGCCATAAGGAACTTTAAGACAGAACCAAAGAATTGGAATATTAATTGACATATCTAATACATAAATATGAGAAAATAAAGTATAGTATATTTATATTTCTTTTTAGGAATGTGCAGACAATAGCTGAAAAGGGCTCTTTAAGCCATACAAGGAACTCCTCACAGATGAATGCATCAAATGTGATACAGTCTACAGAACAGCTGATTGCAGACTCTCATAGACAATGGACTGTCG
Source organism: Stictocephala bisonia (assembly GCA_035578905.1). Lineage (NCBI taxonomy): Eukaryota > Metazoa > Arthropoda > Insecta > Hemiptera > Membracidae > Stictocephala > Stictocephala bisonia. Next base: position 2,100,229 of record JAQJVL010000071.1, read on the forward strand.
TTAGAGCGTGTTCAGCCTGCTACTGATAGCTGATTATCGTTTGTTAATTATGTTTGAAATTATATTTATGTTATATCCTACAGATTACAAGTTTGTATATTGCTATGTCTGATAATATTAAAACTGTATCTACTTAACTATGCGAATACATGTTGTAATTATGTTAAGCATAATGTTAACACTAAGTTTTCATTGCACAACTTTTTTAATGTAACTTTAATGTAACTTTTTTAAATGTTTTTAATGTAACTTTTTTACAAGTAACTCTTCACAGATAAATGCATAAAATAAAACAGCTGATTGACTCTCTGGTTTTGATGTAAATGAATATACTCACTCTACATGCCAATTTGTATTTTCACGATTTACCATTCTTGGTATTATATAAATCTTCAAAGCTTGGAGTTACGTAAGACATCACAGCGTCATGTTTTACTTTTTTAGCATGGAACATGCTTTAGTCTTGACCTAACTGCCTGAAAACGTTACGCGGGAGGGTGACGCGGGAAGGTGACGCGTAACCATGAAAACACAATGACATATCAGTGTTGACTTCAATAATGATTTTATTTGCAAGCGTTCATCAAAGTACATCTTTAGTTTCCGTGACAACTCTTGTTAAAGATATACAAAATTAAGTCCTATAGGATTATATAAGATAATAATAATAATAATTAACTTCCTTTCAAGGTGGTAATGAGTCATCGCGTGAGTAAGAACCTGAGCCGCGAAACAATAAAATTTAAAAAGTAAAGATATATTTATAAATATAAATATAGATAAATATATATTTTTAAGATATGTTTATATTTTTTGTAATTCCTTACATGAAATCTAAAATTCGTTGTTTTCAGCTAAAGCATGTTCCATGTTTCTTGAATTTTAGCCGTAGGCTCTAAGCAAAAAGATCCGGGGGTCCAGGGGGCTTGCCCCCTGGCGAGGCCCGCAGGGCCGAGTTTTTTTTTTTGTACAGTACGGTAAATGGTGGAACTAGTTCAACTGAATCGCAGAGAAGTAAGTGAAGATATTTTATGTTAAAACATATGACTTTTCGTTGTTATTTTTTTTTCACACATGCTTTATTCATCTTTAAGAATCATTATACTTCATGCTATTTTTTCGTCCTATATAACTCAATTAAAAAAAAACTCGGCCCTGCGGGCCTCGCCAGGGGGCAAGCCCCCTGGACCCCCGGATCTTTTTGCTTAGAGCCTACGGCTAAAATTCAAGAAACATGGAACATGCTTTAGCTGAAAACAACGAATTTTAGATTTCATGTAAGGAATTACAAAAAATATAAACATATCTTAAAAATATATATTTATCTATATTTATATTTATAAATATATCTTTACTTTTTAAATTTTATTGTTTCGCGGCTCAGGTTCTTACTCACGCGATGACTCATTACCACCTTGAAAGGAAGTTAATTATTATTATTATTATCTTATATAATTCTATAGGACTTAATTTTGTATATCTTTAACAAGAGTTGTCATGGAAACTAAAGATGTACTTTGATGAACGCTTGCAAATAAAATCATTATTGAAGTCAACACTGATATGTCATTGTGTTTTCATGGTTACGCGTCACCTTCCCGCGTCACCCTCCCGCGTAACGTTTTCAGGCAGTTAGGTCAAGACTAAAGCATGTTCCATGCTAATATATTTTGCTTTGTATACCAAAAACAGTAACAAAATATATTTATAAAAATAACAACAAACTAATAAACTAAAAGGCAATGCATTTTTGCTGTATAGTTTTTATAACATTCATATATTAGGTCTTGCTGCTGTTTATACCTGCATTGAATAATCCTAAAACTACAAATCCGAAACAAGAAATTAAATGAATACAATTTTATGTACATACAGTTAAAAATTAATGCAATAATAACGTTTAAAAAATTGTATCAATAGCAACTAACATATTGTATTATATGTTATAGTGTATGAAAGACAGGATGAAGAGTACCATTCTTTACTGAATATGAAAAGAAGAATAATAATAATAAAAAAATTAAGAAGCAGAAGAAAGAAAAAAGAGGAGTGTAAGTTGGTTGATTAGGGCTGAGTTATTGTGTTTGCAAAATACACACACACATTGTATTATAAAATTCACTCAATATTCCTTACTGCCATATATCGTAATCACACAAATAATTAAATACTGTATTACCATTTAGTTAATTGTCACAATTTATTATTGTATTTACAAATTAATTATTTTTATAAATAATGAATTCGTAAATTAATATTTTTATACTCTTTTTGAAATATCTTTATGTTTATGAGTTTAATATTGCATTTTTACATTAGTAGTTTTATTATTGTACATTTTATAACTGTTTCTTTACATAATTTATTTATTAAATATTGTAACTATTTTTATATTTTCATTTAAAGATTGGAGTAATTTCTATTAGTTAATCATGTATGAATTTAAATTAATATGTAATTTTAATAATGGTTAGGTGTAAGAGAGGACTATGGAGTACTAACCTCACCATTTATACATATATACTATAAAGACAATTTTCATTTCATTATTATTTAAAAATCATTAGTTATATAACGAATAATAATTGTATAAGGAAACACTTTGATAAAACACAGGGCAAGTATTACAAATCTTTCAAAAACAAGAGACACATGTAACTGAAGTTAATACAAACATAGATCATATCAAGTAGATAGGTTGGAGAATATTTTTGTAAAACGAACCTGCATTACATTTGATCTTTGATACTGACCAAGTGAAGCCAACACATGTACACGCTCCAGTTCCCTGGGATGCACATTTTGTTCTAGTTTGCTTCTTTGATATCCAAGCTACCTGAGACACACTCACAAGCATGTTCCACATGCCAACTGTCAGTGGCGGATCCAGAGGGGGGCTAGGTGGGGCTATAGCCCCCCCTTGGGTGTCAAATTTACACAGGATAAAACAGTGGTTTATTGCACAATTTTAATTTTTAAAATAAAATGATAACAATATTATGTTGTGAACAATCTGGATAAATTTGTAAAATAGAAAATAAAAATATTAATAAATATTTTGAAAATTGTAACCTGTGGCCAAGATATAAATAGGTAGCCATATTAATACGTCAATGTTCCATTACCAGTCGTAGACGACACAGAGTGGATCTCTTCGGGGCCGTTTCGCTCCACGACAAACGCCAAAAACATGGGTTTCTATTTCAAAGATTGGCCCGTAAAAATTATAGTATCATAGCATTTGATGTGTCATCTGATAGATGAAGACTTGATCTAGTGAACCATTAGTTGGTTTTTGTAAAATCATAGAGTACTTTTTATCATTTTGAACAGTTAAATATGTGAAACTTTAAATGTTATTCTTAGCAATTTAAATTAAAAAAAAACTGTAAATATCAACTTATGCCCCACTTGATCAGGTCTCCATCTATCAAATGACACTTCAAGGGTTACGATACAATAATTATTACAAACCGTTCAGTTTAATTAGAAACATATGTTTTAGCCCATGGACGACCCGTTATTATTCTGTTGCCATTGGCAGCCCCTGTGAGACAATGATTAGGGACTGTTTGGAGCTGCAGTTACATCTTTTAGGCATTTGGTTTCAGCAGACAGGGGCTACTTGCTACACATCCGGACACTCATGAGCTTTTTTTAAGTGAGTTGTTTCTGGGATACTTATTTCACGATTTGGTAATGTTCCGTGAGCTGCGCGATCCCCAGATCTTACGTATGACTTTTGGCTATTGGGTGATCTGAATAGTAAGTTTTTCTGTCGACGCTCACAGATATAGCTGAACTCAAGATTCTGCAGAGTCTGTCCACCTTGTTGGTTTTAATCCCATAAGAACAATGTTATTTTCGGACCGGACAAATGATCACGTGTATTCTAATTAAACAGTTTTTTTACTGGATGTTTCCAAACAAATTGCCATTTAAAATTTTTATTTTCACCTATTTTATAAAACTATGCGTATGTATTCAAAATATCAAAGCAAACCCAATGCGCAGTATGAAACCTAGTACACAACTTTTGGTCAATAAATAATGAAAAAATATGGATTCACAAATAAAAATATTTGTCTTACGGATTAAAAAAAAAAAAAAACATGGCCAACAGCCTCTGCAGACTCTTAAGCATTGCATGAGAAATGAGGTTGTTGCTATTCCTTTACCGACGTTACAAACAGTACAGTTGGCCTAAGATTTTTGAAAATTTTGCCCCGATAATAGGGGGTTGGCTGGGAAAACATGATTTTGTTTCCACGGTCGTTTGGACATGAAAACAAAATTTTAAGTACATATATGGTATACCATATTTTACAGGAAGAAATGACGATTACAAAAGTACCAAATTGTCATATTTAATGTACAACTACGAATTTACATTAGTGTTTACAAGAAAATGTTGTTTTAATTCATCAATAAACTGTGACAAAACATTTTCTATATGCGACGATTTAAAAAAAAGTGTTCGTCAGGGAAGTTTTACCAACATAACCTAGTTTTGTAACTAACCAAAGTATTTAATAAATCAATAACAAAACCTCTAAGACTTATAGTTTTCTTGCAATAGAACTTAAAAGTTGAACCTTTTAGGCAGATTTGGGGCATGTCAAATCTAGTCATTTACATTGTGTGTATCCGTGTGTTGACGTTTTCGTATGATGGCTGTTGGAACATGGGTGATTGGGTGCTCAGATGTTTTTGACAATATTAACATTGACTCCTCGCTACCCGCTCCTCCATCACCCCAGTTGGGACGGCCGGGCCAAAGTTTCATTAATTGGAATGTAACTGCAATTTTGTAGAAAAGATGGCAAAAGCCTTTGCAGACGTGAATGAAGATCACATGAGAACCTTATCTATCAAATAAAATAGCATTATTATGAAATGTTTTAGTTGCATTTTCAATATTAAACTATGTTTGGTTTTCAAACAAAATCATTTCAAAAACCGTCATGTCACCATTTATATTATTATTATATTATTGTTTTTATTTATCATTATTAAGATTTGTTTTGTTTGATTTTGTTGATGCAATATAGTTTAAAAGTTTAAAGCACTAACTTGTAACTTTTTATTAGTAAAGATATGATGAGTATTTATTAAAGATGTCATTATATTTGATTTAAATTTATTAGTTGAAAATCATAATATAATGACACCATGCTTTTTCGTTATTTATTGACCCAAAGTTGCCAAATAAATAAGTAATTTGTAATCTAAAACATTCTATGTAAAGAAAATGTATTTAACACTAACATTGTTTTTCAAATATCCATAGGCTAGAGGAATAAAAGAAAATTACATATAGAATACTTGATTATTGATAAATTATCAATAAAGAATTTGAATTTATTAATGGATTTCAAATATGGATGAAGTAAAGTATCTACTTAACATTCAAAATTGACAGTATTACAGTAAATTTTAATTACCGTAATTAAGCTAATTACAGTACGTTTATAAATGTAATAGTTAAGTGTGTATAAATCTAGTTTTAAAGTGTATATTGTTTAAGAAATATTCTTGTACTTTCATTTTCAATTATTTTTAAATGTTTTTTTATCTCCTTTATTGCTTTTACTTAGATTCAATTCAGATTAAAAAGGTTCTTTAAGGCAATTTATAATTTATTTTGTACTAAGGCACTTTCGCTCTATTCAAAATTGAAACCTTTATAGAGCAACCTCGCAACAATGTTGGCAACACTTCCCCTTCCACGTGGTTGGCCGAAGCGGCATCATTACCCTATATTGGCTGTTGCTAGTAGTGCAAAAAAAGTTGATTTCTTGTCAACTAGATATTTGCTAACATTTGTTGACAACATGTTGGCAAAAATTTGTTGGCAACATTTGGTGTAAACATGGCTTTACTAAAGTATCAAGTAAACTTGAAGATAGACATTATGTTTCTTTATGACAGGTGAAGGATAGTCATTTGGCAATACTATTATCGGACCAGTTTGGTTTGAAATACTTTAAGAGTTTACAGAGGCTGTCAGCCATGTTGTTTGTAATCCCATAAGAACAATGTTATTTGTGAATCCATGCTTTTTCGTTATTTACTGACCAAAAATTGTGTATGAGGTTTAATTTTAAATTTTATTATACTGCACATTGGGTTTGCTTTCGATATTTTGAACATATAAGCCAAGTTTTGAAAAATAAGAGAAAATAAATTTTTTTAAAACTAATTAGGAATTTACAAAGCAATTCCACCGCACAATTTTGTTCTTGATAAAATGCAATTTGTTAGGGAAAACTATGTTTTAAAATAACTATTTGGTTTGGATATGTGTGATCGTATGTCCGGTTCAAAAATAACATTGTTCTTACAGGATTAAAACCAACATGGTCGACAGCCTCTGCAAACTTAGCCCCCCCGGCTTAATCCTGGATCCGCCACTGCCACTTGTGACATACACTTCATTTTGTCAGGTGAAGCCAACACATGTACACTCTGCAGATCCCAGTTATGCGTATTTTGTCCTAGTTTGCTCCTTTGACATCCTTTGACATCCAAGCCACCTGAGACACACTCACATGCTTGCTCTTCACTCACATGTGGCATTAGCACTTCAGTTTGCCAAGTGAAACCATCATATATACATACTGCAGTTCCCTGTGAACATATTTTGCACTTGAGTTTGCAATATGGCTTAGTTCCACTAAAATACAATATCAAATCTTTATTTATTAAAAGAGCCAGGTGCCGAGTGGTCTAAGGCGTCAGGACTTTGAGCTTAGGTTAGAGATAGCATTGGTTCAAATCTGGCCTAGACTGGAACATTATCAGTAATATTCTCCTTCTACTGTACCAGTTTGCCTCCTTACTCTGTCTGAATAAGTTCCTCGCACAGATCAATAGTCTATGAGGAATGGGCAGAGTAAGGTTAAGAAGGAGATCGTCCTCTCTCCTTTTATAAAAAAAATCCATCTAACAATATTATTTTTACAATCTTAATAATTTATTTCTTTTTCAGCATTTTCACAGACATGATTACGCAAAAATCCAGTAACTTCTATTATTCTATATAATTTGTGTGATTATGTAGCTCAAAAATGCTCTGACTTTTGACTTTTTAGTAGGTTCTTAATTTTTCTGAGTTACTTCTCAATTTTAATTAATTTTGACCATGGTATGTGTCTCTTGTATAACTTCATCTTTAACTTCTCCTTGGTGATTACTCCGAACATTGACACACAAACTGCTGGATAAATACCATATATTTGGCTATTTGATTCATTTATGAACTACTATTTTTCAATATCACACTTTAGAAAATACTAGAAATAATCCATAACATGACCTCAGGACTTTAAACTCAAATTCAAAAAGTGAAACTTTTATCGAATTATATGTTAATTATAGTCCAATTGTTGTTCCAATTTCTCTTTAATATTTATGTTTGAGATTAAATAATAATTATAAAGCAATAATAAATTAAATATTTTCATATTAAGTTTATTGAAATTACATGTTACAATATACCACAGTACGTGTACGGGTGGGTTGGTGGGTCAATACCACAGTACGTGTATACAACATAAGTTTGTATATATGTTTGAAGTTTATACGCTGCCAAACCATCCAACCGATCGCCATGAAACTTTAGGATGTTGTCCTGTATACTCCCGAGATGGTTTCTGTGAAGTTTGATGCAGATCCGTCCACAGGGTTCCGCCCCACGGGCTCCTAAAGGTCCCATGTTATTCAAATGGAGAATCTGAATTGTTTACAAAAAAAATATGACTGTGTGGTTTAATGTAGTTTCACATGCCATAAGCAGATTGAAGTTCTCACAACAACAGTACTGTATATGTTTTGATTTATTGTAGTTCTACATTTCACCTTGAGAGTTTAGCATGGTTTTTTTCTATAATTCTTTTTATTGCTTTATTTTGATATGTTAATAATAACGTAAAAATGTGTATACATTTATATAACAATAGAAAACATGTATGTAAATATACATAGCGTTGTCAAGTGAATACTTAAACTCTCAAATTAATACTAATAATTAATAATACTAAACAGAAAATATTGTTGAGTACACTTTATAAACAGCAAAGTTTACATACAAATGTGCTAAGTCTTGATTGCAAACAACTAAATAAAACTAAATCAAAGTAGAACTTTTGCATTAAGAATACATTAAAAAATAAATGAAAATAAGCAATAAAAAGAAAACGATGTAGACTTATTAATTGTAAAAAGTTTATTTGAATTAAGATTTTTATGCATATGAGAAACCACATAAAGCTATTGGCAATGTCATGATAAATTATTACTAAACCACAAAACTCGTCGGTCATTAACCCCGGAAGATCTCATTACATGTCAGGTTAATTCGACCACACGTGAATACCTCCTGAACTAACAAAACAGAATATTAATTTACTGTGACATTTCCTATTGTAATAAAATAATATATAGAGTAATTGAATTATAAGCTTTCTAATTAAAGACTAAAAAACATAAAATATTTAAAAACAATTATGAGATTGATTTACATATTCAGAAATAACTTCGTATAAGGACCATTAATTAAAAATGAGTAGTAATATTCAATAAAGTTTAGATTATTTAAAAGTGCACATTGTTTATACATGTGCAAAATTAAATCAATTCATTTCCATGTATAAATGCACTAATTGTATGCGAACTTAACTTCATGTATACAGGGCGATTCTTGAACTTCTTTCCCACTTCTACAGCACATTTTACTAGTAAAAATACCGAAAAAATGTCATATAAACATATGTCCGAAAACATTTTGTTAGCGAGTTAAAGCTATCAAAATATTTCAGCATCATTCCTTGACAAAGAGTGAAATAAAGCCGTACTGAACTTAGGTAAAGGTGAATTAAATGTCAAATTTGGCTGTACTATTCATTAGGAAGACACCGATCGTTAAGATGTGGGCGAATATGAAGGACAAATGAGTGTAGGTGAACAAGTGCAGTCATTGTTACTAAGTACAGGTCGATAATTCCTCAGATAGAGCTATTTATTATTAGTCAAATAGCCAGGGCAACCAAGTGACTAAGTTGAATTCGAACCATGTAGAATTGGTCTGATTTTTAGCTAACTGACGAGCCTGACACTCGGTTCTCTTCCCTAGACAACATCGGAACTATAGCTATATAATTTCAAGCATTGTTGAATAAAAATTATTATTCAAAATAATTTATATTTACTTTGATGCTAATCCTTGGCATATAAATAATAAAGGGTTAACTGTAAGAGAGGACTTATTAGTCCTAAGTACGCCAATTGTATAAAACACTTTTGTACAATAAAGCCATTATTATTATTATTATAAATTGGCGACCTCCCCCACCGAGGGTTTGTATTTAATCAATCAGATATCAAAATAATTAATTTAAATTATGAAGCCTACTATAAAACAAATATTAATTATAGTTAGACTATAGTTGACAGTATGACGGGTATAAAACAGAGCATTTTTATTTGCTGGTTAAAAGGTTATAGTTCAGCAAATGGTTGATATGCAAATTGGAATGCGGATAACAAAACCCAGGAGATGTAAATGAGCAATAAACTAACATATTTAAATGTTAATTTATTCATTTATTCAATTTTGCATTGAAACATCTAGCTCTTTCCAGTTGGGTAATAAACATATACCAGCAATAAGTAAACAATATTCAAGAAGCAAACTTTCTGTCTCTTGTGTGTCTTTTCTTATTTGATTAAAAACAATCACTGAACTTACTAATTTGTAAATTAATGTTGCTATAAATTGCAATTAAAACTACAATTACGAAAGACTTCAATTATTTAGTGGTTTTATTCCATTTTATTTTTAACATAAAATGGATTAAAAAAAATATAAGTAAAAACAATGTAAATATGACGTCTTAATTATGATGTATAAACATGATATTGGTGTAAATGTTACTGATTTGAATACATAAATAAAAATACAGATTGATTAGTTTTTAAAATATATGCAATCCACTTAGTTAATATTTTGTATATGGAAACTTATAAACATATAAAAATTATCAAGGTTAAACATATATACTTGTTTCCAAGCGATGTCTCATACTGTGCCCTAGAGGTTTGAAATTATGAGAAAACCTTAGTTACTCAACCGTAAGACAACCCTCAGCTCCCATGAATCTGTTAAAAACACTTGCGAAGAAAAGAGAGACTATCATTGTGCATTTTCGAACAAACTAATGAAAATGAGACTAAACATTCTTCTTCTTTTTTATAAAAAGAAAAGAAAAAATACACCTTAGTAGGGTGTGTGAGGTACCAATTAAACTCATAAAAGCGTCCTTAAATGTAATTTCAGAACCTATCTCTAATAATACATCAATGCCCCAAAGAAAGTTTTTTCCTGAAAAACTGAAATATTCTCAAATTTCTCTAGTTTTTAAGAAAGGTGTGAAAACAGATATAAATAATTATCACGCCATCTCAGTTCTAAGTAATTTCTCCAAAATTTTTGAAAAAGTTATAAATCTAAGATTAGTGAATTTTGTTTAAAATAACAATTTATTTTATAACAAACTATTTGGTTTTAGAAAACATTTTAATTCAGAGTCAGCACTTATACAGTTCACTACTGTCGGATTCAAAAAACAATGTACTCGAGTTTGAACTTCTGCAAGAAAATAAATAATCATCCGATTTCGTTGTGTTGTACACCAAAATTTAGCTTTTTGACACCAGTAATGACATTGATGAGGCTTTGGACGAGTTGCAGGAGGCTGCAGGTGTTTTCTGTAACTTGTCCAAGGCTTTTGATTGTGTAGATCACTCAGTATTGCTATCTAAATTAAATGATTATGGGCTGAAAGAAAGTTGTTTATCTTTGATAGCATCATATCTTTCAGTAAGAAAACAAAGAACAATAATCTTGGAAAATAATACAAGACATTTTTCTGATTGGAAAGATGTATCAATTGGTATACCATAAGGGTCGGTTTTAGGTCCCATTTTCTTTTTAATCTTTATAAATGACCTACTCAAAGCAATTAACAAAGAATTAATTCCCTTTGTTACAACTTGATAACTTGATACAACTGCAGTAGTTAAAAAAAAGACTAGCTTTGAATTACTTGCATCTTTCGGGCACAATAAAAGACATGGATAGTTGGTTCACTGAGAATGGTTTCAACCTAAATCTTGATAAAACTCAGACTATAAAATTTTCTTTAAGACAAATTATTGAAGATTACACTTTACTAAATTTAGTTGAATGTCATACATTTCTACGAGTTAAATTTGAAGAGAATCTTAGTCGGACAGTTCTTTTAGATTATATTTATAAGAAAATTAGATCTGTGCCTTTCTTATTTTTACACTTGAGAGATTGTTTTCCTTTTGAAACAGTCAAAATAGTTTATCACACTGATGTTGAATCAATTTTGAGATACGGTATTGTCTTATGGGGTCAAACATCAGATATAACATCAGTCTTCAGATTATAAAAGAAAATTATCCGAATTATGACAAATTCCCATCCAAGACTGTAAGACACATTTAAAAAATTTAAACATACAAACACTTATGTGTTTATAGATCTACGAATCATTAATTTATGTACGTTCAATGAACAATGGTCTACCTCACAATCTATGGTCTCAGCATAATTTCAATACAAGGAATAGGTCTTGTTTTAGATTGCCAAGTCACCATTTAACATTTTATGAAAAAAGCCCTTTGTATTCTGAATTAATGCTGTACAATAAACTACCAACATTTACAAGTCCATGAACTTAAATAACTTTAAAGAAAAATTAAAGAGTGAACCATTAATCAGAGCTTTTTATTCTGTACAGGAGTATTTTCTCGATCCATTGACTTAATTTTTATCTATTATTGTTATTTTCTACCTTGTACAGTATTACATCTAGTGTTATTATTATTGATTTGTAAATGTTGTTTTTATGGCATAATCTGTAATATATGATTATTTATAAATATCTCTTGATGTATAAATATCTCTTGCACCTGATCTGCATGTCTCACATGTCAAAGAGTGTTATGTACAAATAAAATGTGTCTATGCCTATAGAGTGGGCTCTCCCACGATCCAACACGACTCCCGATAACACCAACCCACCCTATTTAACTGGTCGGCTTGGTGTTAAACACGCTGCATACCACCACGTGCCATCAATATTCCAGAACATAAGTACTTCCTAATGATACATCCAGCTGTTGCTCAATTTTTTGTATTATATATAGTGAACAATTCCAACGATTCACCTTACATAACTAAAAATACTAAGATAACTACTGTTTCAGTATGTCATGCATTTTTAAACTCTTGCCATAATATCTAGCGTTTTTTGACATTTATTTCAAGGACTATACCATGAATTTTTAAAATTCAAAACATATTTCCACAACAATCTAAACCTTGTCCAAATAGATTTAAGTAAGAGGTATTAAATTTTACTTTATTTATTGAGCATTGTGTTATCCTGAAAGTCAATAATTTTTGAAAAATTAAATAGTAAGAATTTTGTTTAGTTTACTTCCTAGTACACATCATTTACGCAGGTCTGTCTGTGAACTGTATTGAACGAGTTAAGTGTTAACAGTTGGTTCAGTTGGTTGTTTGATCCTTGAATACAATAGTTCAGTTCAGCATTATAAAAACCTTTTAGTTGAGGCTTTAATTAATTAATGTTGAAAACAGACAGGTTTACACATTTCTTTTGCATTTTACAGACATATACCAATGTAGCATTACATACGATTGTTAATATAATTCATTTAACACGAATTTATATAATGAGTGACATGAAGTTAGGAGTCAAAGTGTTTTAACTGTATTATGATGAGACCTAGTTAAACAGGTAGTTACCGTAGACTAGGCGAGTTAAATGAGTTTTCCCAAACTCTATTTCTGAATGAGTTTATGATGTAATTGGTGTGTTAAGGGGAGCATGTACCTTTTTGGCACCAAAATATCGATTTTTTGAAACATATCATAAAAAATACTATGTTTTATGCCCTTTTCAAAAATATATAACACTCTATATCTGAGAGGTTTAGAAATATGTGTAAAATGTGTTTTAAGAAATGTATGCACGCTTTTTTCAGCTGACAACATGGTGCGCTATGGATTGTTAGTGTCAGAATGTATTATATACATATTACTTGCTCCAATTGTATGATTATTAAGTTTTTCCCCTTTAGGTTGGTAGCACTGCTTGCTTTAGATGCATTTTAAGGATGTAAGTCATCTGTAACTTACCTAACCTACACTATTGATATTATTGTTATTGTTTATGTTTACTAACAGTGTTTGTCAGTGTAATTCTATTTTGTGTGGTGCCAGTGATCAAAACTTTGGACTCTTAGTGTGTATTTATTATATAAATAAGTGATATTATTGTGTATTAGCCATGCCTAGAGTGAAAAGGTTCAATAAACAGTCTTACAGAGGTAACCAATTTCGTAAAAATTCAAGTGAACTAGGACTAAGTGCTTCTCCAGGTACAAGTGAATCTAATAGGCCTAGGCCTAAACAATCATCTAGTTCTAAGAAGATTAATGATTCAAAGTTGCCTAAATTTAGTGATTATGACATAAACAATGTAAATATTATAATAGATTTACAACAGATTTCTGGCCTAATAAAATCTTTCACTGCATGTAAATATTGTAGTAGTTCCGACTGCATTGACATAAGCCTAGATGAAGACTTCAAGTGTGGAATAGTACATCGTGTAAATATTTGTTGCAATGTATGTAAACATACTGACTCAGTAATAAGCTCCAAATGTGTTAGAAATATGTATGAGTTGAATCTAAGATATGTTTATGCTCTACGTTCAATCGGCAAAGGCCTAGATTCTGGTAGGGTATTTTCTGCTGTGATGAATATCGCTCCACCAAACAGCCGAATTGAAAAATATAATAAAAAACTGCTTACTGCTGTAACAGAGGTAAGTGAATGTTCACTTAGACAGGCAGCTGATGAAGTTCGTAGCCTAAATGATGATTGTCGTGATATAGCAGCCGCTTTTGACGGTACCTGGCAGAAGCGAGGCTTCACCTCTGTGAACGGCGTAATGACAGCAACATCCTTCGATACAGGAAAGGTTATGGACTTTGAGTGTTTCAGCAAATATTGTAATAAATGTGTCAGAAAACCTCTAAGCCTTGACAAAACCCTATTGAAACAGCACAAAAATTCTGGTACTTGTTTGGCAAATTTTTCAGGTACAAGTGGTGGAATGGAGGTGGCGGGAGCTCTGACTCTTTGTCGCCGCTCTGAGGCTAAACTCAATGTGCGATACACAAAATACCTTGGAGATGGGGACTCTAAGGGGTTTACTCATGTTGTGGCAAACAATCCCTATGGTGATGATGTTTTGTTAGAAAAACTTGAATGTGTAGGCCATATACAGAAGCGACTAGGAACAAGACTGTGGCGATTGAAGAGGGATAAAAAAGGAATCAAATTGAAGGATGGTAAAGGACTTGGAGGACAAGGTAGGTTGACTGATGTAGAGATAGATCACTTACAACGTTTTTATGGGATGGCAATAAGGAATAATTTGGAAGATGTTGAAAAAATGAAGAGAGCAATAGGGGCTACGTTCTATCACAAATTATCGACTGACGCAAAACCTCAGCACGAACTATGCCCGCCTGGGATTGAGTCTTGGTGCAAATACAGACAAGCTCAGGCAAATAATAAGCTAGATGATTTCAAACATACAAACTCATTGCCTGAATCTATTATGGAAGAAATAAAACCAATCTATAAGGATTTATCAGCCCCAGCCCTACTAAAGAGGTGTCTGCACGGTAAAACACAGAACCCTAATGAAAGCATCAATAGCGTAATTTGGAATAGGCTACCCAAGACCACATTTGTTGGCATTCAGACATTAAAATTAGGGGTTTGTGATGCAGTTCTTAGTTTTAATGAAGGAGCAATGGCCAAAGTGAATGTTTTGGAACGATTATGCATCCAACCAGGACGCTTTATGGTTGAAGGCCTTCAACAAATCGATTCCAATAGGGTTAAAAAAAGCTGACAAAGAAGTCCAAGAAGAAAATAAAAAGAAGAGGATAAAAAGAAGGATAGGAAAAAAGAGTAAAAATGAAGAAGATGATTACTGTCCAGGTGGATTTTAAAGTGATTATGTGTTTTGAAGTGTAACTAAAACTTTAAAGCTGTTTTACCGAAAGTACCGTTTTGTGACATTTCGGAACACGTTGTGAAACAATTATTAGACTTACAGACTTCAAATTTTACACACTTATTGCAGACTAGTTGGTGAGTAGATTCATGCTTTTTTATCAATATATATTATGTTTTTATAATTTTAAAAAATATTGTATTTACATAATTAAAAAAAAATTTTTTTGTTAAATTGCTACCACGATAATTTTTTTGTTTATTGAGATATTAAAAAAAAGGCATGAAAATATAAAGCTGTTAATGTAGAACAAAACCCTAAAGTTTAAAGTCAATATGTCTAATAGTTTAGGAGATAATGGTACCGACATGTTGCAGTGTACTCCCATTTAAATAACATGGGACCCGAAAAAGGTACATGCTCCCCTTAATGCGAGTTTATAACATTTTTTATTTTAAAAATACATAGTTTTTTTTTATATATCCTTAATAAACGGCATTGCTATTGACAATTGCACCCAGTTTTTAATTCTAACATCTTTATTAACATGTTTGGTATTATATAATTTTAAGCATTAATATGATAAATGTTGCTTGTTAATGTTAAGAAAATATCTAAAAATAAAAATATATTAAAATTTAAGTAATACAAGCGCATGATAATTTACAGCCATAAAAATTAAACAGAAACATTTTGTGAATAAAGCATAAATAAATTTGAACTAGTGTAGCAAACATGTTTTAGGGTACTTAAGAGTTGAAAATTATGTGAGTTTTGTATACAGGAAGTATTGTCAAATCTAGATTTTCTATAAGCTACACTACCATTACATTGAAGTTGAGAAGGCAATTGCTAAAAATGAAGAGAGAAGAAGACAGAATGAAGTAAGAAAGAGGAGAGATCATGCCTCAACCCCTAGGATATATTCTAGCAGCAGTTCAAAAATGCACTCATAGCTCAAAGAAGCCAACTTGGAATCTTATAATACTAGAATACAAAGAAGTCATTGTATTTTTTTTTTTTTATAATTGAAAATCTCAAATCAAACTCATCTATAGTAATTGTAATTAATAACCTCAATATTACGGTATCATATATTTTATCTTATTATTGTAATATAAACGTACATGAGGTTTTCTAATAGCATCACTTAGTTTTTTATATTTCTATAGAGGGTGTATATTATGTCTGGAAACACCTAAATATATTCTTTATTCGTCAAAATGTAAATTTGAAACTTTTTACAATCGCGATAGGGATTGGGCAACTACTTTTTGGAACGTTATTTAGTCATGTTACACTAACAGGTGGCGTCCTGTCGAGGGCATCTTCAATATTTTTTACGGAAGCTTTTACCTTGTGATAGATCACTTTAAATATTGTGGTGAACTAAATTGAATGCCACAAACTGTATATCTATCAGAAAATAGAATTCTTTTAGTATTGAAAATTGATGAAGTTCAACAATTTAATGTCAACTTGGTTCTAAAGTAATGTTTTACCATAAATTGCCTAATCTTTTAAAAAGGTTTAATTAATATAAAACTAAATTTTCCTGTTACATGATGCATTTTTATTACAATAAAAGTGAGTAAATAATGATTTATTTAATTAATTTCTTAAAAAATAAAATTAATTTATGATGTCAGAAAGGGCTTAACACTAATGTTTTAGCACGATTTGGTGAAAAAGTAAATGATTGAACTGTCTCCCTTCTCCAGTACGACGATGAAGTCAAAATGAAATTGTTTCACATAACAAATTTTCAATATTCTAAGTGCCCTATTCCTTTGAGATGCAGTTTGTGGCATTCAGTTCTGTTCACTATATCCCTTAAAGTGAAGCATCACAAGGTATGGGCTTCAATACATTATATTATCATACTCTCGACAGGACGTCTCCCGCTAGAGTGAAATGACCAAACAATGTTCCAAAAAAGTCAGTATTTATGAAGACTTGTGTGTATTGAATGTATAAATGTATTTGTTGCTCGTTCAATATTACATTTTATTTTTCTCTTTTACTAAACAAGTTAATTTAGCTATTTATAGAACAAAGCTGGAATATTATGCATGTAATTTAAATCAGTTTTTAGCGTATGTATAAAAAAAATAATCTAGATAGTAAATAAACATGTGTTTTCCAATTACAGCAGAGCTTAAACATTTTAATAATCCTTAATATATAATATTTATAAAAGACAGGTATTCGTTTAACTAAATATGACGCTTAATTAAAATCGTTAGAGGTTGTTTAGAATAACCGTCCGTTGTTCTAAACAACTTTATTGTAAATGGTACTTTGGTCGAGTGGTCTAAGACGTCAGGACGTTAGTAATAGTGTAGGTTCGAATCCTGCTCTGGACTGTTAGTTTTATCAGTATTATTCACCTTGTCCTGTACTGACTCTCCACCTTACTCTGACTGAATGAGTTCCCCGCACAGATCGATAGTCTATGGGGAATGGGTAAAGTAAGGTTAAAGAGGAGGAATATTGTAAAGTATGCTTACAAACATTTTATTATAGTTTTCTTTTAATTTAAAACTTATTGTGGGCCAGGTAACGGAGTAAGGAACTCAGTCAAGGAAGGAAAGACCAGTAAGGCAAAGTGAATCTTTAAATAAATCAAACTTGCAGCCATTCTACCAATCTAAAGATGATTAGGTTTGCTTTTTTGGTTAAACACAGTAAAGTGTATATTCCAAGTATATTAATGTATAATCGTAGTATATAAATCAAATGTAACGTATAAACGTATAAAATACATATTAACTTATGTTAATGTATCACTAATACTTGATTTAAGAAAGCGATCTTAAATCAAGGAATGGCACCATTTAAGTATTACATGTATATTAAATTATAATAATTGATGTTTTTAATAAGATTTAAAAAATGTGAACGTTTTTAGGATTCTAACAACTCATATCTCATCATGTAATCAGGTGTTACCAAAGGACAATATAACTGTATAGTGCAATGTTAATTGTTCAAATGAACGTTCTTAGATGTCAGTGGGATTGGAAAAAGAAAATAGCTAAAGGAGAATGATCCAAAATAATGTGTTCAGAAAGGCACAAAGCCTTTTCCCTCACAACAGTTGGGAGAGCGTTCACTCTCCTTGAAAAGGGTCTTACTTTGAAACATCTCTTATCTTCTACAGTTATTTTAACCTTTAAGTTGATCGTAACTATAAAATATGAAATCTGGATATTTTAAAACTCAGTATTCTCTAATAATCAAATTTATTGTTTGTGCATACATGTTTCATTTGTAACTAATTTGATAACCTGACAAGTTTGTAAGCAGCCATCTAAATCATAATATTTTTACTTTTTTGTTAACAAATCCGCACCATCAAAATATAGTAAACACCATGTTATTAGACATTTTTCTAAATAAAATGTCCTCTTTGTCTTTTTTTCTAATTATATCTTTGTACATTTTCCAAATCTAAAGAAATAATAAATATTATTATTTAATTAGTTTTCCTTTTTTTTCAGTACCACAGTTTGTGTGTGCATGGTTCTGTATCATTTCATAAAAATGTTTTATTATCCTCATCCATAGTAAAAAAGACTGATATTTCTAAAGGTTATGTGAATCATGATAACAAGAAAATATCTCTTAAAATAAGGAAAAGTTTCGGGACTAAAGTTTCAAAGGAAATACTAATATGTGCTTCTATATTTATTTTCTATACAAAATAAGTATCTAGCTATAATTGTGAGTTCTACAATATGTTCAAACTTTTCACCTCCCAGAGCAGAGTTGTTATGACTTATTCACAACACTTGTCACATTATCATATGACCTTTGTGTTGTGGGACCAGCATTGTTGAAAGGTTTTAGAAACTGATTTATGTTTTGAATAAAATATCAAAAAGCTGTATACATGCACAATACATAATAATTATATATTAGTGTTACAAATTTTTCTAATATTTATTAAACTATCATTGTATATCAGACTTTGTTTTTTAATTATGATCGTATTTTTATTCTTACAAAGATTTGTTATTCACTTTTTAATTTATTTATTTCATATTTACTAATGAAATATTGCTGTTCTCCTCATATCTGAGGGGGAGGAGCCAGGTTGTGGAATTTACATTGGTGGACTGTATTGGTTGTCTTCGACGCTTCTTTTCTCCTGAGATTCCAGTTTTGAGAGGAGTGCCACAGGGGTCAAAAAACTTGGACCGATTTTATTTTTTTATATGTTAATGACTTGTCATCTTGTTTGAAGAGTGGTAGGATATGTCAATTTGCTGATGATAACTCCCTTTCTCTGTCTGCTCACAATTTTCAGTCTCTAAAACAAATTTTCTTCATAGAATCAAATAATCTGCTCCAATGGTTTCAAGAAAACATGTTATCAATTAACACCAAAAAAACACAGCTTCTAAAATTTTCAGTTTCAAAAACAAATAAACACAGTTCTCCTTTAAATGTCATTTTGGATGAAATCATAATTTACCGATCTGATAAAGTTAAATTTCATGGAATAATGGTGGATGAGGGTTTGGATTTTTTGCGCATTTGGATTATGTCTCCAGAAAGGTACGCATAGGCACTTACATGTTGAGAAATTTAGCAAAAACTGTAAATAGTCCAATGTAGTCCAATAGTCTTCTCTCGGCTTATTATGGCCTAGTCTACCCATACCTGGCCTATGCAGTACCTATTTGGGGAAATGAAAACAATAGAACCCGTTTTCTATTTCGTCTTAAAAAAAGCCACGGGAGTTATGTTTTCCTTAAATAAACGTCAATCCTGTAAAGAATTCTTTCAAAATCATAAGGTTCTGACCTTTCCTTCTCTTTTTATTCTTGAAATCCTCACTTTTTAAAATTAAATTTCCCTGTCTTTTCCACTTTCTCTAACCACTCTTACACTCTTCGTGTTAATCACAGTTTAAGAGTACCAAAGCATTCTACTGCCTTCTTTGAGAAACATACCCTTTATAATGGTGTAGCTCTTTATAACTGCCTTCCACTCTCACTTAAACTGGAGACTAACCATATAACATTTAAGAAACAACTGAAAAGCCTTCTGCTCGACCTTTGTTGTTACAGTGTCCATGAGTTTCTAGCTGGCCATAAATAATTCTGATTTACTGTGATTGTTGCAAACTTTGAAATATAAATAAATTGTTTTTGCTCTATCTTTTCACAAGTTGTAGTCTTAGTTGATTGCATTTACTATGACTTGGCTAATGCATGTATATATGTTTACTAGCTTAATAAACGATTTGATTTGATTTGACTACAGTACATAAATGTCTATTTCAATTGCAACACACAACCTAAAACCACAATTAGCCAATAATTTTACTAAAAGTAAAATTTTTTTAACTTAAGTGAATTTTTAGGCTAGAGAAAAGGTGAGAATAAAAACTTTATATTTTCCAAGAGATTGTTCTTTAGTATAAATAACATGCATTATGTAATATATGAGATTTAAATAGGCATCCCTTTCCTAGTAAAATAAATAACTGTGGGCTTTTGTTTGGTTCCAGGTATACTCATACTATGTCGTTGTTTAGTGTTTATTATTTTATTATGAATTCACTCGCACTGAATTTAATTAAAAGGGTATTTCTAAAAATGTGTCAAACTACTTTGTGTGTGCATCTTTCAGAGACATTAATTAATCATGAATTAACAACAACCAAACAATGTGTTCTTTGTGTATTTATTTAAAACAAGTATAATACGTTAAACATGAGGTTCCGAAGATATTCTGTAATTCTATAATTTTATCTACTCCATTAGACGTATAATAGAGGTATTAAAAGGCATTAATGTTTGTTTGTATTGCTATAAAAAAAGCAATACCCTCTAAAACTTCATAATGATTTACAAAACATAATAAAGCAAAGGAATATATGTATTCATACGAGTTGTTTTACATAATATTATCTAAACATACCAGTAAAAACACCACTCAGAGTTTACAGTATAGAGAATGACACTGGAATATTGATTACCTCTTTGTCACATGTTGTACTCACTCATCCCAATATGAACTAATTTGCACAAAGTATGCTCAAGTCAATTTTACAGCGAGTTCCCCCTTTGACGTCAATATATTGTTTTCAACAATACACTTGCCTAATTGATTAGTTTCAGATTCAATTGTTGCTAAAATTAGCTTATATGAAAGTTCTATTCTCTTAAAATCAATTTGTACTAAAGAAACTTATAAAAATGTAAGTAAAAATCAAGCACTCTACAAAAAATGTTTGCATTTAAGTTTATTCCTTTTAAAAATTAATAACTACGTTTTCAATGTCACGATCCATTTATTTTATTGCAGCTAAAACAATTCAAAGACCTTAATTTTGTTTGGTTTTTACTTAATTTTTTATATAGAGTGGGCATTTTAGAAAGGCTTGTCACAAACATTTTTTTGAAAGGTGTGGCCAATCACAAACTAGATTTTCATTGTAGTATTAAATGGACATTCTTGAGTTGTGACAATATTGCCTAAGAGGGTCTTAAAACTAGTGCATGAGTTTTCAATCTACCTGCAGCCGTACTATCAATGTAACCAATAAACTTTCCATAAGTTAAATGGTCCATTCTGTGATAAACTTTATATAAATCTTAATTTTAAACTTCTATATATCGATTTAAAATATAAATATCAAATATTGAACACACATAAGTAGTACTATTTTTTCTCTCATCTATTTAATGATGTTCTCTGATTAAAACTATAATTTTCATTTGTCAACTTCCTACTATTGTATTCATAACAAATATGAAAGTAAATAACTTATAACTTCATGAGTATGCAAATACTAAAAACCCTTTAAAGATTTGTTATAGTATTTTTTTAAACTTAATTAATTGACAAAATAAGGTAAATATGATAATTTTAATCCTACAGAATCAATTAACATTATGGACCATTTTCAACGCTTCTCTTTAAAACATGTTGTTTCTAAATGTTTTCATAGTTTAGTTACAAACTATGTAAATGTCTTAATTATAGAAAGTATAACAATTATTTTCTCATAAAACGTTTATGTTTACAAGTACAAATGTATGATTAAGTGGAATCCTGCTTCAAAATTTTGTTTAAAAAATCAGTCTCAATAAAAAAAGATGAACAGCAAGGTGTTCTTTGTGAGTGTTGTTTTTTTTAATCAAGTAGGAATTATCATAACAGGAGCACTACCTGAGATCAAATATAGCTGCAACACGAGCACTAGTTTGGGACCCAAGTTTTAGTGGCAATAGTATCGTAGTAGTTAAGTATCTGGTAAAAACACTATTCAACCGATATGTACGAAATGTTTATTTTCAAATATTACAGCCTAAAAACTGTAAGTATTTAATTTTTTGTCAAATAATACATGTAAGCAATAAAAATAAAAATCATTAGGGCTTTGGTATATGAGGTATATTTTTTGTGGTGTTGAATTTATACGATTCAGTTTTGTTATTTGGTTAAATGGATATTTGTGGTTCATGTTTTATATTTATAGCTAGAAATCAAGTACCTAAGAGGATTCAGCTGTCTTTTATACAGTCCATGCACATTTAAAATAGGAACAAATTGTTCCGTTACGGGCTCTATATAGTAGCCATTTCACGAACCTACCTAAACTGTTTGGTTGACAGTCTGACCTACTCAAAATGTAAACTGTTATGAAGATTATGGAAATCAAATGAAATTTCATGACTACTTATAATTTAATTAATAAATAAATACAGTGTGTTCAAAAGATTTGAAAAAAAAAATATTTATAAGTATAACGTCATAATAATTTATTAGTAGTATTTGGCTCTACCAGTGACACATGCAGGTAGCCATAGGTAGGAAATGGTTCCAATTTCAGCCACTAGGTGCAGTACTTATGCGTACCAGTGACACATGCAGGTAGCTGTAGGTAGGAATGGTTCCAATATCAACCACTAGGTGCAGCACTTATGCGTACCAGTGACACATCCAGGTAGCTGTAGGTAGGAAATGGTTCCAATATCAACCACTAGGTGCAGCACTTATGCGTGCGTACCAGTGACACATGCAGGTAGCTGTAGGTAGGAAATGGTTCCAATATCAACGACTAGGTGCAGCACTTATGCGTACCAGTGACACATGCAGGTAGCTGTAGGTAGGAAATGGTTCCAATATCAACGAATAGGTGCAGCACTTATGCGTACCAGTGACACATCCAGGTAGCTGTAGGTAGGAATGGTTCCAATATCAAGCACTAGGTGCAGCACTTAGCCATACCAGTGACACATCCAGGTAGCTGTAGGTAGGAATGGTTCCAATATCAAGCACTAGGTGCAGCACTTATGCGTACCAGTGACACATGCAGGTAGCTGTAGGTAGGAAATGGTTCCAATATCAACCAATAGGTGCAGCACTTATGCGTACCAGTGACACATCCAGGTAGCTGTAGGTAGGAAATGGTTCCAATATCAAACACTAGGTGCAGCACTTATGCGTACCAGTGACACATCCAGGTAGCTGTAGGTAGGAATGGTTCCAATATCAAGCACTAGGTGCAGCACTTAGCCATACCAGTGACACATCCAGGTAGCTGTAGGTAGGAATGGTTCCAATATCAAGCACTAGGTGCAGCACTTATTCGTACCAGTGACACATGCAGGTAGCTGTAGGTAGGAAATGGTTCCAATATCAACCACTAGGTGCAGCACTTATGCGTACCAGTGACACATGCAGGTAGCTGTAGGTAGGAAATGGTTCCAATATCAAACACTAGGTGCAGCACTTATGCGTACCAGTGACACATCCAGGTAGCTGTAGGTAGGAAATGGTTCCAATATCAAGCACTAGGTGCAGCACTTATGCGTACCAGTGACACATCCAGGTAGCTGTAGGTAGGAAATGGTTCCAATATCAACCACTAGGTGCAGCACTTATGCGATCTGTATAACTTATAGTTTCGGTATTCAACCACAAGATGTTGTGCCTTTAGACACACATGGTTAGTTTTGTATGGTTTGTATCGATTATGTATTTTGCTCTTCGATGTAGCCTCCTGTAATATAGAAAGCACTATAAGGATTATGGTATTATTTATTACATTTCTAAAATGATTTGCCAATGATTATGTAATAAAACTTATAATAGTAACAATTTTATTTAATCATTTATTAAGGCTAGCTTTAGGCGATGTAACAAACAAAAAACAACAATATTTCTAAACAGTTATATTCTCCGAGAATATTGTACATTGTTGAACATGAGCTGAGCCCCCTCCCCTCCCTCGCCAAATAAAGGGATGTCAGCTACTGTAATGACTCTTGTCGCCAATAAACCACCTCATCATGTAGCGTTATTGTACCTTGGCTTGGTGCGACGTCATTACAAAGAAATTGTGTTGTGGTGAACGTGTGGCCTTGTTCCTGATTGGTTTACTGTAGACATGTATGTATTACATACTATAGCATGCATCACTTTGCAGCCTTAGGTCTTGTCATGCATCAACTACCAGAAACGTGTTGGTTATAATGTTATGTATTAAATTGTTGTTTTTTTTTGGGTTCTTTCTGTATGACATGTTTATTAGAAATAACACCATACATATACATTTAAAAAAATATGCTTATAAATGAAATGTTCAATACTCTTTTGTTTACCCAATCCTATTATACATAAACCACCACATTCAACGACGTAATTGATTGATTTTTACTGACTATTGATTTTTAATCAGGATTAAAACCATAAAATGTACTTTTATATAAATTATTTCAATACTTCAGCAACTTCATGGCTCTAATCATAAACTTCTTGGTTATATTAAAATTAAGCTATGGATGATAATACACTAATTGCTTAAATTGTTATTGTTTATAATAATTTGTTTGCAAATCAAATAAATTATCGATTGTTTAGTTTAATTATTGTTATTAATATTCCAACGCATTTAATTTGTAACAAAATTTAATGAACTTTTTGTTTTATTATTATGTGAATAATAGCGTTACCTAGAACTCAGCCGTTATTATTCACTGTTCCAATTTGCTGAGTAGGATGTCAAATCTTGTAAAGTGATTGCATCGAGCTGTGCACTTAGAGCATTAAACTTCATTATCATGTTACTAATAGCACGAACACAGCCGCGATAAATGAACGACATAGGTAAAGTGAATGTGTCAAGCTGTACATCTGAAGGACGCAATACACTTCAGTATTATGTTACTAGTAGCGTTACAATCAACAAAGATTGAAACTGTTCCAATTTACCGAGTAGGATTTCAAGTCTGGTGAAGTGAATGTTTTGAGCTGTACATCTGAAGGACGTGATACACTTCATTATTATCTTACTAATAGCGTTACAATGAACACAGCCGCATTAAATTGAAACTGCTCCAATCTGCTGAGTAGGATGTCAAGTCTGTTAAAGTGATTGCGTTGTGCTGTACATCTGAAGGGCGCTATAAACTTTATTACTATGTGGATGAGAGTTATTAGCTTTATCAAATTCACAGAGATTAATTGCACTTGCTAATAAAGGAATTTGGAAATATTGCTTATGGATGTTATAACGATATCATGATCTTCATGCTGGTATTACATAATGAATAGTGTTTTCTGTTAGTAGTGTTGTAATCAACGTACTATGCAAGGATAAGTAATTATTACAAAGAAAGGGAAAGGCACAACAAATTGTTATGTATAGTATAAAACCAAACTAATACAAGTCAGTTCATCAATTTTTGTACTCAAGATTCTCAGTTTCAGCTTAAAAGGATTGAAAAATTAACCAGGCAGATCCATAAGTGAACATACTAAGACATTTTGCTATACAATGTCAGACATTAAAATCCAACGATATGTTTTGCAATTATATATTAATTTGTTGGAATATTCAGGTGAAAATCAAACAAAACAAAAACATGATTAACTTCTAGGTAAAGGTAGTTGGTGAAGTTTTAAAAGTCACGTTGGCAATGTGTACCATCTGTTACCTCACTACAACACCTTCCAGCGGAGCTAACCGGAAGTAATTACCTGGAGAGCTGGAGAAAGATTCTCCAGAGAGTTTATATTTTTAAAATATTCGCGGTTTTATTATATTTTTACTGTATCTTATACACAAATATATTCCCCCCTGGGAGTAACGTTAGATCAATCACTGATGTTTAAAACCCGTCTTCAAAAAACAGCAGCTAAAATTAAAACCAGGGCAAATAATGTACTATATCATATTGCTGGAACAACTTGGGGAGCCAACCCACACATCCTGCATACTAGCATACTACTGCTTTGTCCCTGATTTATTCAGCTGCTGAATACAGTGCTCCAGTATGGCTAAATAGCGCACATACAAAAGCGATCGATGTCCAATTTAATAGAGCCATGAGAGCTATTAGTGGTAATCTCACGGCAACTCCACTACCTTGGCTCCCGGTGCTGTGCAATATAGCTCCTCAAGAAATTATACATCAGGAGGCACTATGTAAAGAATTCAATAATATCTTACGTACCCTCCCCATTACCAAGGATCTCCCACGTCAGAACGGTCGCTTAAAATATCGAAACCCACCTCTATGTACTGCTTTCCAGTTGAGCAGATCAAATTTCTCGCCCAATAGCAGCTGGGCCATAGCGTGGAACAGTTCTTATGGACGAAATAAGTTCCTTATTAACGATCCATCAATACCTGTAGGTGGGATGAACCTCCCTAATAGAGAGTGGACATTATTGAATTGGTTCCGAACTGGAGTGGCGAGATGTAACTACTGGAAATACAAATGGGGACTGACAGTAGATCAGTCAAGTGACTGCAGGGAGTCTATCCAAACAATGGACCACATAGTTTTAGAGTTTCCCTTGTGCTGTTTTACGGAGGGATTAGCTTGCATAAATAGAATCAGTGAGGTAGGTCTTAAATGACTTTGACTAGGTCTTAAAAGCTTTGACTTAAATGAAACAAAGCTAAATCCAGCTTGATTGACTGGATTTAGCTTTGTGACAGGAGATCATTTGTTATTTATTTTTAATTTTTACTAAAGTCTAATGACTTTTGGACTTTTAGTCCAACTATAAAACTCAGATTTTACATAATTTTAAATTAAAAAAATAAAATAATAATGGTAGTTGACAAAAACCATACGATATATACAGGGTGACAATTAAATCTTAGGACGACTTTATAACTTTTAAATGACAAGAGATATCATAACCAAATTTGGCGTACCATTACTGGTAATAAAATCCTACTTTTCTGTGTACACGGTGATCAGATGTCATCTTTGGGGGACTGCTCATTAGGAGTAAGAAAAGAATCTTTAATGGCAGCCTATGTTGATTTTAAAGGTCTAGTTAAACTGAAAACAATGCCACAAACCAGACTTAAAAAGGGTGATCCAGTCAAAAGTAATTGCTGTTCAAAGTTTTACAAATGTTCAATATACTGTACATACAAATAACAGAAAATTACAAGTTGAAGGGAATACTTACTGAACTCCTTAAAAAGTGGGTATTCAAAATGTTCCCCTTTGATATTAAAGATTATTATAGTATTTTTTATATTTTATCATGGGGTCTAACTTGAATATTAAGTCAAGTCAAAGCCCTTCTTTATTAACTGGATATCTATGTCATACACGCCTACATAGGAAGAGGTAATATATTTTTCTTGACTTAATATTCAAGTTAGACCCCATGATAAAATATGAAAAATACTATAATAATATTTAATATCGTTGTTTCATAACTAGACTTGAACATTATTATTAGAAAGGAAATAAATTGTAATCTTCATCTTACGTTGATTAATTGCATTTTGCAATTTGTGTAAACAGTTACTATTTAATTAGTAAGAAATTACATTCTGTATTTTAATTGAAAAACTTTACTGTTCAATTGTGCCTTGGCATTATTTATTCATTGGAAGGTTAAAATTCTTAAGATACAAATATTATTTTCCATTCCAGCGTTTTGGCCAGTTGTTGAATTTTGTCTAAAAACTGAATTATTTGTTACCAAGTCTATTAATATACCCCACATTAAATTTCTGGTACTCCGCTTTGGTAGTTAAAAACAAAAACGCACAGATTGTTCACAAAACATGGTCGAAAATACCACTGTGCGTATATGGGTGGGTCAGTACCACCCTGCATATATGGGTGGATCGGTAGTACCACTGTACTTGTATGGGTGGATCAGTACCACTGTACATATACGGGTGAGTCAATAGTACCACTGTACTTGTATGGGTGGATCAGTACCACTCTGCATTATATGGGGTGGGTCAATAGTACCACTGTACTTGTTATGAGTAGATCAGTACCACTGTATGTATATGGGTGGGTCTGTAATACCACTGTACTTGTATGGGTGGTCAGTACCACTCTGCATATATGGGTGGGTCAGTAGTACCACTGTACTTGTATGAGTAGATCAGTACCACTGTATGTATATGGGTGGGTCTGTAATACCACTGTACTTGAATGGATGGATCAGTACCACTCTGCATATATGGGTGGGTCAGTAGTACCACTGTACTTGTATGGGTGGATAAGTACTACTGTACGTATACGGGTGGGTCAGTAGTACCACTGTATTTGTATGGGTGAGTCAGTACCACTCTGCATATATGGGTGGGTCAATAGTACCACTGTACTTGTATGAGTAGATCAGTACCACTGTATGTATATGGGTGGGTCTGTAATACCACTGTACTTGAATGGGTGGATTAGTACCACTCTGCATATATGGGTGGGTAAGTAGTAGCACTGTACTTGTATTGGTGGATAAGTACCACTGTACGTATATGGGTAGGTGGGTTAGTACCACTGTACGTATATGGGTAGGTGGGTCAGTACCATTGTACTTGTATGTGTGACATTTTGACTTTAACGAAGGTAGTCACGCGTGAATCAATTCTTGCCAGCAATCAACAGTGTAACAATTCCAACCAACACCTCCATTCTATCATTTACATCCTGTTTGTGATGGGTTGTATTACAAAGTTAACAACAAAACAGTTGCCTAGCAACAACTTGCTTTCTATCTCCAGCTGTTGATTCCATACGAGATGAACAAAGATATATCTCCAGGGATTCATCCATTCGTTCCTATAACCCTTTTATAACAATCTTAATATTTGACTTTATATGAGCTGGGCTTTCATATAAATAAAAGTAACTACACCAACAATCCACAAAGTACTAATATTTTATATTTATTTTAAATTAAAATATAAAATGCACATGCTATTTGAAAAAAAAAAAAAAAAAAAAAAAAAATAGAAAAGTAGCCAACACTGATTCTTAGTTGTAATAAAGTTGTAATTGTATTTAATAAATGTGATTCAATCGTTAAGCTTAAATTACTTCAAACACGACGTATTATCTATTGAAAATAACATTAGAAGACTGGTAGAATGTAGAAAAAAAAAAATTAGGTGAATTCACGTCAGTTTGTTTGTGAAGATAAAATATTTCTAAGTAAAATTAAAATTATTTAAAAAAATTATCTAAACACACTGATTAATGTCCCTTAAAATAGTAGCAATAATTAAAGTTATTCATTATTGTTACTGTAAGAAGATTTTAATGGAAATGCTTTCAAATGTTTTTGGAGAAATTGGAGCCGGAATTACATTCATTGGACTAAAAATTTGCTGGAACTTTAGTCCACTTTTAGTATATTATTATTATACATAATTTATCGTTTACTATTTTTTATAAAACACAATTAAAGGATATGGATCGGATGAAATGAAACATTTCTGTCGATAGTGTAAAGGATAGTTCCAAAATCTTCCAGTGGAGTGAAGCATCAACTTAGAAGTGTCTTAAGCTAACTTAATATACATAACTAATTTTGGAATTTATCAATTAATTCATGTTTATTAAAGTAGCTTTTTGTGAACATATTCGATTATAAAGGCCCTTAGGGTTATCTGAATAGTGATGAAATAAAATTCCTGGTCAAAAAAAATTTAAAACGATAAATGAATTATTATTACAATTATGATTGGCTACTTTCTATTGAGCTTCTGAAAATATCGGTGTAAAAAATAAAAACTCATCGTGGAATGGCAAATCTCTCTTTGATCCTGGTAACTGGGAAATGGCCAATAAATTACTTTGTGATTCTTCTTCAATCTCTCTCTCTCTCTCTCTCTCTCTCTCTCTCTCTCTCTCTCTCCCCTTAAAAAGTATCTCAAAACTGTATCAAACTTAAATATTTTAAATATTTCATGTTTAAAACAAACTAAGTAAACAAAATTTTATAGCTTTTTTAAGAATAAAATTTTAATTTTCATGTTAATTAGAAATTGGAGAATTAAAAAATTGTAGCGAGCAAAATATGAAACATTTTAACAAGACTCCTGTATGTTATATAATTAATTTATATATTATGAAGGTAGTTCATTTATTTTACATGAAGATGCAAGTTTAGTTATCATGGATAATTGTTAATATTGTAATTCATAGTATATAATTCAAAATCGAAACTGCACCTTTCCTAAACATTTAGTCAAGAGTAACATATTTATTTAAAAGACTACATTGTGTGTTTTACATAATATTTATGCTTCAAAGCTTAAAGGAAAACTGTAAAAATAACAAGTAGCTCAGACAATATACATCGTTATTTCAATTCTAAAACTGTTATACTTTGATGTTTTATTAGACAGTACTTTTGCCACCTTAGTGGCTCAGGGGTTAATGCTTCTGACTGCAGAGGATAAGATCTAAGGTTCGAATCCCCAACTGAGTTAACGGTCGGTACTTCACTCGTTGAATAAAGTTCACGCACAGGCTTTCAAGCCCATGTGAACTGGCGAGTGAAGTTTTTTTTAAATATTTTTTTTGATTTTAAAGTGAACCTCAGATCATATATTCGATTAGTTTATTGTTTCATAAATCTCACACAAATATGGTAATAATATAGTTTGGTAGGTTATATGGAGAGTTTATACTGTGAATAACTAACATTTTGCTAAATTTTATGGGACAGAATACAAAATAAGGAATTTGTTTGAGTTAAAAATAATCAACACTATTTGTTTTTATTATCTTTTACAAAATATTCCTGATTCTCCATATTTTTATTATTTTATGTTTTGACATATTTGTTTTTTAAGTACTTCAGTTTAATTATATGTGTATAATTTGATATTTCACAGTAATTTTCTTATTGTTCCAGCTTAAAACGAATTGATTTCTTAGTTTTGCATTTCATTACATTGCTTAAAATTTAGTTTTTTTTTTTTTTAAGATAATAACAAACATTGTTTGATTAAATATGTCACCGAGTGTTTATCACTTAGACTGTAATTGATCAATACCAAAATGATGATGTTCAAAAATTATTGTAAATGATATAAAATAACTATTATTATTTAAAATCCTGTGTAAAAGTGAACCAAAATTACTTCTATAAATATTTCATTTAAACAAATTAATTTTTACTATAGCAAAAAGATCATTACATTTTGTAGTATATTTGAGTATACAATTAAAAAAAAAAAAACACAAACAAATATACAAAGTAAAATGTAAATAGAAAAGTACATGCTAAACCCCAGACTGTTGAGAAACACAAATCAACTAGAACTGATCAATTTAGTATTGTCTTAAACACTTAAACAAAATCCAAGTTAGTTTATCAGTTTACCAAGTTTTTCAGGCAAATAAATCAGACTAAGTACTAGGAAATTATACTCAATGAGTAATTTTACATATTAATTAAGAAATTACTGAATTCGCGTCGTTTACAAACAAGCCAATTACGAATGCGGAGCCAAAGAGGATTACGTAGGTACAAGAATGGTGGTTAGGGTTTCATCCCCTAATTAACTGAGGGGTCAAGGGATCAGGAAACTTATGGTAAGGGTCGGGTGCATTTTGCTCTACTAGGACCAACAATCTGCTAAATTTCAAGAAACACTCATGCAAATTGATAAACTATACATCAATTACTTTTTAATTTCGGTATTAAAAAAGTTCAAACTATTACAAAAACAATTTATATTTAACCACTAATATATTGAGGTACAACTTCTGTATAATATGAAAATGCACAGAATTTATATAAAATATTGATAATTTACGTAACTGTTTAAAACACGCCTCCATTCTACGCTGTTCTAAATAGTAGAGTTCAGACGGTTATTATGTGTTGTTATCTTTACTCATGTCATCTTTAAGAATGTATTATATAATTTTTAATAAGATCTTAAATACATTAACATTACATAAACATGAAGTTACATAGATTACGTCCTCAATCTAGGACTTATTATTTACGAACTTTTTTAAAATATGAGTTTAGGAAATCGAATAATATTAAAGATACAAGACCATGACGTATAGTTCGACAGGTGCCTTGACTAGAGGGCTTTCTTGGTATTGTAAGATAACGCTGTCAAGCATCATTGAGTGTAGCACTTTTATGGATAGGTGACCGGAAGAGCGATCCCGACCGGTGGTGGTTCGAAAGTCACTTTCAATCCATTGCTCCCCAGGCTGATTGTTAGAGGGGGCTTATTTATCCTAACTTCTCCAGTAAAATATGACCTTCATTTTAATCTTTTCAGACGAGTCCATTTAAATCCTATGTATATCCCTTATTACTTCCATCCATTGTAAACTAAATGCGATTAAGTATCTGGTTTTATGTTTTTATGCGAATGTTTTTAACTAATTTTAATATGAATGTTTTTAATTTAGTTCTTTTAAAATAGCCACTAAATTGTATACAATAGAGAATTTTTTAATAATCCGTTAAAATACAATCTAAGACAAACTGCTTTTGTGTTACGTCAACCTCGTTATGTTTTCTGAGAAAATTTGCGTTTATCGTAACAAATTCACTGCATATGACTGGGGTCTCTAATATATTTTAGGTTGATGGGAAATTTAAAAATCAGAATTGCTAAAGGAATATATATTTTTCAGCATTGTTATAATATTCAGAACCTGGTTTTTTTCTATCAGAGGTTACGCTCTGCAACTTTTTCAAAGTTTTAGTAGTTTACCTTGATTGGCCATTAAATGGTTTATAAAATTAAATGATTATAATATAACAATTTTATACGAGTAGATAATATGTTAATTAATCATAAATGAAGCATAATACTGTGCCCTATTCATACAAGGTTAAATTATTAGTAATTTAACAACAGAGCTAAACTGTAATTTATTATGTCATAAAAATGTCCATTGAACTTTAAATTCTGGCTTTAACAAGAATAATAGTTTATGCAAAAATATACGGATATTTTAAAGCATTTACATGTACAGATTTGTATTAATAATTGTATATAAGAACAACCTTCATGTGTTTAGATAAATTATATTAAAGAGCAAACATTTTACTAAAACAGAACTATATTTTCCACAGCCATGTCGATTTCAAACGTCCAAATGTAATTATCCCACACTTTGAAGAATCCTTTGAGAATTGCTTCTTGATAGCAATTGACGATTTCTAAATTGGTTCCAGTTTTATAATTCCATCTAGTCCAAAAATTACATTTCCATTTATAAGCATTTGATTTTGTGTCAGTTAATAACCATTCAGTAGCCTGGACGCTGGACACCTTGCTTATACCAAATTTATAATTAAATCGCAAAAATGAAAACACCTAAAATTGAAGCTAGTGTACACACCGATGTAGTACTGTTTACCTAACATTTAGGGGTTTAAATATATACTTAAACCTACGTTACCTATTTTCTCTCAGTTGTTTTATACAGCTGCTAAAAGATAACTAAAAATAAAATAAAAGCTTAGGAAGGTTTTAAAAATCATGTAAGGTTAGGGCAATAAAGCACTTTCTAACATTTAACCTTAAAGGTGACCTCCGAACTATCACCAGTGACTGGCCTGCGTGCATGGACGGAGCCATTCACCGGTCACCTATCCAAGGAACAACCACGCTCGATGTTGCTTGACGCCGTTATCTTATTATAACCGTTGAACCTTTGCAACAGCTGACAGGTAATTTAGCTTAATATCAACTTTACTGTATGAAAAAATTATATTTATATTTTGGACATATTACAAGAATAATTCTCACATTTGGAATCACACGAAACATTGGGAGAATTTATGCTAAGCTACTTTTAAGAATCGAACAAAATTTATTATTTTTTCAGAAATTTGGTTCAAAAGTTATAAACTATTCATTTCCATAGTCAACAATTGTCGTAGTACTATTAAAATCAGGTAATATAATGCAACAGCTGTAGTTTTCGTTTATGATTTTTTTTAAATAACAGAATAAACCCAAATCTTTCATCTAATAATAAAGCTAAAATTATTATAATCGCTCTAATAATAATAATTATGTCTAACATTACTAAATTAGACCTAACTTATTTCGTAGGCTTAAGCAGCCGGTGTCATTACTAATGACCTCAGAGATACCACTTAGGATGCCACATCACAGCATGGGTGAAACGTTTGGTGATGTAAATATTGTAAATAACACCTTGACTAGGTCTTACCGGAAGCTTTACTTATTAGTAAATTAGACCTATACCTAATTGCATGTAGAGATTATTTAATTATTGTCCTGTAAAATTGTAAATTTATTGTTTTTATTTCATACAGCAAAGTAAGATTTTTAAAATTTAATTTAACTAGGTAAAATAACTATTTTATTTGCCTAGTTGTGAGTTGTGGCTCAGTAGATAAGGATTCGGAGTGTGGAGAGCAAGGTCCAATGTTCGAATCCCCACTGCCAACGGTCGGTACTTCACTCATTGAATACAGTTCACGCACATGCCTGTAGGCCCATGTGAACTGGTGATTAAAGTTTAATAAAAAAAAAAAAAAAAATTAAAAATAAATAACAAATATAAGTACTGTAGTAGGCCTACAACAATAAGTAGTATTAAAAATAAAATAAGCAGAGCCAAACAAGTCATATTTGTTGGAAAATCCTTTCAAAAGTTTAAAATGAAACATAATAAATTGTTATTAAAATTATTTACTTTCAATCAACTTACAATGAACTGTGGAACTCAACGACTCTGTTAGATTTACATTAAGACGCCAGTGAGATTTCGCCCTTATTACATTAATTGAGATGAACAGGACTTAACCAAATGGAAACTGGAATGGAAAATGGTTTTCATATCATTAAACGCTATTCGGGTCAGTAAACTACTGATTTAAAGCTCGAATGAAGTAAATTGCTGTAGCATTAAATTTAATAAATTACTAGGCATACTAAAAGGCTAATGAATACTATACTGGGTTGGTTTGATGAACTTGTAGATGGCTTAGTAAGTGCCTACACTGTAGGGAGGGTAGGGTGGACTGTAGTTAGAAGTACCCAGACTGAAGAGTGGATAGTTAGTATGGTTGGATGTAGTGTCCGTAGAGTGGAGGGAAACGTATAAAGAAATTGTAAGTGTCTACTTGTGTAATTTTAAGTTGTATTATTTATTTGTATGGATCGTACCACCGTTGTCCGCTTCCAAGGGAGGATATACGATTTGTATGACTTAGTTAGCATAAAAACAACAGGTTCACAAGAAAAAAATGTATGTTATAAAAGTTTCAATAGAGGTACAAATTGATCGAAATGTTACCATAGATTGATGACTGTTTATTTCTACTTTTCAGTTAGGTATATTAATGAGCCAAACATAAATGTACAGTACATGTTCATAACAATTGTTTTACTGTCAATGTGCTACAGAAAACTATGAAGTTCATCAAACATAGCATATTCGTTAAAAGTTATCGAATGTAGTCGGAACTGTTCACACTGTTCAAGGCCTTGAGCTAGTAATGTAGTGTGAGGGGTTTCAGGTCTTGTTAATTGCACAAAGTCTTTAGTAAACGGTAAGGGGAAAGTAAACCCACTCGGTGCTTGCAGCAAAGGGATCTTGAGGACTGTTGTTATAAATGAAATAAAGCAGACCATAAGAAACAATTTTTGTTCATATAATACCAATATCCTTCCTTATTATTCCTATGAGACGAAAAGTAATTTAAGTCGATATTATTCATTTTATATAATCTTACCCAGAGCAAACATTCTATGGAACAACCGCTACTCTTTTTATTTACGTATTATATAAAAAATAAAATTTATATGATTATACCACATATGAGTTAAATTAAAAAAGTAATTTTCTTGCAAATATACCTGGTAACAACTTAGCATGTAACACATATCTAATACTTACAGAATTGTAAATATTTTGTTTCTTATTATCTCACATGTGTCAAAGGAATACAATTTAATACGACATGTTTCCTAATGTTCGTATTATTTTAAATTTAATCTACTCTATACAAAAATACAAACACAATACTAATTTACACTTTGTTTTATCGAAAACTCTTAAATAAAAATAACAATACGTTTAGTTGCTATTTATGATGCATAGTCAAACAGTCTAAAGGATTTAGAAGATTATACAGTGTTTCCCAATACAATATATCATGCTCACTGAAATAGAATTTACATTGTAGTGTGCAAGGATAAGAATAAAGTAATAATTTTTCTCTTCAATCTGATATTGAAGTAGAATATAATATTGTTACCCTTTTAAGTACTTACTGAACTGACACTTTACACTTTATTGACGTATCAATCTTCATTGCCAAGTCTTAATTTTGAAAATATTATACAGTTAAGTCTTATACTATTCATAAAAAAATAATTTTAGGAGAAAATTCTTTATCTATTATTTCATAGTTACTAGACAAAAACACAGTAGGCATCGCTCATATATCTCTCCCTCTTCCATTGTTTGCTCCTCAATATTGAAAAAAGAATAAATAAATACTGGGATGATGATAATAGTTATAATTGTTTATCCTTATTTATTATCCTTATTTTTATATTCGTTGATACTTAGAGCATATTACATGTAACTTCTCCACCACAATGTATTTTTTTAATTTTATTCTAATACACGTTACTTGAGTGCGACAATGGTGATAAACACAATTTTATTACATGTATTTAAGTCTAATTATCAAGTCAACGATTTGTTCATGATAATAATATAACACTTAACTTAATAACTACGTAATTGATTAGAGTTAGTTTTAATTCACTAGAAATGAAATATATTGGAGAGTTGTTTGATTTGGGTCAGTACTTCTCTCAAGCTATATATAGCTTTAAAGTATGCAGTGAATGTGCTGATGTTTATTCTGATACTTTACAATACCCCAGACTAATGTGTTAAGTTGTGTGGTTCACATTGAAACCTATCGATTGTGGAATATACGCAGTGTTGTTGCAAATACCATTCTTCAGCACAGCACTGAATGAAAATATGTTAGCGAAATCGCAATAATTCAATAGTCATATATGCAAATAAATATATTGCAAAATTAAAGTTATATTAACTTAGATATAAATATATTTAGATTCAGCTGATAAAAATAGAATACAGAAATACAATCTTTCCAGTTAAGTTATACTGGCTTGCGTGATCATCTTGATCATCCCCGTGATCTACTTGAGTAGCCCCCATAATCTACTTGAAAACCCCCGTGAACTACTTGAGTAGCCCCCATAATCTACTTGAAAACCCCCGTGAACTACTTGAGTAGCCCCCATAATCTACTTGAAAACCCCCGTGACCTACTTGAGTAGCCCCCATAATCTACTTGAAAACCCCCGTGAACTACTTGAGTAGCCCCCATAATCTACTTGAAAACCCCCGTGAACTACTTGAGTAGCCTCCGTGATTTACTTGAGTAGCCCTCGTGATATACTTGAGTAGCCCCCGAGATCTAATTGAGTAGCCTCCGTGATCTACTAGAGTATTCCCCGTGATCATCTTGAGTAGCCTCCGTGATCTACTTCAGTAGCCTCCGTGATCATCTTGAGTAGCCTCGGTGATCTACTTGAGTAGCCCTCGTGATCTACTTCAGTAGCCTCCGTGATCTTAATGAGTAGCCCCCGTGGTCTAACTGAGTAGCCTCCGTGATCTACTTGAGTAACTCCCGTGATTATCTTGAGTAGCCCCCGTGATCTACTTGAGTAGCCCCCGTGGTCTAACTGAGTAGCCTCCGTGATCTACTTGAGTAGCCCCTGTGATCATCTTGAGTAGCCCCGTGATCTATTTGAGTACAACCCGTGATCATATTGAGTAGCCCCCGTCATCTACTTGAGTAGCCCCCGTAATCATCTTGAATAGCCCTCGTGATCTACTTGAGTAGTCCCCGTGATCATCTGGAGTAACCCTGTGATTTACTTGAGTAGCCCCCGTGATCTACTTGAGTAACTCCCGTGATCATCTTGAGTAGCCCCCGTGATCATCTTTAGTATCCCCGTGATCTATTTGAGTGGCCCTAGTGATCTACTTGAGTAGCCCTTGTGATCTACTTGAGTACCTCCCTTATCATCTTGTGTAACCGTGAACGAGGGGTTCGATGGTGTAGCTCCATCTAATATCTATAATACTCTGAGTAGTTTTCATACCCGATAAGTAATTTATGTCAATCCACTGCAAATATTTTGAAAATGCGACTTTAGAATGTTGCCATTACATTAATGAATTATATTTGTTAGATATCAGGGTTTTCCTTTCCTTGTAAGTAGGCCTGTTCAAGAGGAAAAATTAAGTTTACAAAATCTTGAGTTAACTTGTTAAACTTTCACCTTCTAGAAAACGTATCTAACTTCAGAGTCTAAGCTATCAAGTTTTACACTGTGTAAGAAAAGTGTAAAATAATAATATTAAAAAATAATTTGTGAGTATTTATTTACAATAATCAATCTTATAGTTAAATCCATAATAATAGATTTATTGGAATTTGACCACAGACTTATTTATTTAGAACTTTTCATTTTTTATTTCATGTACTTATTTTCTTTTCAGGTCCTATATACGTATATTTTACTTATTTTTTCATTTAACGTTAGCTAATATAAAGTATATAAACATACATCGATAGTCAGTTCTTTATGTTTTTAGTTTTAAAATAGACATGATATATTTACAATAATAGTCAGACTGCATCAGAGATCAAATTGAATCTAATTTTGAAACTAATTTTATGGAAATAGATGATCTTTGAAATAATGTATGGCAAAAATATTACCATGAAGGAATAAATTACACTTATTGTATGTAAATACATTATAATTTAGTTTATTTATGATGTTAATAAAGTAAGTTTTAATGAACGTGTATAGTACTAGTAGAACAGAAATCAATATACTATTTAAAAAATTAAAAATAAAAATGCCAATCTTGGAAATTTCGTACTTAAAGCTTATTCAAATTTTTAGAAAGTTTAGTTTTATTTTTACAAAATATTTTAAGATTTAGTAGTGTGCTATTATACAAATTTATGTAAGGCAATGATCAGATAGAGCTTTTTATTTGAATCCTCGACTCATTTTCCTGTTCTTGTGTCATTTGAGAGTTAAAAATAAAGTTTGAAATGTTTCATTTCTCAATGATCAGATAAGAACAACTGCGAGAATTTTGTTTGCTGAAGTACTCGTATATGGATCGAATTTTACAAAATATGTAGGTCGCTTAGATGGCCTAGGTAATTGGGTTATAACAAATGACCTTTTAAAAGGATTAGTTTACCTAATTATAAAAAGATACTCTCGTTTAAAGTAAATTACTGACTTTACCCTGTCTCTATATCCTAGAGACAATTTTGCACTATTGATTCCTGTGTAAACTGACTTTAAATAGGCCACTTAGAAAGCGAGTGAGATGCAAAGGGTGGTGAAAGTGAGATAGAGAACTACTCTTTCCCAACTGTATAATTACATTAAAATATTATCATTGCAATCAGAGCGTTAGGCCGCGTGATTATGACGCAATAGCAAGCTCCGCCCACTTTACGTCATTAGAAGCAGTGACCATTAGTTGGTTTGATTAACACCATTTAATAAAGCTTATCACGATTAAATTAAATAATTATTTATTATTTAAATAATAATTAATAATAGCAATAATACAATGAATGTAAACAATAAATAGAATTAAAAAAAACTTTGACAGTTCGTTACAGTTATTTTTTCAACCAAACACTGTTGCGGAAGTTAACACTTGACGGTGGCAGTTAGTCAAGCTCGTGAAGCAAAGCAGCTCAGCGGTGGAAAGATATAGTTCTACTAGTACTATACACGTTCATTAAAACTTACTTTATTAACATCATAAATAACCTAAATACCGCTTGAACTCATACAGGTCGCTTTATATCCGGCCCAATTATAAATGTGATAATGTACATATATCGAACACCAGTGACAGCGAAAACTATCGGACACAGTTTCATAGAACTAATGCAAACAAAAAACTTCCATCTCAAGCTGAAGTCAGATTAATCAACTAGCTTCCTGAAAGCGTCAAAGAATGGGTCATTCTTTGTGTAAACATGATTTACAGCTCGAATAAAACGCCTTTTGATATTGAAATAATTTAAATCTGTTGATGAGTTCTTATCGTACCACTATGGAACAAAATTCCATGCCTTATTAGTGAATTTAATGCCAGTTACTACAGTAAATTGAAAATAGTTTCATTACACTAATATCAATTTAAAAAAATGTTGACTTTTCGAGTAAATAATTAGGCCTGTTTATGTATAAATAATGTATTGAATAATATATCATATGTTCTGACGTTTGCAATACAATATCAAATTTTTATAATGCAAGAAAGATGTATTATTACTATTCATAAACTCTTATTACAAAACAAGAGAAACGGAATTAAAATATCTTAAAAAATATAAATACCGTACTGTATACATCATATAAATAAAACAATGAGAGATAATTAGTTATTAATAATTTATAAATAGAAAAAGTATACATTTAATAACATATTATGCACCAAAGCCTGGGATTATAGATTAATTGGGTACAAAGTCACAGGTTCGTCCTACATACAATATCCTCTCATCTCAGCTGACGTCACTGCCAAGCAAAGCCACATTGCTGCTACTTGATGATGTGGCTAGATTGGTGATTGGTATCATTACACAAGTTGCCTTATCACACTACTTGATTGGTTACAAAGTCACACGCTCACTCTACGTACCACAACATCCTCCCATCTTGATGACGTCACAGCCAAGCCAAGCCTCATTGTGTTACATGATGATGTGGCTAGATTGGTGATTGGTTTCATTATACAAGTTGCCTTATCACACTACTTTATTGGGTACAAAGTCACACGTTCACCCTACGTACCACAAAATCCTCTCATATCAGCTTACGTCACAGCCAAGCCAAGCCACATTGTGTTACATGATGATGTGGCTAGATTGGTTATTGGTGTCATTATACAAGTTGCCTTATCACACTAATTTATTGGGTACAAAGTCACACGTTCACCTTACGTACCACAACATCCTCTCATCTCTGATGACGTCACAGCCCAGCCAAGCCACATTGTGTTACATGATGATGTGGCTAGATTGGTTATTAGTGGGTACAAAGTCACACGTTCACCTTACGTACCACAAAATCCTCCCATCTTGATAACGTCACATCCAAGCCAAGCCTCATTGTGTTACATGATGATGTGGCTAGATTGGTGATTGTTTTCATTACACAAGTTGCCTTATCACACTACTTGACTAGTTACAAAGTCACACGTTCACCCTACGTACTAAAACAAACTCCCATATCTGCCAACGTCACAACTAAGCCAAGACATATTGCTGCTACATGATGATGTGGCTAGATTGGTGATTGGAATCGTTACAAAAGTTGCCTTATCACACTACTTGATTGGGTACAAAGTCACACGTTCACCATACGTACCACAACATCCTCCCATCTTGATGACGTCACAGCCAAGCCAAGCCTCATTGTGTTACATGATGATGTGGCTAGATTGGTGATTGGTATCACTACACAAGTTGCCTTATCACACTACTTGATTGGTT
Source organism: Stictocephala bisonia (assembly GCA_035578905.1). NCBI lineage: Eukaryota > Metazoa > Arthropoda > Insecta > Hemiptera > Membracidae > Stictocephala > Stictocephala bisonia. The sequence continues at coordinate 2,142,246 of JAQJVL010000071.1, forward strand.
ACAAAGTCACACGTTCATCTTACGTACCACAACATCCTCTCATCTCTGATGACGTCACAGCCAAGCCAAACCACATTGTGTTACATGATGATGTGGCTAGATTGGTTATTGGTGTCATTACACAAGTTGCCTTATCACACTACTTGACTGGTTACAAAGTCACACGTTCACCTTACGTACCACAATATCCACCCATATTGAAGACGTTACAGCCAAGCTAAGCCTCATTGTGTTATATAATGATGTGGCTAGATTGGTGATTGGTATCATTACACAAGTTGCCTTATCACACTACTTTTAATTGAATAGCTTGTCGTGTTTAGTCTTGTGTTGTTGTACCAGAATGTTTCATAAGAGATTATCTACAGACAATATTTAATTATTATTATTATATTACAACAAATGTTTAAGAACTAACACAATTTTAATTAAAAAACCAGTTTAACATCGTACAGTAAAGGCGTAGAATATTGGGTTTTTTTAGAAACCGTGTGTAAGTGACAATATAAACCACCAACCTATAAAACTTTAGCAGTGTAATTTTTGTTGCATCATATGAAATAACGCCTCTTCATGAAGTATTCAACAGCCCTGCAGCACTGCTTCAACGTTTACACATTCTTGAGAAGTTTGGAGTGCCGTGGGTGAATCGGGAATATTGTGTGTTTGAGGTTTAGCCAATAACGAGTAAAGCGGCCCAGCTTTTGGTCCCTACGTCATTATACTGCTTATGATCTAATCTGTACTTGTTAACTTTTTAAGTTATTTATTTATTGTATTAAAATGAGTTATTTATTTATTGCCGGCGTGGTGGCTCAGTAGCTAAGGCTTCGGACTGTGGAGGGCAAGGTTCAAGGTACGAATCTCCACTGAGCCAACGGTCGGTACTTCACTCGTGAAATAAAGTTGACGCACACAATTGTAGGCCACGTGAATTGGCGAGCGAAGTTTTTAGAAAAAAAGTAATCACACGTGTTTTGTGGACCAGTATATTTTTATAATGGAATACAGTATCACATTTAAACTATTCTAACTTTGTTTTAGACTTATAGGAAAAGAGTGTTTTACGAAAAAAACTGCTACTGAAAGTATACAATCAAGAGTTCTGTAAAGAGAGGATGTTTTTATTGGACTGTCCCAAAATGAACCTTTATTCTACCACTAAATTAATCGTGTGATTATCTGGAATTATCAGCAAGATAGTTTGTACGAGCAAGATAATTTGGAATTATCACCAAATTGCGGCATCTGTATTACACGATATTTTGTAATTGTAAGTCTATCTGTCATTAATAGTAAGTAATATTGTTATGTTATTATTATTATTATTACATGTCACATTATTATTAATATTTTTTTTATAATGCAGGTAACCTCAACTCGGTTGTCCTCGGGGTGCCGAACTTTTTTTCACAAGCATGATATAGTTTATATATAGATAGAGAGATAAAGCATTTTATTTCATAAAATAATAATGACATTGTACAGATATTACATAACAACGGTGGAAATAGTTCCCCTCATGGGCACATGCCTGTGGGAGGGGAACGGGCCACTACCAGCCAGACATAAATAAAATGAAAATATTACTTTTATATAATTACAGTAAATGAAAATAAAATAAGTATTTAAACAAACTTATGTTTCATAAACAGTTATTACTTAAAGCTATAAAAAATACAAAGGCACACTTATATAAACTAATTTATCTATCATTAGAAGCCAGAAAAATAATAATAAAAAAAAAAAAAATAAAGGGATACTGTAATCCGCTAAAAAACTAAAACATACAACTTGGACATAGTTCACATATACAGACACTTGCTTACGCCCATAAGTACATGACTGTTACACAAAGCATTCCACATTCATACACTATCGCATAAACACTTACATGAAAGATCACACATGCATAAGAAAGTCACGCCCGTCTCCTCACTCGAACACATGCTCGTTTAGGACACACAAAGTAAAAGCACTATCTGGCATAAACATTCATATACGCACACACCTAGCATAAGTAATGGGCGCAAGCACAGTGACTGTATATCACACATACCAACCAAAACACACAAAAACACACACACACACACACACACACACACACACACACACACACACACACACACACACACACACACACACACACACACAAACACACACACACACACACACACACACACACACGCACGCACGCACGCACACATTCAACCTCAAACGCATACACTCACACTTCACACATACCTCACCACACACTAAAACAAAAATAAGTAAAAATACATATAAATTAAGTAAGTTAATTTATTGTTAATTATGTTAGGTTTATGTTTGTGTTATTGTACATTTTTTTGTGAAATAAAGATACTTTTGAATTAAAATTGAAAAAATATATAAAATAATTAAACATATGTTCAGGTCCATTGTTATAATCACCTGAGATAATCTATTTTGATCATTCAGTATTTTAATTAAGGTGCTCTACATTAAAATCACAGGGCATGTGTAATAATTTATATATAAATAAATGCACAATTTTTGCCAAACTCAGTAAATAGTTTACTCACATCAAAGTGCCGATCCAACATGTGATTAACAACCAAACCTAATTTGATTGTTAGATGGGATATAATTTTAAGCTAAACGGTTTATTAAATTGTAAACTCTGGTTCAGGTTACACAGGAGACTCTTTTTCACAGTTTCAGCCTCGATGGTAATGTGAATAGATCATTTTTGAGAAATAATGCAAGCTTTTATTCATTAATACGTTAGATAATTTTTTATCTAACTTAAGATAATTTACTATGATATGAACAGCTTTTGGAAACATGTTTGCTTAACGAACGTAGCTGAATATACACAAAAATTATTTTTTTAGTAATTATGAACTACAAATAAGTGATATGTAAAAAATAAATTTACTCTACCTTTTCAATGATATCTTAAAATTTTAGGTGACCATGACGTAATGATGGATGGAGCTGTTTATTGGGTTTAACCTTTTTGAAGAACTGGAACACCTTCAAAAAGAACACCTTCACGAGGGTTTAGGGCTATCACCTCGCTCACAGTTTTCAGCAATTCTATCATCTTAATAATGTGTTAAGGAATAACAACTGGTCAAGGTATATACTGTATATATATATATATATATATATATATATATATATATATATATATCATATTGTTTTTTCAGCTACCATTTTTTTTAATTTAAAATTATGCAAAAGCTGAATTTTGTACATAAAAAAGTCCAGAAGTCATTACACTATAATAATAATTAAAAATAAATAAATAAATAACAAGTGATCCACAAAGTTTTATCAAATCCAATGAGCCATTTAAGACCTGCCTCACTGATTCTATTTATGCTAGCTAATCCCTCCGTAAAACAGTTTAAGGGGCACTCTGAAACTATGTGATCCATTGTTTGGATAGACTCCCCGCAATCACATGACTGATCTACTCTCAATCCTCATTTGTATTTCTAGTAGTTACATCAGTTCGGAACCAGTTGGGGGATGATGTTCTTTGCGTTCACAGCAAATCTTTAAAGCTGTACGTATCCCCTGGGTAGTTCTAAACGAGCAACAAACCTGGTAGCTGGACCGTCACAAATGTGTGATCTCCCAGCTATGGCAGCTACCACACTGGTCATGGTGAGTCTCAAGCTGAGCCTGTCTCGGTCCTCGTGTTGTACGATCCTTTTAGCCCTCATTAACCGGTTATTCCAAGGCACAACTAATATCTACCTAAATGAAAATGGACTAGAGCAACGAATTGTTCAAATTCCAATGGGCTGAGAAATGTAGGAGTTCGTCCCAAACGGACAGAAAGAGGTTTGTTCAGCAGCTGAGGGGACACATTGAGATAAAATTTATAATTAATCTGAAGTTTCACCCCAAAGAAGAGAAATACTTTCTAAAATCACTAATAATTCTGAAACAGCTCTGATTCAACACTCATGTAACAGTGAAAGAAATTATTTAGGGGCTACCATCAAGTTGGCTGGACAAAATAGATCATGAAAAATGAACTGATGACTTTTATAGAAGGTAAAACAACAAGTTTTGTAAAGAAAGCCATCAGCATTATGATCCCTTACAAATTCAATGTATCCACTGCAAGTATGTAAATGAAAACTAACTGCTTTCAGCTCCTTTGATAAGGCTCTCCTTCTCACCCTTTGAACAATAGTATAACTTTACAACACTTTAAACTATTCACTATTAAAGAATATTTTATCTCATAGAAGAATAAAGACAGACATGAATATACATATATAATCACACATTTATATTATTATAGGTACAACTGATCTTTGTCATACATTATTACATGTATACATGCTTACTAACAAATCTCACTTACAAAAAGAAGAAAAAAGTATTTATTTGAAAATATAATGATTTTTAAATGTTTAATTTGTTTGTGTACAAAATAAGTTGGCCATCAAAAATCTGAATAATATTTTGAAGGCCTTAATAATATTTAATTATCTCGTCTTTTAAGTTGCAACAATTTTGAAATTAAAAGGCCAGAATATTTTCTATATTAATATACACGGTGAATAGTTTAAAAATAAATTTTACTGAGTCGATAGAAAAAAAGTAAAAATAAAAATACGTTTCTTCAAATTTAATGCGGTTTATCTTGAGTCTTGAGATTCCTTTTGAAAGTTTAGTTAGTATGTTTATGTTCCCACGTGGAGGGGAAGTTAGCTCTGACAGATACTTGGAGGCTTCCATCTCTAGTCTCTTATCAGTTTCATGGGCTTGTAAACGAGACATTCACATGAAATAATACAATAATGATAAATCATCATAGATAATATCTCACGATTCAGGAAAATGAGGATTGCAGCTATCAAATAATCAATAGCCATACTGGGTGCATAAAGTGTAACGATGTTGCTAAAAGCCTCAGTTAAAAGAATTGAAATATAAAATAATTTAGAGAAGCAATTTTTAGTTGTAAAGGGATAGTGTATAATGGAACAATATACTTTTGTATTTAAATATTACGTACCAGATATAAGAAAAAAATTCATGTAAAAGACTATGAAAACAAACTACGTGTTGTTCTCATTATGATATCTGTTGTCAACTAGATCATGGAATGTCAAGCAGACGTCACTGATCAGCTGGAGCATTCCCAATCATTGCTCCTTATGGATAAGACACGTATCATTCTCATTTAAAAATTTGGGATTTATCAAATGTCAAAGAGTGCCTTACCAAGGACTGCACATGGTACCTTGAATTCAGTACCTATTTACGGAAGTCCTCAACCTGTATATCTTGTAACTTTTTTTTAAACTTAAAATTTCACTTTGTCACAAATTAGTTTATAATATACTCATAATGAAAATTTTGTTTACCTTGAATTCCTATGTAAAATTTTGTGTAAATTAAAAAAAAAAAAAAACTCCAAAAGTTAAAAATTTTTAATGAATAATGGTGAAAAATACGTTTTACTAAAATAAAATATGTTTTTTAAATAAACAATAAAAATTTCTATTAATTAAAGATGGTTGGGATAAGATAGTAATATTGCATTTTTTTGTCACTAATATCTGGTAGTTTCACCAGACAAATTTTTTAACACTGATTTCTGTCCACCCTGTATAAATAATAAAAAAGAAAAAATGTCTAAAATTTTGTAAATGCTAAGAACGTCTTATGTTATACCGGGCGTTTATTTAAAACGTAACCCTATTTACAAGTACAGATATTGGAAGTTTAAGATCATTACAAGTTTATAGGTTGGTAACTCTGGTACCTCTTCTTCTCTGGCTATCAGCTGATTTACATTGTTGCATTTTTGTTCACTTTATTTGAGTTTCGTGCAATGGTATTAAGTTGAGGTTAGAAACATGGTTTTGAACGAATTTTAAAAAAGTTGCAGAAGTTCACTAAAGAGGGCAAACGTTGTATAAATGCTAATTCTGGTTTATTTGAACACCAAACTTAAACAAAAATATCAATTAATAATGTAAATATTAGTAATACAAATGTTAATAATAATGAAATGTGTTATAAATATGCTGTTTTGTTTGTCATTTTTATTTCAAAAAATGGATTGCGTTTTAAAAGAAACACCCTGTAGTACTCTTACTCAACCCCCCTCCCCACCCAAATAATCTTATTAGTCGTGTACACAAAATATTATTTTAATAATTAGAAATTTCAAAAATGTTCGTTCTCTTTTTGTTTCACAACCAATACCTTTAATATCTACCAAGTGCGTGTAATGATGGGGTGGGTGGGTCGATACAATTTTGTGTATACAGGTGGGTTATTAAAACTCGACATTACACCGTGATGACCCACCACTTTAACATCTCCAAAGCATTTTAAATGCATTACGTACAAATAAACTTAAGACTTTTTGTAACACGCAACATGTTTATAAAAAATATCGACCCACATATAATAAAGCCATTGCCTTTGGGACTTTCATAACTTAACAATAGATTTTCTAACCTGGGTTCTCATCTCAAGAGGTGCTCCATCGCTGAGGCTAGCCGTGCTGAGGACTCTTGTGCTGATTGTATTACGTCTGTTGCCACTTTGAGTGTTGGTCAATCTATTACCAAGTAGTCTGGTTTTAATTAGAAAAAAAAAAAAACATTTTTGGGCAGATAGCATTTTAAGTACTTGTTATAAATTAAGGTGATATTTAGTAATAGCTATCATTTAAATGAAACAATTAAAAGTTTTATTGGTTTAATTGAGGTCGGTTAGAGATTTCAAATATATTTTGAGATGATTGCTAGTGAAGATTGAATAGATTCAGAACTAAGCCTCACGTAGAAGAAGAAAATCCCATAAAATTCATTGTAGTGATATTTCACTAATCCTCTAATAAATGAAGTTGAGTGCATATATTACATGGTCAAACATTAAAGAAGAATATTAACTAATGGAAATAAAAACAGCTGATCCCACAAAACCATGTATGCAAGACATTAGTTTTCTGCATGAGAAAAAAATTATACAATATTGGCCTTTAGAAGTTTTGCTTTCAAAAAGAATTTATATCAAATAATACATTTTGAAATTACCTTATGAATTTTAATATTATTTAATCTGTATTTATCATGTTACTTAAACTATCATCCATAGTCGTGCCATTTTTGTATAATTTCGAGAAAAGTATCGGTATTTATCACGCAAAGGATATTTGTAAACACCTCCTCCAGTAAGCAAAAATTTAATTGTATAGTTTTTTTAACCATAAAATATAATATAAACTAATGTTTGATTAAGGTGGCAATACTTAAACTCAAAGTCTAATATTAATACTAAATTTAATACCCCAAAAGACCAAAGAGGATCAGTTGTAGTAATACAAACGCGAAATTATTCCTAGAGCCTTTGTACTTTGAGAGGATTTAACATATTGGACCTTGATTAGCAAACCGAAATGTAATCCTGAGCCATGTATCCTGGATAATCTCCCCTTTATGTTACAAATAACATAAAATAACTAAAACCCTGTTTTATCTCACGTAGTAAATATGAATTGAATGCCATAATACATGGCCGAATTTTCATAAATATTCTATTTTACAGATTTTTTTCCAATAAACTGTTTAAAAAAAATCTTATTATTAATCTTGTAACTGGTCAGTTAATATACTTTATAGTTATCTTAAAATGTAGGGACGCCAAAATGGTTTCCTTTAAAAATCTTAAAATATGTGGTGTTGGTCATAAGCAGACAATTTTCATTTTACATTTTATATTTTTGAATTGCGTGTGTAAACCATGAAATTGGGTACTTGGAATATCTGTTCTTTCAAAGATATGAATTTGAAGCTTGTATTAATACATGGAAAAAGGCCCCTTATGAATAACATACAAAGCTGTAACTTAGCTTTATTCTATCATTTTTATGAGATATTCTTTTTACTGCTACTTTTACAGTTTATTTTAAATAAAAATATTATAATAACATCATTATATTATTTAAAGTAATACCTCTTACTACTTTCAATCTGTAAATATTAAGAGTCTGCAGAGGCTGTCGGCCATGTCGGTTTTAATTCCACAAGAACAATGTTTCATGTAAATCCACACTTTTTCATTATTTATTGACCAAAAGTTGTGTATGAGGTCTCATTTTAAACGTTATCGTGCGATGTGTTTGATTTTGATATTTTGAATACACACTCTTAGTTTTGAAAAAGAAGTGAAGATAAAAACTTCCAACTAAATATTTGCTGCATTTTTTCTATAAAAGTAATTAGGAATGCGCTAAGTAATTGCAACGAGCAATTTAATTCTTGATCAAATGCAATTTGTTTGGAAAAAAATCGTTAGTAAATAACTGTTTAATTTGGATACGCGTGATCGTATGTTCGGATCGAAAATAACATTGTCCTTGTGGGATTAAAACCAACATGGCCGACAGCTTCGGAAGACTATTGATCGGAGTTTTGGCAAAATAAGGCGTTTTGGATGAGTGACCCATGAGCGATCCAATGTTTGCATGTAGTGCCCCACCCGGTCACTGGTGGAGGTCTAGAAATTATCTTTATGACTTGTTCCCAAGGTTAAGTGACAGAGGGGGATTCTTATCTCTAAATTAACCTAATGAAATAAGACCGTCCTTAGCTTTATGAAACAAATGCCTAGTTATTCTATTGTAATATCAAACACTAGAATAACGATGGGGTAACAGAGGCATCAGTCCTAAGGGATACCGGCACCCTACAGCCAGTAACCATGGCCGACTATTATAGCAAGGCCAAGCGTCATTAAAACTGTCACGGCGTTAGGTAGGCAATCTGGATACAGATCTGTTGTCATTTTGCCTCCTCCTCATTTATTCAATTGATTCATTGTTATTACAGTCGTAAAAACAAATTCCACATACTGTCTAAAATAACTAACTTGGCCTCTGCAAACTAACAAATTTTAAAACGTGTGATAAATTGGTACCTCGTTGAACTCTACATTTAAATACTAACCCTTTTTAACTAAATGAAGACAATAAATATTTCAATTTAGCTTTCGTGTTTTAGTGATGTTAAATATGGCATAGAACGAAAATACAATTAGGAAATCGTGAGTCTGACGCTGGAGCTATATGTTGGAGGAGTCAGAATTTTGAACGAAATTCAATAAAACAAATTGCGTAATTACATGTGCAAAATCAAATTGCTTATGCAGTTTTGTAAGGTATGTTGTAATAAATATTTAAATTCAAATGGTTTGTTTTAAAACTCTGTCTAAGTAAACCATGTTTTATGATAGTGTCACATTCTCTCTGCATGCTGAGTCAGAATTCATGAAGTGGAGTGTGAAGTGACGGTATCACTTAACTTGACATTGAACTCATACTCAGTTAATTGAACAGGTTCAAATAAACGTCGCAGTTCACTGTTGCCTAACTAGTGCCGGATCAGAAGTACTTGATCAAAGTTGCACCATGTCTATCTTTATTTTAACACTACCTAGAAAATGTTTGTCTAGTAGTAACTTAAATAAAACAGTTACAAGTGAAACTGTTTTATTATGTTATTTGCTCGAAAACTATTATTATATAGTTTTATAAATAATATTAATTAATATTAAATAGTGTTGGTACATATATACTACAAGTATATTATATATTACAATACAAATATATTACAATACAAATATATTACAATACAAGTACAAAATGCACCATAATATTTGTGCATTTTGTACTTGTATTGTAATATATTTGTGCACTTTGTGCTTATATTGTAATAAATTTGTGTTGTGTGTCATTTACTTGTACGATACACTATTATTAAAAAATTGATAAAGAAACAAAAATTGTTGCTAAGAGCTGATTACGATAATATTAAACTCATGACCACGAAAAACTGAACACCCATTAGTTATGTCTAGCTATCTGAGTAGCTTCCAGATTAAATCCTGGTCCACACAGACTGATACAATCTTAACTTTACCTTTGAAACGGCATATTATATATTATGGGCCCTAAAATTTTCATTTCGTTCTCATAATTTTGTTTTTTTGGTATTACTCCGAGCAAGTTACAGATATTTTTGTTTGGAAGCAAAAAGTTATATAAAAGACAGCTAAAAAATATCAATGTCTTTTCAAGGAATAAGCTGAAAGGAAAAATAACTAGCCGAGATATATTATTTTCCTGTCCAAATACTGGATGACAGAAAAAAAATAATAAATAACAGATCAACAAAGTATATGTTGTGATATACTTGTATGTTAAAAGCAAATGGCATAAGATAGGGACACTTCTCATTTAAATGAAAATTGAGGATGGTCTCGAAGGAAATATTTCACATATGTCAAGAAAAGGTCAAGCTGTAGGACAAAGCTATTTTATTTTATATACAACTTTATATAGTATATGCGATTCGTATATGTATCATAGACCTAAATGATTAAATTTATATTATACAAATTAAATTTAACCACACATAGATCTTAATAATCTTTACCTAACCTATTACATATGTCATGCTTTTTAGATTTTCATAATTCTTTTCATGTGCTTTCATTTTATAGAAAAATTGATAACATTTAAGACTGTGGGAAATTTAATATAGCTATTAAATTATCGTAAAATATCAAAGGTATATTTTTTAAATAATTATAAAAATAATAGTTTAATTAATTAATTTTATGTCAAAGCATCCAGCAAATGTCAGTATTTAATCAAATTCTGTAATGTAAACATTGCAGTAATATATGATTACTGAATATATTAAACATTCAGCTTAATCATATATTATGTAAGTAAAGCTCATCTATAAAACATGCCTACTTATGGTTCCAAAATGTTGAAGCCTTACTGCTCTCTCATGAATTATATACAAATTTTGACATGGCTAACTGATAATCCTGATACTCAGTTCTCTCTCCTAGACGAAATGTCAAACCAACCACAAATTGACAACAAAGACCTTAAGTGCTCGACAGGTCTCGTACTTCAAACATATGGTCTCGAACATGCAAAAAATTTTCACTTGAGTTTTGAACGATATTTTTCACAACACTCCTGAACAAAAAATGTTGGAATGTTTACTTTTTATTTAATTAGGAACATTTTATAAAATCAGCTCTACTATTTTAAATGCACATTTAAATGAATTGTACAGTTATGATTGTTGGAAATAGATATTCCTTTATTAGAAGCATCACTTACGGAACCACGTTCTACATTTTCCTTCTCCAGCCACGAACAAAACTTCTTGTACTCTTCATTGTATCTTTCCATTGATTTTTTAGAAAGAAGATCATGTATCATTTCCTCCACTCTACTTTTTAACGACAAGGGCACAGGCACTTCTATTTCAGTTGGCGAATGATAACAAGAATGTTTTTAAACGATTTTGAAGGTTATTAAGTTGTTGATAGTGGAAAATTTTCGAACGTAAACAATGTTACTTTCGACTGTCAACAATATACAGCTGTGGGAAATATGACGTTTTGCTGGTTATAAACACTTAAAGAAAACAGCTGAACTCTTGATAGTGTTGTGAAAAGACCTTTATTATCGTGTCCAGGCCGATGGCAACCATTGAGTGACGTTATTGTCTGTATAAAGAGGACTTAGAATATAACCTCTCACGTACAACTTGGCCCCCAGATGATCTACCTTAGTATCGGATCCCTTAGTCATGGTGTATGACTAGGTATGATACTACTTCTTTATAATGATAACAACTATATAATTGCTGATAACAAAATAATGTAGCTACCGAATAAGTGTCTTTTTTTACTGTAAGATAAATACTCTACTAGCTCAATTGTTTGATTTTAAAAATCATTTGAGATATATTCTATTATTAAAGAAGCACTGTATACTTAGCTTACAATCGTTTTATCCCCGAAAAAACTTAATCAAGTTTTTTACCCAACAATATATTTATCAATATATTCATTCTGGTAGAACTGCCATTTTTTAATTTTCACAAAGGCCTTCAAGGGTGCACCTGCCAATATTAGTAAAGTTTTATTAGTACATACTTCACATGATGTGGTAACATGGGTGCCGTAGATATGAAATAAAAATTCTGAGATATGTTAACAGATATTTTATAAAATTTAAGATTAATTAATTTGTAGCTTACCAAAAATTAACGATTGTGTAATAAATACATGTCATATTTTAAATAGAATGATCATAAAGTAGTAGGAATATTTTATATAAAGGACTATATATATGTTTATGTATATGTATATATATATATATAATATTCCAATAATAAAGGAATATTATATATATATATAAATTATATAAAGGAATATTCCATATATATATATAATATTCTAATAATAAAGGATAAAAAAATTACAAGGACCAATATTGTCTCTAGTCAATCAAAAATTCCCTTTAAAAAGTGGGGTTCTCAATAGTTAACTGAACAAAATTATAATAGTTAATATACGATTTATTGTACATAAAAATATGTACAAGTAGGTCTATTACATAAATCTAACAATTACCTAATTGATAAAGGGGTGTTGATTGAATTATACATTTCTTATGTAATTTTTTAAACGAGGCTCCTACATTTATCCCCCTTTTTAAACAGTAATTAAATTTAATTATAGCGATTATATTATTATGACCGTTTTGATGGTCAAGCAGTTTGAGAGGCATTTCATTAAGGCTGGATTAGCTTCACTGATTGTGTGTAATGAGGTTACATTTATAATATAATGACCGGAAACGGTCCATGTTTAATGATGGGAAATGTGGATGCTGCTGGTCTGTAATTATTGGTTTAGTGTACATTGTATCGCGTGAAACAATTAATTGTGACCCTTCCAATAGCATAATCCTTTTAAAAAAAACATGGTAAAATTATTAATTATTACAAAATTATTCACAAGAAAATAAATGGTACCAGGTATCTGGCACAATCTGTCTCCTTTTCCTTTTGTTATGACAGATTGTTTAAAACAAGTACAATACAAAATATGTTCAATTAATTACATTTCTAAGGAATGCACAGACGAAATACTTATTTTATTTAAATAAAAGTATTCAAAAAATTAATCTTCAAAAACGCTGTTCAATTAATCACGTAGCCAGATTTTATGTAAACAACCTTCAACAACTTGAGTTGTGGCTTCAACCTTCAGCCTCCAGCCACAACTTAGTGGGGTGGTAACTAAAATATTTTTAACTGTAATTTGCATCTTTACTGAAAATTTAATCAAAACCTTTAGAAGAAAGCTTGAAAAATTGCATTTTATAATGCTTTTGGCTGTACCAAAGAAATGTTATAATCCAAAAGCTATTACAGCTAGAGACATGTGGTTTTTACTAAAATATTTTAAATTATAATTTACATCTTTACTGAAAATCTAATCAAAATCGTTTTTGAGAAGACCATTTTTGTATGTTTTTTGCCCATACAATTGAATACTAAAATTAAAAAAAAGTGAAAAAAATCTGGAGATATTGGCCAAATACATTTACATATCAAATTTCATTAAAATCAGTCAATCCGTTTGGTCTGCAGTGAAGTGCACATACACACAGACACTTATATGGACAGACATCAAAAATGCTTTTTTAAAAAAACCACTTTTTTTGGGTTCAGAGGGCCCTAAAATGAATTTTTAGAACAACTTGTAACAGATTTTTGTTGGACGATCACAATATGTGTTCTTTGCTAACGCATATGGGAGAAAGTAAAAAACAAATAAAGCAGTGTTGTACTGAGTATGTTATATATGTAAGTAAAGCAGCGTTGTGCTGAGTATGTTATATATGTAAGTAAAGCAGCGTTGTGCTGAGTATGTTATATATGTAAGTAAAGCAGCGTTGTACTGAGTATGTTATATATATAAGTAAAGCAGCGTTGTACTGAGTATGTTATATATGTAAGTAAAGCAGCGTTGTACTGAGTATTTTATATATGTAAGTAAAGCAGCGTTGTACTGAGTATGTTATATATGTAAGTAAAGCAGCGTTGTACTGAGTATGTTATATATGTAAATAAAGCAGCGTTGTAATGAGTATGTTATATATGTAAGTAAAGCAACGTTGTACTGAGTATGTTATATATGTAAGTAAAGCAGCGTTGTACTGAGTATGTTATATATGTAAGTAAAGCAGTTTTTTTACTGAGTATGTTATATATGTAAGTAAAACAGTTTTTTTACTGAGTATGTTATATATGTAAGTAAAGCAGTGTTGTACTGAGGATCTTATATATGTAAGTAAAGCAGCGTTGTACTGAGTATGTTTTATATATATATATAAGTAAAGCAGTGTGTTACTGAGTATGTTATATATGGTACGTAAATACAGCGTCGGTACTAAAGAAGTATCATTTGAAGGCCACTGTACCAAGTAACAAAGTTGAGGCAGTTTGTCCAGCCTAGCAAGACCTTGTGCCTGACGCTTTTATAACTCACACTAGGCACGCCCCCGAGTAACCTACTTACAAATCATGTTTTCTTTATCTAAATTTGTTCCGGAACTATATACAAGTTGCGAAGGGGAAGTCCACGCTTATCTCATATCAATCGGTCATTAGATTGATCTATAATATAAAATTAAAGACTAAGAAAGGAAAAGGCTTTTCTTTAGTATTGATCCTCCCTTTTCCGGATCAATGCAAATTTGTATATAAATATTGCCCCCAAAATATGTATAGACCAATAACTATGGACGAACACAGGGCTTTGTCTTAAAACTCCAAGAGCCTTTCCCGTTTACAAATCCCGAACTGAAATGGTCATACATTGATAAGGAATTTCTGGGAAGTATACCTAGTTTGTTTCAATGGAGTTCGGGATTGAGGGGGGGGGGCTATTGTTAGAACAGAACCCATCCGAATATCTTGTCCCACGGTAATTCTCAACTTAGGCTATTATTTCTTGTAGTCGAAAACGAGATAAATTAATGAGGGATTTATCTGAAGATCCTGGCAACATACGAGGAAAATCAAACTGATGAAAAAGGTCTACATAGGATTGGTAGTAAAAAATGAAGATATAAAAAAGAAATCAGGTATGACAATTTAAATAAATATGAGTCTCTCTCATCTACAGTGAAAAAATATACTTCTTTTTAAAGTTAAATTATATCCAATAATATGCATTTTGAATAGTAAATAATAATTGATAAAACACAATGTAACCATGTGTTTCATTTTTCAAATGCATTGCTTCATTTCTTGTGTACGGTTGTGAATTTCTTGGAGTCTTTGTAGTCTCTATTTGTCAAGATAAAAAACCACATCAGCTGTTATTTTATTAATTATAATTCTTTATTAATATTTGTTAACTTCCTAATGGTAACATTTACTATAGTGAAATGGGTCTTCAGTTTTTATTGAATGTTAATACAATGCAATTATGTTTTAAATAAATTACATTCTTGACAATATTTAAATTTTAGCTCTCCGACAATCTTTCCCTAAGGCACGGGCGGGGGGATGCGGTACTTCCTGTAAATCAGCCCTGCACAGTACGGTGGTGTTGACTCTACCTACCCACGTGTAAAATACAGTGGTGATGACTCACCCACTCACCAATAGACGTACGGTGGTGTTGACCACTGTACGTGTATGTGTGGGCGATTGGGCCAATACCAATGTCCGTGTATATGTGGCCAGATGGATGACACACTGTAATATGTTTGTTTTTTATTAAACATGATAAATGAGAATGGGGCTGTGTCTATGGTAGAAACATATTTACAAACCATAAGAGTAGTCTATTACAGTAATGGCTTACACTAATTAACTACATTCTGCGTTATTGGGTTGATTAAAGAAACAGTTGGGTCTAATAACATCTACAATATTTTGTCCTGGTAAATTATACATGTTTACTAATTCTATTACTGCTTTTAAAAACAATTTGTATAATTCTCAGTAAGTCTACAATTAAATATACGAAAGCACTAATATAGGGGGTTTCAAACTTGAAAACGTATCTGTAACACGGAAGATTTTTGCTTTACTTCTATTTTTTACAATTTATTTTTAATGTTAAACTAAAATATGATCTATCATTTTATTAAATGGTACATTTTAATTTCTCTCGATTAAAAGGGAACGCTATACAGTTTTTAATGACTGTTGTAGTCCAGATGATTGGGGACAGTGAATAGATTAAATTGAATAAATTAAAAAGTAACGAGTGAACTCTTAAATCATTACAAACGTTTAGTGAACATCTACGTAAATATATCTAATAGTACTGTGCAAAAAATCAGGCTCAAAGAAAGAATTATATACAACAATATTTGACTTACCGGATTATATCCGGAAACATAAATAAGAATATGAATGGCAAAACATATATTTAGTTTAGTATTTATGTCTTACAATACATTACTCATTTCCTTAACTGTATCCACATCATTCATTTCAAATTCGAACTCCTTTGTACAACAATAGCACTTTCTGAGTGCTGGCTCTCCTCTCAAGTGGCACTCCATCGCTGGTACAAAGACACTTGAGGTTACTGAAATCATTGCTGTCACCACTTATATTTGACAAACACATTTTCTTCTTAAATTCCAAATAAGTTTTTAATTACTTAAAGGACATTAAGTAACGCGATTCACAATTAATTGAACATTCACCATTCAGAATAATTTTGTGAGATATTACTTTATGCATGAAATACTTCACATTTATTTAAAGTAAATTTATTTTAGATATCAGTTTTCAATACCTTCATTGTTTAAAAACATGTGTTCAGTTGTCATATATAAACACAGTACAGCCCGCTAATCCGAACACGGCTAATCTGGTTAATCCGACTGGCTCCGTGGCGAAAATTTTATAATTTTAAGGATTAATATCGGTGAATATTTCAATATAAAATAGTGTCTTTATTTAATGATTTATATAAAAATTAATGTCTAAGTTCAAAAAAGTTCTTTATTTAATATTTACGCACTGTACATCAAGTTATGGCGCAAATTTTAAAATGGAATAAACTACAGAACAGAACATTAATGTTTAGTATGAATTGTACAACATAAGGTTAAATATAAAATATGAACAGTACTCATGAACTCGTATTACATGAACATTACATGAACTCGTAATCCCGGTTCAAATAGTGATTTCGCTGTTACTCCGGCTAATCCGAACAATCACGTAATCCGAACAGGGGTCGGTCAGATATTGTTCGGATTATCGGGACTGTACTGTATTGTGTTGTAGAATATATTTACCACTAACACCACTGTTAAAGGTTTACTATCTTACGTTGCTAGAAGTCTTACTGGTCGGCTTTTGGCAGTAAATTGCGAGCCGAAAGGATTGCGCCAAATTCCTATGGTGATGAACTTTGTCAATGAAACTATCCAACTTTCTAAGGACCACGTTTGTTTAATTGTTGAATAAAAAAGGATTCCGTGAGCAAATAATACCTAGGATACTGGGAAACCAAATAGAATATTTGAAAAAAAGAGAGGTTCAATCCGATTTTCACTTTTAAACGAGTCAATCTTAAGCTTTCTAACTGGAACTAACATCAGGTTTTATCCACTGAAAATTTGACCAAAACAATGAGAAAACTCAATAAAAATCATACAAAAATATGAATGATACATTACTCTTATGTAGGGGTTCTTTCAAAAATGAATTTACTCAACAATTTATTCGTACGAAAAATATTATCTGATATATTTCATAAAACAGTTAGGAAATTGTAGGTTAGGTAAGGTTAGTTAAAGTGAGCCCAGACACAGAGGAAAAAAGAAATGGGTTAGGTCACTTACTTTATGTTAGGTTAGATTTGGTCAGTTTAAGGTTTATAAGTTATCTATATTTACACATATACTACTACACTGTACTTTCCTGATTTTAAAAATTGGTAATCAGTAACGAAATAAGAAAATAAATAATAAATAAAACGAAACAGAACAACAGAGCAAAAGTGTCTACATCATAATAAATATTTAGAAGAAAAGTGCTTTGTTGCCTGTTTATTGAACAATGTCAGATCAGTTCACAACTCGGCTGGCACAATCATTCACTGTACAAAAGGATATTCTTTGTTACCAGCTTTGTAGTGCCCGTTTATGACAATGGGGAATAAAATGAAAGTAGGAAATTGTGAGGGTTGAAACTTTCAAAGTAAAATTCATATAAAAGTATTAAAAAACATAAGTTACAAATAGTTTGCAAAAGCAATTTTCCTCGTCACATAACTACCTCCATTGATAATCTGACCCATTTAGAAACGCACATTTTCTTTTTTGGCTAGACATTTCATAATTAACTAGTTCTATATCCTTGATTAAAAGAGAACATCCAAATTTATTGATACACTATACGGTTTTTATGCTTAACCCAGGTACTTGGGAATAATTATTGTGATGTGCCAATAAGTTGTGTGGCTATTTATAAATTATTTTATGATTTCAGTTCTCTTAATATAGACAGGATGTCCGCTCGATGGTTAGACCAATCATGGACGTCCTCTTAATACCAACAGGATGTCGACTCGATGGTTAGACCAATCATGGACGTCCTCTTAATACCAACAGGATGTCGACTCGATGGTTAGACCAATCATGGACGTCCTCTTAATACCGACATGATGTCCATTCGATGGTTAGACCAATCATGGACGTCCTCTTAATACCGACATGATGTCCATTCGATGGTTAGACCAATCATGGACGTCCTCTTAATACCAACAGGTTGTCCGCTCTATGGTTAGACCAATCATGGACGTCCTCTTATTACCGACAGGATGTCCGCTCGATGGTTAGACCAATCATGGACGTCCTCTTAATACCCACAGGATGTCCACTCGATGGTTAGACCATTCATGGACGTCCTCTTAATACCGACAGGATGTCCGCTCGATGGTTAGACCAATCATGGACGTCCTCTTAATACCGACAGGATGTCCGCTCGATGGTTAGACCAATCATAGACGTTCTCTTAATACCAACAGCATGTCCACTCGATGGTTAGACCAATCATGGACACTATTGTTAAAGTCTGAGGTCCGTGTTGGGTATTGTGGTATCAAGGTTTTCATAGTCCTGGAGAGAGAAAGAAGTTAGGTTGTACTACGTGGGGGGAGGGGTGTCAAGCCACTTTTATCGTGAACATTGAAGTTCTGCATTATGGAATAAAATATAACGTGACTTGGTGGTAAGTTTACGTATAATTTGGCATGTATTATTTAATAGAATTCTATGAAAGAAAATTTGTGTTATTCATAAAAAAATATACATTTTACAACAATAAGAGCGTTTGAATTCTTCACCACTTTTTTAAAAATGTGAAACTTAGTTAGTTCCCAGGGAATCAATTTAAATTATAATTTATATTGCCTAGATTGCAATGAACATTAGGATTCATTTCGGTATGTTATTCTTCGTGATGGTGATAATTACAAGTATTAACATTAAATTAGCTTCTCATCACTAAATAATAAATTTTTTTGGAAATAATAATGACAAAAATGTTTTATAATATAGTGATGAAAAACTAATTTTATATTAATGCTTATGAACACTAGGCAGTCAGTCAGGTTGAAGAAGTAAAAATAGAGGACTACAGGAAGTTCTCACTAGACGAAATGCTGTGTTATTTTTAAACTCTTAAAGCGCTGGGAATATCCAAAATGTTAACAGTTATCAATGATCTAAAATTAGAAAATAAATTGAAAATTTATGTTATACTCACTTTATATTTAGCGTTTACCTTTAAAAATGAAGTTTTAAAACTAGTTTTAATAATATTCTTTTGAAAATCAGGAGGAAAAAAAGTACAACATCAAACAAAGCAATCTACGACATTTCCTTGTACAACAATCATATCTCCTGTGCGATTGTTTCTGACAGACAAACTGTACTGCACGGTGCTACTGATGTAGTTTTATCACTACAAGATTGTTGTTGAAATGATATTTTTTGTTCTCCTTTAAGTATAACTGAAGTTATTTTATAATATATTAAACTAAAATAATTGGTATAAACTAATTAAAAACTTGAGTTCAAATTCAAATAGTTAAAAGAAGACCTTATAGGCAATATATAAAAAGGAACATAAAAAAGTAGAAGTCTAAACAATGTACTATTTAATATATTGCATACACTTTTATAATCTCCTATATAAATAATTAAATGGCACCTTTAGTATGCAAGTTTATTCAATACAAGTTAAAGTCACACAGCAAACATGTATTACATTATAAGTAAAAAATTTACTTATATTATGGAAATCGATTTCAGTAAACCACGTTTATCTTCCTCAGACCAGAGGAATTCACAACTGAATGAGGTTGTTCTCGTATAAAATTATCTCCTACAAGTTTCAGGAAGGTAGAGTTGGTTAACGGAAATCGATCCTCATTTTAACTTATATTGTAATAAATAAGTGTTGAGTGACGTTTACTTGTATTTTATTTGTACTTGCAATAAGCTGTTTAAGAAACTATTTGTAAATTTATTCAGATAAACCACTTTATATATAAAATAACTTTTGCGATTCTTTAATTTTTGTTCAATAATTACCTGTAAAACACAGCACAGATATGTTTTTTATGACTTTCCTGTTTTATTCTTGATTTTGTGCTTTGAAGCTCATTGAAGTATCGTAAGTTGAACAACTCCCTCGATGTCTAAATGTAAAATTGAAAATATTCTCGATGACACTGACCAACCCACCATTCGATACACGTATAATCGGCACTGGTAGCGTAGTGCTGTAGCCCAGCTACTTGGGGACAAAGGGTTGTGGATGTCGTAGGCGATAAGTTCTATGTTCGGTCCTCTTAATACCGACACGGCGTACGCTCAATGGTTGCCATCGATGTGGACACTAATAGAGAAATCTGGGGTGTTCATGTTGGATGGTAGTCAGAAGAACTGAGTATAATTTATAACCGATATTTCAATAAAATAATACATTAAACGCTACTTAAAACTAACTATAATGGCAGTTTTGAAGAAATATTTGAAATTTAATTTAATCTGTTGGTGCTAAATATTAACGGAGCAAAATTAAGAGTTCCGATAAATATTCCCTCATAATATAAAGTTATACAGAGGAGGTATAATCTGTTACTCTGGAATATCTCATAACTACACGCGTTCATATACATAGCTAAACTTATCACACAAGATGTTTTCCACTCTTCTCTTATCATAGCAAGATTGATGGAGCTGGCAACAGAGCTTGTTCACAGCTCAATATATCCACCCCATTCCGAGTGACTTCAGTGTAAAAGTACTTCCTTGTACTTTATTATACAATTTTTGAAATGTATTTCAAATAACAGTATTTACAGATCAGATGTATTTAACATTTTCATTCAAATATTTTTACAACACATAAAATGTATTTACTTATTTAGTGATGTCTTAGTTTATCGTCAATGCTATTCTCAATGATGTAATTTTAAGATGAACAATTATGTCTGCAGAGAAAAAAAACACATTTACAGTTTCACGTACTATTATGATGGTAACGATTGTGTTTTCAAAGCGCAGTTGGAATAACATTTATACATCTATACCTATAAAAGGCAAATACCACTGACTCATTCTCTCATCGCTGTAACTTTTAAGTACTAAGCCTACAATGCTGATATTTTGTAGTCAAAGGTCTTATGTTGTATATGTGCAATAAGAAGGTATTTTGAAAAATTCGTAGTAAATCAAAGATGGCAGCCTTTTTACTGCCAATTATTTTAAATTCCAAAAACAGTGTTTCTCTAATCGGACTGTAGCGGCTGAATGAACGGTTTTACAGCAAAACTAACACCATTTTCTGCACCTGATTAGAGACTATTTACAAATATGGCCCTATGAATTTTTGTTCTATCTCAACTCCTTCGTCCTTCATCCTTAGGTAGAGCTAGATTTTCAATTTGTGCGTGTAAATGTAATTGGTTAATTTACGGCCTCTTAGAGTAGACTTACAGATTTTTCTAGACTACGAAACTTTGTTATCTAGGAGAACAAACGGTTTTCAGTCGGAAAATTAACAATTTAGTTTTAAAGAATGCATAGCCAAATCATAGGAAAAGGCTAAAAATGGTCATAAACACAATATTTTATTGATTCAGAGTCAAATATAGTACTTAGTGCCCTCCAAAAGTAACTTAAAGATTTCTATAGACTTTGACACTTTTTTATCTAAGAGATCAAACTGATTCCACTCAGAAAATTTTTAATTTAGTTTTCACACATGTATAGCCAGTTCATCAAACCTGGCTAAACCACGTTCATGGCGAGAACCACGACATTTCATTGATTTAGAGTCAATTGCCGTGCCCTATGGCCTTTAAAAGTAAACTTTCAGATTTTTTTTAGACAATCTAAGTTTGTAAACTAGAAGAAAAGTCTGACTGAAATGGCAAGATAAAACACTTAAATAATCTATATTTAAAGGAAATTTACCAATCATCACAATTTCTCCAAAACTATACGTCCAATTGACTTGAAAATTTGTACATAGGTTTATTTTGGCCTCTAGAGGCTCACTAATAAAGGATTTTCCTCTCCGACCTCAGGACTCCGTCCCACTGGCCTCCAAGATTGCCATTGTATTCTTATGGAGCTATATTAATTAATTGTTGTATTTGATTAACAGCTGTTAAATAAAAACAAATCGAATAACATTGTGGTAACTCAACTAATAGTGTTAACTTTTAAAATTAAAAATAATTTAGGAAAGTAGTAATTTATTCATATCATCAGCTATGAAATTGTTCTAAATTGGATGTTATGTAAATAATTGTTTTTCGAAAACGAAGTATTTATTTTGATTTACTTTAAGTATTTTCTAAATGTTCTTGAATTTGTTGGAATTATTAATTATATTTTGATAGCATGTGTTCAAACTCAATATTATGACCGGCGAAGCTGGTGGGTTCAGCTAGTCATATACATAAACAACATTACAAATAACAAATTCGTTAATTTTGTTGTATATGATTATTTACGCAGTATATTAACGTTTACCTTAACCGTATAAAAATGTTTAGCAATGAATTTATTATTTTTATTCCTCTTATTAATACTGTTACTTTTAATGTCCTTATGGCATTGAGTTGAAAATGTTGATATATATTTATTGGCTTGATCAAACTTGGTATGCAATTTTTCAGCATAAGCTACACAATTTTTAATGACTTATTGCATTAGAATATTTTGCTATATAAAAAAAATAACTTAATTATAACAAGTATTTTCGTATAAAGGTTTTGATCAGACAACATTATTTTTTTAATATTTGAAGAGTAATAATAAATGAGCACATTGATAGACTGAAAACAAAATTCAAATAATTCAATTAGGATATAAAGAAATATAAACGAAATTAAATATTGGTCTATTCCAGAGATTATATTGATTTGACGATAGTATATTTTGTGTTAAAAAATAAATTGTACTCTGTTAGTCTGAGCTGACCTTTAAAACATCTTGCAATATTTTTACTAGTCTCAATTAAAGGTTTTTATTTATTGGTTATAAGGATTATAATAAAATATATCCGGCCAAAACTATTTTTAAACTACACAAATAAATTTTTAAACTCTTGCACTCGTCAAAGAAATTAAAAGTACTGTAGTAGGCTACATTTAATTGGAATAGTTTATAAGAACATCCCAAAAATATACTTGTGACTCAACAGGCTAAAAATGTCAAGACAAAAATAGATTTAAAAACACTATGATAATCTACAATATAGTAAATGCTGTGTTTAATGTTAGAACATTTTGATATGTTATTTTCGTAAAAATTATTTCATTCATAAGCAGACACAAGATTATCTTTGAATATTCTCTTTTAGTTTATTTTGTTTTACTTTACCTTTTGGAATGCAAATAAATGTTGTAAATAACCTTTAAGAATGTTCAACTTTTACATTTGGCCTTGACCTTTTACCATAAAAGAGTCATAAGTTGGTTACCATAAATATTTATTACTGAGCAATACATTTGCTTTTGTCTTAGTGTTTCTTAACTTTAACAACACAATTGTCAATTAGTAGTATTTTATTCTTACAGTAATAACAGATCAATGTTATTTTTAAATGTTGCTTGAAAATATTTCGAAGCGTAACAATACTAATATTGCGTTCAATTCATTTTAAATGGGTTACAGCATTACACTTTAATTGCTTAGTATGAATAAATCTTTAATAATTTCAGTATACCTCTATTTTATGTAGAAACAAATAAAATAAACATAATCTCAAATAAATTTATTATTTTTTAATTGAAAATAATTTACAATTTAGATTATTTAAATTTCAATAATAGAAACCACGGTTTATTGGCTAAAAATAACCATGGTATCAGATGATATTAAATTTAACAGCACAATAAAGAGTCAAGTATAATGCGAACGAAAAATTGCTATTTTCATGGACCATTGTGCTTGAAGAGGATTCAATATATTGAAACTTGATTAAAAAGCCCAATATTTTACCCTGATAAAAGGCTTTGTGTTGCCAATCTTCCTTTTATGGCTTCAGATGATGTAAAAGTGCTCCCAGATAATACTTAATTTAGGTCACAATTCATAATTTAATTGATTTTTTAATTAAAAAGATTGATGGAATAGAGCTGTTTGCGTAATTGTGCAAAACTTAAATTTCCAAGACTGCGTAGTATATTGTTCCAAAAGATAAATTCACCAATTGTTTTCATAGCTTTATTAAGTTTGTGGGTTCAGTAAAACATATTTTTGACATTTTACCTACTTCTTGTAATACACATTAAAATTAAATAATATTTATAAATAGTTAAATCTTAGTAAATATATTTTATTGCGGAAACGGAACTTTACTCTCCGCAAAAGTCTACAGTCTGGTATGGTTGGCTGAATACACTTGTCAGTGACTATTGAACATCTGTTGTCTGAAGCTCTCTTATTTTATCCATGGAAAGAAAAAGTAAGTCCAAAGTCAAATCTTTAAATGTGTGCTTTGCATCACTGTTATCTCTATAGTTTATATAAAAGGCAAAACCTTCACTCACTCATTACTAACTGTCCAACTTCCCATGTAAGAAGAGAGCTGACATTTTGTACACTGTTTCTTTAGGTATTAAATAGGACAACTAAAGTATCTTCATCTTGATAACATTATCCTAAGGGGTAGAAACCAACCCTAAAAAATTGTTTTAGATCACACACCCATAAGCTGTGTTTTTTAGATTAACTCTACTTTATCTACAGAGTATTACAGAGTTTTTTTTTATTTATATGCCCAAATTACTAAATTGAACAAAACCGAAGAGAAGTAAAAACAGTAATATCACAGTGTACACCTCGTTTATTGGTGACAAGCAAAACAAGATCCTAGCGGCCAGCCAGCAGCAATGCGTGTCTCTGCACTGTTATATGTTAAGCTGTGATTAGTAACTGTCAAATAACAGAAGACTAATAATCTAAATATATAAAAAGACAAGTCCTGACTGATTCAACATAGCCCCGCAAAAACCATAAAAGATAGAGACATAAAATTTAGTACATATGTTTATCTTATGCCGTAGAGGCACACTAATTAAGGATTTTTCAAAATTCCATTCCTAAGAGGTAAAAACAGCCCCTCAAATTTCCTTATTTCCATAAGGACCAACTTTGGGTTTATTTAAGTAAATTAATAACAGAAGTTTTGAAAATAAATAAACATGTTTATTTTGTATGTTTAACATTATCCTATTGATGCAGTGTAATTTTCAGTTGTCAAGAAAAAAAAAAAAAAAAAAAAAAAAAAAATGAAATGAACACATTTGAAATAGGCTAAGTGATACCATTGGGTATTTATACTAAGAAATTGGTAGCAAAGCAAGTAATGTAAGTGAGATGCTGTAAATAAATGTAATATTGTGATTTTACGTTATACAGTTAATCTACTATTATTTGTAGTCAAAAGTCACATGCCAAGGCCGAAGGCCGAGGGGTATCGAGCGCAACGAGAGTCGGGGATGGTACACGAAGCGTGCAGGGGTGTCCCCTAGTTTTCAATAATCCTGTGCAACCAAACAAGCTTGTGTTATGCTGACTAATTTTAACTAAACATAATGCTAATGTTAAAATAGTGAAGATGTTACTAATTAGCTTGGTTAATTTACGGCAGTAATATAGTAATTAGTAATCAAGAAATGTTTTAAAAAACTAAACAAAATCAAACATTTATTGAACGTTTTTACGTACGTTGGGTGGATGGAAATACCCGTTAAGAGTACGTGTTGATCTTTTGTAAGAGAATTAATTATAATCAATGGTAGAAAATAGTAATGGGGTAGAACATGAAATTACTGTTTTATTTAACATATAAATTCATGAACATATAAATTAATGAACACATAAATTCATGAACATATAAATTAATGAACACATAAATTCATGAACATATACATTTATAAACATATAAATTAATGAACATATAAATTCATGAACGTATAAATTTATGAACATATACATTCATGAACATATAAATTCATAAACATATACATTCATGAACATATAAATTCACGAAGCTGTTATGATTGTATCGATCGTATCCATTATACAGCGCATCTTTAAACTACACCTCCCAAAGGTGGTTATTAAGATCAAAATCAATAACTTTATTGTCTTTGTACAAATAAATTGCAGAAACAAGGCAAATGGATATATTTTTCTTTTTCTTACAAAATCTATTTTTAAAATTTTTTTATAATGATTTGCATTAACATTTTCAGGTCTTGAAAATTTAATTAAGGAAATATTAAATTAAATTTTTTAATTTTTAAGTAAATTCTTCTATTTAATACATTTATGTCTGTAATAAAATGTTCCTTAAACAATTCTGTCATATTTTTTATAAATAGTTTTTTAATTAGCATAATACGTGTTGGTACATATACAGTACAAGTAAACGTCACACAACACAAATTTATTACAATATAAGCACAAAATGCACAAATATACTACAATACAAGCACAAAATGCACAAATATTATGGTGATCGATTTCGGTGAACCACTCTCACCTTCCTCAGACCAGAGGGATTCACAAAAGAATCATTCTTCTTTCTTTTGTGAATCCCTCTGGTCTGAGGAAGGCGAGCGTGGTTCACCGAAATCGATCACCATAATATTTGTGCATTTTGTGCTTGTATTGTAGTATATTTGTGCATTTTGTGCTTATATTGTAATAAATTTGTGTTGTGTGACGTTTACTTGTACTGTATATTTTTTATGTTAATTGGCAAAGTTATTAACTTGGTCTAAATTTGATTTTAGAGATTTAGATAGTCTTTAACTTGCTAAAAATAAATGTTCTTGACTTATAATGTTACGATTGTAAGAAATTCATATAAATATAGTTCCTAAAATGCTTTGTTTTCCACCTATCTGTCTATTTTTCGATGGAATCTAATCGTAGATTACGTACCAGCATACATTTTGCAACTAAATTTTTTATGTTAAGTGTAAATTTTTGACCGTATCATTATTGATTTAAAACATTTTGTATAATTGATTTTTTAAATACTCATTTTTTGGCTGTATTTATAAAAAAAATAAGCGTGTTTTATTTACAGAATAGAATATAAATATAACTATTCATTACTATTTTTAAACATTAAGTCTCTTTAATAAACTTATTAGGAGGTAAAACTCTTTCATGTTAACGAAGTAAGTGTAATAATAAAATTGACCTCCCAAAACCACCACAGTTAGTTTGAAGTTAAAAAAACCAAAATGAACACAACAAGGTCCGGGTTTGAAGCTCTGCTACTGAAGTTAATGGAGCAGAGATTGAAGCGTTTGTCGCAGATTTTTTGCAATTACAGTCCCTTTGTTGTTTGCCGGAAAAACTGTAATTCCCGTAGGTGTGGTAAATACAACACACTTTTTACATTCAACAAACATTTGGCACAATCAAATTTTACAAATATATAAAAACCAAAGCTGCATCAATGTGATTATATAATCTTTTTTCATTATTAAAAAAAATAGTTAAATTATATTAATATCCAATATAATGTTTAAAACATATAAACTTTTTTTATTTTTAACAAAAAACTGTACATTTTAATAAAAATTAAAAAAAGAGAACTACGTACTTATTCGTCACAAAATCTCCGGAAACACTGAACACATTTTTATGTATCTGAAAGGATGTTAGATATTGTTTAATAGAGACTTACTAAGAAATAAGGATGTCCTAAAATACCATTCCCAAGGGGAAGAATCAGCCCTTCAAGTTTCGCTTTTTCCATAATAGTAACGTTTGGTGGTAATGTAATTTATTTCAAACAGCTGATAGAAAAGCATAAACATGAAACAACACCTTATAGCTAATTTGGTTTTCATTTTAATGTTTTTACGGTCGTTTATAGTTGAATATGACGTGATTGCACTACTTTGCATCCCCATAAAGTAGACTTGTAAAGTAGGGAGTTGTAGATTATAAACTTTATAAACTAGTTTATAAAGAAGCACGTAGGAAGAATAAGCAAGCGTAGAGAACCATACCGTAGTGAAACAAGAGTTGTCGGCTAGTAAATTATGGATCTAAGTCAATTATAAATACAACTTTTTCAATGAAATAGGTAAACGGTATTAGAAGTTCTTACATTAAGCAATAATTTTTAATATAATTTTATTAAATAGGTAATAGTACAGTATATTCCCGTTATAGGGAGGTAAATTAGTATTTATTTCTTTCCTTTCTTTTTTTGTTTGTTGAAATAACATAATTTAAATTATATTAACATTGTAAAGAACGTTTGGGATAACTTTCATTCAAAGATAAATTGTGGATAAAGTATTGTACTTGTATTATATTTTTGTCTGTTATAATAACATGTCAAAATAAACCCCTAGGTTCAAAAATAAAATATTATTTTATGAAGGAAATCTTTGTAAATAATGATTGAAAACATCTTTATTTTTATATAGTAGGCTATATGGATTTAGTTACTATACGAATCACCACACTGTATTTAAAATTAATTTCAATGGAAATTTGAACATTAGAAACAAAATTGTCATTAGAATAATGTTACAACGTGCATATAGTATATACTCCTCTCATGACTAAAATAAAATAAAATAATCGAAATATAACAATCTTCTGTAAAGTTACTTATTGAATAATTTATATAAAAAATGTATAAATACAATTTAATTGTAAAAATATAAAAACCTTAAATTACTAACTAAAGCAAATTCTCATCAAGAAAATCTCAACCTACATAATCAATTCACAAATAATTTAAAAATAAAAATCTAGCTGATTTAACCTATTATATGAAAGCAATTATAACATACAGTAGCGAAGAACAGTCGTTTTACTTTCCGACCAAACGATGCTAGCGATCCTATTGGTTGTAATGCAGTAATCTGGCTGATAGGTTTATAAACGAATTTATTTGAATATTTTCACTTAATTAATTGTATTGCAACATAAGTAAACTGCCATGCTGTCTAGCAGAGAGATTCCATACCTCTCCATTACGACTGCTACTCTCGGCGCAGAAATTGTGTTCACCCGAGTTTGAAGTTTGTTTACTAAGAAACTAAGAGGCCTATGAAAATCCCAACAACACCTTTGTTTTTCTGGTTTAATTTTGCGTTATGGAATGGGCATTTTAAAATTTTACAATAAGTCTAAGTAATTTTTATTCTAGTTGGAACCAAAAAAGTACCAGAATTTTAACTAGTTCTCACTGTACATCGAGTTTACTCCGTTATTATTGATAAAAAAACCACGTAATTGTATTGCATTTATATATTAATAAATGGTTGATAGGAATATTTTATATACGTTTATGAATTTTAGAATTAACATTTTTATAAAAAAGTTCTTATAAATTTCCCGAAACATTGTTTTCTTGGCTTCTTCAGGTCGTAAAATTATTTACTGGATTTGGTTGTAATCCTTATGGCATGTATTGTCAATATATATTACTTTCATGTATGCAAGTAAATTCAGTGATTTTAAATTGATTTTAATCTATTTAATATAACTTCAAATTGATACATTTAAATTGATTTAAATCGATTTAAAATCACTGCATTTACTTACACATATAATAATAGTGAATCGTAACTATACATGTCATAAGGATTACAATAAGACAAAGTAATCAATTTTACGACCTATACAAGCCAAGAAAACAATGTTTAAGGGAACCAGTAAGAACCATTTTTCTAAAAAGTTAAAATTCTAAAATTTATAAACCTTTTAGAAAACATTCCCATCAACCACCTATTAGCATATAAATGCAATGCAATAACGGGTATTTTGGAAATTACGGTGTAAATTTGAAGTATAGTGAAACATTGTTAAAATTCCTGTTCTTTTTTTGGTTTTAACTAGGATAAAAATTACTAAAGATTATAATAAAATTTAAAAATGCATATGCCATAACGAAAAATTAAACCAGGAAAACAATGACCTGATTTGAGTTCTCATAGGCCTCTTAGTTTCTTAGTAAACAATCTTCAAACTCGGGTGCACATAATTTCTGCGCCGACAGTAGGATTGATAGTGTCAGCCAGTTGGCATTTTTCTCAAGGGTAAGCTTCCCGACTGTGTACAAAGGCTGTGATGAAAGACTGAGCAATATGAACAGTACATTCCATTGATACAATAACAACTGTAGACGTAATTAAGGACACGTTCTCTGTAAGCTCCTCACTACTCCCTAATTAGTTGGTCAATATTACAACACACTTACTGTTAACCATTTCTGTACCACAGATCACCACAAATGTTTATTGTTACATAAGTTCATTTAGTTACACATATACAAAAACTAATACGTTGTTTTAAATCGCATTATTTGTTATCTCTATTTGTGCTCCAGGTGTTATTTACATATGGTTTCCAGATTTGGGTTCTCCGTAGAATACTTTACTAAAAGGGTAGAACAAATTATATATCATTGTTATCGATCTACCCTTATAAGATTATTTACCTCTACGTAAGCACACCTATGTAGAACACGGAGAAATAATATGTTTTAGCTTTTAATGGTTAAGTTAATATAACCACGCATAAAATAAAGGTAATACGAACAAACAAATAATGCCCTTCCAAAAGAATAGCGACTAGCTCAAACTAAAGTAAGCCTTACGTAAAGTATATAAACTAAAGTAACTTGCGTAAAGTATATAAACTAAAGTAACTTGCGTAAAGTATATAAACTAAAGTTTATATAACGTATAAAGCATATACGTGGTTTGGCAAAGTTCCTGTTATTCATCACGTGAATTTAGATAACTTTTAATTGGTTAGCGGGACAATTAATGTTGTAAATTAGTTATCTGTAAATATGTTGATCTCATTATTTGTATCTCTATGGTTTTTGATGTATTTTATATTAATTATTTAAAACCATCCAACTTAACAAGAACGCAAATAACCATTACGAGTGAGGTAAACGTTTATAAAAAAGAATAAACAATTTTGGAAAAGTATCTAGTTCATTTAAAAACACAATTTATATAATATCCAGAAATACAAATATATCGGTGAAAAACAAAATAACAACGTCTTTGTCATTTAAATTGGAAAAATTTAAATAAGTTCGTTGAAGTAATTGGGGGAGTGTAACTAGGTTCCCAGTACTCGCCCACTGCTGTTCCAAGCTATTAGACTTTATTTCCTTCCATGTAATTACACTGCTTGCTAAGCAATATTTGCTGATATCTGCTTCTCTGGCAGTCGTTATGCATCAGCATTTACAACTGATTGTCATGTTTAATTTTTCAATCAAAAAAACATAAAATAATTATGTGATTATATAAATATGAATTATGTTAAGATTAAAATAAAATTTTAATATTGAAAATAACAGTTGGTACACAGTGTGGTGATCAATCTTAGTAAACTATGTTAACTATTATAATAAAAAAATAACCACAAGTGATGCCTTAGTAGTCTCTTTCAACCTTACATGATGATATAATAACAAATGATAATCTTATTTGCCTTATTCTACAAAACAGAACGACTCTCGTGATTCAGATTCAAAGAAAGTCATGTATTAAACAATCCAGCAACTGCGTGGTATTTTATGGAGAACGCCTTTGAAGCCCGGATGCAAAATGAATGGTGTACCCAGATTGCCTAAACAGTTTTACATTGTATTATTGAAGGCACTCTTCCTCTAAGCCGTTCGTATTCGCTTTGTGTGTTTATATTAACTTAAAGACCACAACTTATTTCACGGATGTATACTAAAATCTGATTACATAAACTGAAAACCATAACACCTAACGAATAACTAAACGAAAGATAGATAAAATAATCAATGACGGAACCTATATGCATTAATTTAATTAATTAGCGTAATTTATGAATTAAGTTAATTAGTTAGTTAGTTATTAAATCTTTAAACAATTATTGTAAAACACGTTTTGTTTATCGCAATATTTTCTACAAGGTGATTAGCAACCATAAATCATTTTATGATTCTAGTAACACATTTTTGGAGCAAAATAATTCTCTAAAGACTAGTACAAAATTGAAAACAAAAAGACAACAAAAGTATAAATAATGATTAATAATAATGCAAATAGAACCAAAATAAATATTTACTATGTAAATGATTTGTTAGTGTATTTTGTCACGTTTGAAAACTTGTTGGTAAACAAAGTAAATTAATTAGAGAGTTACTGTGTTTAAATAATATGTACACTTACTCTAGCGATTCCACTCAAATTATATTCGTACGATAAGTCGGCTTTTACTTCTAAATAAGAACAATATATTGCAAAATTCAACATCCAAATGACAGTACTGTTGTTCGTGAAAAAAATGTAATTATACTGCAATTTAACATATTCAAGTAGTAATTCTACAAATAGCTGTAGGACCTAAAATTTTAAGTCATTTTAAAAATCTGTTCAACATATAAAATTAAATAGTTTTACAAAACTCAACTAGTAAATAATATATTTTTGCAAGAGATATGCAGTTCCTATATGGATATTCTTAATTTCTTTATAAATATATTTGTTTGTATATATCTAGGGATCAAGTAATGAAAAATACATTTTAATTTTACTTGAAATTGCGTTATGTATATTATTGATATAGATAATATTTAAGAAATAGTATGGTGGTGATACATTAGTCAGTTATCAATGAGTTCATAGATTCATGAATGGAAGTTAATCGTCTCTTTTATGAATGGAGAATGTACTAAAGAAAGCGTCAAACAGTCCAGATTTGGTATCGATTGGTTGCCATAGTTACAACCTGTTGACACAAGCTCTCCCACTCCAAATCTCCCAGTCCCTCAACGCCTCTCATCCCAAGTCCTCCCTTCCTTCCGGGAAGTATATTGTCACCCTTAAAAGAGGTCATTTCTCTCACAAAGTCCTCACCCCCAGATTTACATCAAAGAGCACTTACAATTCACTACATTCAGTTCACTCGAGTAACCACCTTCATTTCTCGTTTCTTCAACCGGGAAAAGTCGTCAAGTTAATTTCCCAAGCCAATTACTGCTGGATTAAAATCCATTTACTTTAAACAGATTTTCCAGGTTTAAATTTTATCATTCGTAAAGTTTTACTTTCACTTCAATTTCGTTTATTTGCGTTTGTATTTATTTGTTTTTAATCATACAGATTTTCCTAAATTCTTCCTATTGATTAATAAATACTACAATTTTCTAAACTCCGAACTCAAATTTTATCCCCGGCTCTTTGTCCCTTATTTTTTATCTCGTAAATCACATTTTTTAGTCTCGTTTTACAACAAACTATATATTGTGATTTTAATCTATTCTTAGACTATTATCAGTATGAACAGAATAACGTAGAACTAGGCAACAAAAAATACCTTTTATTTTAGTATCTAGATCTCTATTTATAGCTGTGAATGTAAAAACAATGTATCAATGCACGAAATGTTTTAATTTGATTTTCTGTAGTATTTTTGTGGCCTTACTTTACGGCTGCATTCTAAAACACTATGGAGTATGATTGGCGACTGTGGTGATTTGCATTCCACTCTAGGGTGGTTTGTGAGAGGTGAATGACCTGACGGTCTATGTTGCTGTAGACAAACAGCTGATGGCAGTATATGTGGCCTTACATTAGGACTGCCTCTTGAGACTCTACGGAGTGTGATTGGTGACTGGGGTGCTTTACTTCTCACTCCAGGCTGGTTTGTGAGTTGTGAATTACCTGACGGTCTATGTTGCTGTAGACAAACAGCTGATGGCAGTACATGTGGCCGTACAATAGGGCTGCCTGCTGAGACCCTATGGAGTGTGATTGGTGACTGGGTTGCTTTACTTCCCACTCCAGGCTGGTTTGTGAGTTGTGAATGACCTGACGATGTTGCTGTAGACAAACAGCTGATGGCAGTACATGTGGCCTTACATTAGGACTGCCTGCTGAGACCCTACGGAGTGTGATTGGCAACTGGGGTGCATTACTTATCACTCTAGGGTGGTTTGTGAGAGGTGAATGACCTGACGGTCTATGTTGCTGCAGACAAACAGCTGATGGCAGTACATGTGGCCTTACATTAGGGCTGCCTGCTGAGACACTACGGAGTGTGATTGGCGACTGGGGTGTTTTACTTCCCACTCCAGGCTGGTTTGTGATACGTGAATGACCTGACGATGTTGCTGTTGACAAACAGCTGATGGCAGTACATGTGGCCTTACATTAGGGCTGCCTGCTGAGACCCTACGGAGTGTGATTGGTGACTGGGTTGCTTTACTTCCCACTCTAGGGTGGTTTGTGAGACGTGAATGACCTGACGATGTTGCTGTAGACAAACAGCTGATGGCAGTACATGTGGCCTTACATTAGGACTGCCTGCTGAGACCCTACGGAGTGTGATTGGCGACTGGGGTGCTTTACTTCCCACTCTAGGGTGGTTTGTGAGAGGTGAATGACCTGACGGTATATGTTGCTGCAGACAAACAGCTGATGGCAGTACATGTGGCCTTACATTAGGACTGCCTGCTGAGACCCTTCGGAGTGTGATTGGCGACTGGGGTGCTTTACTTCCCACTCTAGGGTGGTTTGTGAGAGGTGAATGACCTGACGGTCTATGTTGCTGCAGACAAACTGCTGATGGCAGTACATGTGGCCTTACATTAGGACTGCCTGCTGAGACCCTTCGGAGTGTGATTGGCGACTGGGATGCTTTACTTCCCACTCTAGGGTGGTTTGTGAGAGGTGAATGACCTGACGGTCTATGTTGCTGCAGACAAACTGCTGATGGCAGTACATGTGGCCTTACATTAGGACTGCCTGCTGAGACCCTACGGAGTGTGATTGGCGACTGGGGTGCTTTACTTCCCACTCCTGGCTGGTTTTTTCTCTAATAAATTGAAGAATTTTTTATGTAATGTAATTGTTTATTGTCATTCCTAATTTGAATTAGCATTATATATGTTTAAGCTACAAATTATAATGAAAGTTTATTTTTTTACTAGTTCATCATACAGTTAGTGTGCATAAATTCTTCTTTCTTTGAAGCCACCAAATAATAATGGTTAGTAAAAATCTAAATAAAATATTTATAATACAGAAAACAAATACCACAGTTCTATAATATTCGTATGTCACACTGTGTTATTCATTGTTAGGCTGATACCTGTATACTAATTATATAACTGTTGTTTGTTCATAAAATATATTTTATTTGAAATTATTGGCGTACTCAGTATACCATAAATAAAGTATAGTATGTGTATATAGTTAGCACTAAATATAACATTAATCAAAATCTAACTATTTGGATTTTTACTAAGCAAAACAAAAATTAACAATATTAAATTTAATTATATTATGATATTTTTTAAAGATTTAAATTTTGTATAGCAATATTTGAACTTTATTGTGCAACCCTTATACAACAATGTTATTTTTTCAAATATAAAAAGTGTTTGCACTGTTTTTCTGAAAGGTACATATGTGTACCTTCTAAAGTAAATAAATTTTAAATATTTTAAAGGCAAATTTAAAAATAAAATCTAAAAAATAAAACATTACCTTTGTACATGTCCTATTGATACACCGCTTATCAACTTTGATGTAAAAGGGGCTTGGGGGCTGATAACGCGTGAAACACGTTGCATAACTCATGACTTTGGCCAACATTGGGCATGGAATATTTAACATAGACGCCATCCGATCTTCTGATTTAGAGTGTTACATGTTGGTTTATAGAATTTTATTTTAAACAGTTACAGATTTGTAGGAATTACATTTTTCTGTATATAAAATAATGTATTATAGGGTAAATAATAAATTAAATTATGCTCTACAGATTTGTTATATATTTCTAATGATAAACAATAATTGTAAATACAAAAAAATCCAGACTAGTCAGTACAGTAGATACATTTTTTTACAATAAATACGTACATTGAATAAAAAAAAACTTCCAAATTAATATTTAAATCCACTTTCATAGCCTTTATAAGTATCTAGCACTCTTATAACGCTTTTGTAGAGAAATTTGTCTAAATATAAGTTCATATTCATTATTATTGTTCATTATTCATCTCTAACACCTCGATCGTAGAGATATGGGCGAATATGAAAGGTGAATGAGTGTAGTAATTGTTATTATCTGAGTTCGACTTAGATCAGAAAGGACTATTTATTATGGGGAATTATGGAAAGCCAGGGAAATTATGGGACCTACAGCTTTACGTGGAATCCGAACCACGTAGTGTTAGTCTGACTTTCAGCTAACTGACAAGTCTGACCCTCAGTTCTCTTCCCTACACAACATCCGAACCTTGACTACCATTCAACATAGACTCCCAGACGCTTATTGGCGTAAATATATTCAATTATCTAAAGTCTATATTCAAATATTAATTGGAATAGAGGATTATAACTTAACTAATTATACTGAAAACTAAAAACAATTTTTGTAAAGTTCTTACTTACTCTCTACCTAAGATGGGGACGGCTCACAAGGAGTCAGTAGATAATTAAACGTAAGAATAAGTCGATGTGCATATTATTTTGAAGGTCTTAATTAATAGAACAACATGCCGCAAATTAGAACCTAAAAGGTTAATCTTAAATAAAATATTGGTGCTCTAAAATTTAAATTTTCCTATCTTACGTATGTGCAAGTTCAAGAATTGTTTAATTTTGTTGTAAGCATATCAGACTTATCTACAAAACTTCACACAAAACTACTGTACACAAGCTCCTCCTTTAAGGTGTATTCAGAGTTCTGATATTCTCCTATGGGAACGGTCCACGAGGAGTCATTAGACAATTTTTAACGAAAGCATATGTTGATATTCACATTATTTTAAAGGGCTAGTCAAGCAAAGAAGAATGTCGGAAACTGCACTTCTAAACCTTTATCCGTTACAAAATGGTGGTGGTTTAATATCTGACATTAAAATTCTTCTTCTGACTCCTCGTAAAATGTGGGTAGATCATAGAGATATGAGTGAATATGAGGAGCATATGAGTGTAATGAGTATAGATCAATGACTGTAGTCATTGTTACTAACTGAGGCCGACTTTCCTTCAGAAAGGATATTTGGTAACAGTCCATTAGCCAGAGAAACTAAGGGACCTACCGGTTTACGTGGAAAAAAAACCACGTAGACTTCTGATTTTCAATAAACTGTCAAGCATAATGCTCAGTCATCTCCCTTAGACAGCATCTGAACCTTGATTAACCACCCAACATGGACATCCCACATTTCTCTAGAAGTGTCCACGTCGATGGCGACCACTGAGCGGACGCTGTTAATAAGATGACTTAGCATGGAAAATTTCACCTTTAATCTCTTTAAGAATTTGTCCCCAAGCATTCATAAAGAAAGTATATTTTAAATAAAATAAAGTTGTGAATATTGTAACACTTCTACAGATAAATATATTTTTACCATTTTATCTTGCAAGTATTCCTAGTAAATAAACTACACACTCCGACCAATAAGCTCTTTATCTACCAGATTAATAAATACAGATGTTTATTGTGCCGACTCTCCATTTGTAGAAATCCTTTCTCAAATATCTGAAGCAACCAGAGATAAATGAACATGCACCACAGATATAATTAATTACTTCACGAACATAAATTAGAACTGATTTATCATATTACTTTGTTTGAAAATTAATCAAGTTAATTTGAAAGACAAAAAATACTACACAATTATTTATAAAACAAAAAATAATTTTCGATATGATTATTTGTATATATGTCAACCCAAGGATGTCTTGAATATAAAAGGTTCTCGTTTTCTACACAAAATTACCTAACTATCAGTAGTACTCAAATACTTACTCCAGTATCATGATTTACCCACTACAACCCCCACTGTGTATACTTATTACATACTAAAGTCTGTAGTGTACACTGTTACTTTACATACACTTTCTTATAACATATTGGTTCATCATACAAATCATTTTTGCTCTGTTAAATATTTTCGTCGTTTGTTAAAAAAAACGCTTTCCTTATAGACAGAATGCTATCCATGGCTAGTCATTTGAAAATATTTTCATTCATCAAAATCTATGTGCAGAGTCCTCCAAAATTAAGGATTGTGGGTTCGAATTTCTAAACTAATAAATGTAAACAAATTTGACAAATAATTAAAATTTTTTATTTATTTATTTATTTCAACGGCAATGCTATTACATACATAAATTTGATGACAGACAAAAACAATAATACAATAATACAAGAAAGACAAAGTGGTACAATTTAGTAACAGTGCAAAGAAATATAATTATTGAGTAATAGTATCAACAGAAAAACAAGCTAAAAAGTGCTATGACTAAGAATAATGATAACTTAAAGTAACAATTCCAACGTT
The DNA here is from genome assembly GCA_035578905.1 of Stictocephala bisonia. Lineage (NCBI taxonomy): Eukaryota > Metazoa > Arthropoda > Insecta > Hemiptera > Membracidae > Stictocephala > Stictocephala bisonia. The sequence continues at coordinate 2,181,011 of JAQJVL010000071.1, forward strand.
TGCAAGCCTGTAGATAAGAACCCAAAAGTAATTAAACAAAAAGTAAACAGCCATAATAGGTAAGAATATGTAACAACAATAAATTAAGAGGAATGAAATAATATCAAATAACAGTAATATCTATTTAAAAAATAACAACAATAAAGTGTGATTAACAATAATGATAAATTATATAATAAATAGATAAAATAAATAAACAACACAACAACAAAATAAGGGTTGCTTAAAACTACATTAACATGCGTAGCGTTTAAGTATTGTAGACAATGTGTGTATGTGTGTGTGTGTGTGTGTGTGTGTGTGTGTGTGTGTGTGTGTGTGTGTGTGTGTGTGTGTGTGTGTGTGTGTGTGTGTGTGTGTGTGTGTGTGTGTGTGTGTGTGTGTGTGTGTGTGTGTGTGTGTGTGTGTGTGTGTGTGTGTGTGTGTGTGTGTGTGTGTGTGTGTGTGTGTGTGTGTGTGCCAGCGTGCGTTTGTGTGTGTGTGTGTGTGTGTGTGTGTGTGTGTGTGTGTGTGTGTGTGTGTGTGTGTGTGTGTGTGTGTGTGTGTGTGTGTGTATGTGTGTGTGTGCGTGTTGTGTGTGTGGTAAAAGTGGGTAACAAGTGTGGAGGTAATTAGGGAGGTGTGCTAGGTAGGTTGCATTGTGGAAAGTCCTATGTTGTAGAGGCAATCCATTTCCGTTTTAGAGTGCTAAGACTGTCATTGAAGTAATCCACTTCAGCAGGGACGGAGTTTCCAAGTTGATGCAATCTTGCCACAGGTCCAAACTTCAGGTAGTTGGTACGGTGGTGTTTGTGGACGGAAAGCTCCGTTGACCTAGTGATGCGTGGAATCCTGAACTCAATCTTGGAGAGCAGAGCAGGACAGTCGATGTTCCCATTTATCAGCTTGAAAAGGAAGGAGAGGTCAGCAAGATCACGCCGAACTTCAAGAGGGCAAAGGTCAAGTTGCTTCATCAAATCTTCAACAGGAACATAGTAGAACGGAAACCCCAATCTTGAACCAACAAGTCTAATAAGTCTTCTCTGTATTCTTTCCAATCTGATGGTGTGATGAAGATAGAATGGTTTCCAAACAACAGAAGCATACTCGAGATTAGGACGCAGAAGAGATTTATACAGACAGAGTTGTAATGGAGTGTATGGATAAACCACTTCTAGCAGCTCGTGATAGAAGCCCCAGTAGCCTACTAGGTCTGCCAGAGATTACATCAATATGACGTTCAGGAGAAAGAGTTTGACTTAAATGCACTCCCAAATCCTTGATAAACTGAACATGCTGCAAACTAGTGCTCTGGATACAATAATCTGCTTTGAGATTAGTATCACCTCTATTACATTATTATTAAATTGGGACATTACCCAACATTTAGACTTATTAAGCTGCATAAGATTGTCTTCACACCACTTAGCAACACCATCTAGTGACCGCTGCAAAACATTGCTGTCCTCGACTCTGTCAATAACTCTGAAGAGCTTAATGTCATCAGCGAAGAGTAGAAAATTGCTCTCAATGACCTCACCAATGTCGTTTATAAACAGGTTGAAAAGGTAGGGACCTAATAGGGAGCCTTGAGGAACCCCTGATTTGACACTGAAGGGATTAGAAAAGCCACCACCAAACCTGACTATGGATGATCTCCCTGTCAGATAGCTGTTCAACCAAGATAGTAGAGGGTCAAAAATGCCATAAGACTCAAGCTTAGATATAAGCAAGGAGTGGCTAACCTTGTCGAATGCCTAATTTTAACGGCCTTGCTTATAGAAACTCATTGGTGTAAACAAAATTCTCTTATTTTCATTTTTTCCTTTTTGTATTTGTTAAATTAAAACTTTACTCGCCAGTTCACATGGGCCTGAACGCCTGTGCGTGAGCTTTACTCAACGAGTGAAGTACCGAACGTTGGCTCAGTGGGGATTCGAACCTTGGACCTACCCTCCACAGTCCGAAGCCTTAGCCACTGAGCCACCACGCCGGCGAATGCGTTTCAAAATGGTGAACGTGTTGATAAATGGACACTTTTACATTTACCAAATACTTTCTAATTCCCATACCATTTGAGTTATATTTATCTCAATTTAAAACTATTACTCACATAAAAACCAGCTTCAATCTGATATGCCACATGAATACATTTAAGCGTGTTTTGATACCCATAACCTGAATTTTGAAAAATTCAAAATTTTATAAATAAATATTTTTAAATAGCAACATGCATAATGTTTAATATAATTTTAAAGGTCTCGTTAAGACGAACAAAGTTTGTGTTTAATTTTTTTAAACATCCCGTGGCTTTCGTAAAATAACCATAAACGCAGTTTTAACGTATTTCCCTCAATTTTTAAAGTTACTTGGACACTGAGTTTAAAAACTGAACAATCTAAGGCCAATTCTCAAATATTTATATCATGAGTTAAAATTATAAAATAAACTTTTATAATAACCCTTGTTTGACGACAGAAAACGTAACAAATTCTGTTGAGATAAATAAAATGGATAAGATAGGCAAAAATTTTTATCGATCATATCTTGAGTGGTACAAAATAAATTTAAAGATCTATAAAACAACTTATGTTTGTTTGCAACTGTAAAAAATACCTTGAAACAAATTTGGTACTTATTCATGCAATGCAACTGATTATTTTAGCTGAAATAGACTAAACCATTCACCCACGTTATATACTTTCCGAGTGGTCTGCCTCACCCTGTGTTGTATATTCAAAATTATCTTGATTTGTGTTAATGTTGTTTAAATAATAATTATAACTATTTTTCATACATATTCTGATCATTATGAAAATACAAAGATTATGTCCACCATTAAACTTTTACGTGAAATTTTAAATCACGACAAATCTGTTAGGTTATTAGATTTCTCATTGTATTCAATGTACAATCTTTAACGCCTATAAGACTGCAGATAATACTTAGTCTTATGGGAAGTAAATGTTGAAATAAGGACTCTAAAAGACGTATTAAAGTTTTGATTACGGATCGTTAAAAGCCACTTATTAGCTCTCTCTCCCTCCATCTTGTGATGTATTGATATCACAGTTGTCAGATAACTTAATTGCTCATCAAGTTTTATGTATAATAATCAATGTCTAATATTCCTTAAGTCACCTACAAATATATGTTGAAATAAGGACTCTAAAAGACGTATTATAGTCTTGATTACGGATCGTTAAAAGCCAATTTTTAGCTCTCTCTCCCCCCCCCCATCTTGTGATATATTGATATCACAGTTGTTATATAACTTAATTTCTCATCAAGTTTAATGTATACTAATCAACGTCTATTATTCATTAAGTCATTAACAAATATATGTTGAAATAAGGACTCTAAAAGACGTATAATAATAAGAAAATATTTCATTTGAAAATATTTTCATTCAACAAAATCTACGTGCAGAGTCCTCCAAAATTAAGGATCCGTCTTGATTACGAATCGTTAAAAGCCACTTCTTAGCTCTCTCCCCCCCCATCTTGTGATGTATTGATATCACAGTTGTTATATAAATTAATTTCTCATCAAGTTTAATGTATAATAATCAACGTCTAATATTCCATAAGTCACTTACAAATATATGTTGAAATAAGGACTCTAAAAGACGTATTATAGTCTTGATTACGGATCGTTAAAAGCCACTTCTTAGCTCTCTCTCCCTCCATCTTGTGATGTATTGATATGACAGTTGTTAGGTAACTTAATTTCTCATCAAGTTTAATGTATAATAATCAACGTCTAATATTCCTTAAGTCACTTACAAATATATGTTGAAATAAGGACTCTAAAAGACGTATTATAGTCTTGATTACGGATCGTTAAAAGCCACTTATTAGCTCTATCTCCCTCTATCTTGTGATGTATTGATATCACAGATGTCAGATAACTTAATTGCTCATCAAGTTTTATGTATAATAATCAACTTCTATTATTCATTAAGTCATTAACAAATATTTATTGAAATAAGGATTCAACAGACGTAATTTAATCTCGTTTCTGGAACTCAGAAAACCACTTGTTACCTTTCTCCCCATTCAATTTATTGCTTTCATAAATATGAAACTCACCTCAACCCTAAGAGGCTTAGTTTGCAGTGACAGGATTCTTCCCTCCCAAGCCATCTTATGTCTTTGATCGTATTTTCCAAGATCTAACCGACTAATCGGTTTCTTATTAAGCTGCCATGGGAGCGCATATTACTTTCAATCACTTTCTACTTGTTACTATGATTACTATTTGTTGAATCAGCTCAGGAAACTAAGTATTTTATTCACAACAACTTATATACAAGTTAAAGCTAGGTAAATTCTATCAGGAGACAACCAGTGTGAAAATGACTTACTAGGTAATTTTCTAATAATTTTGTTTTAAAACATATTTATAACTAGCATTTATGGGTGTTTGGGATCACTATAGCTCCTGTACGTTTATGGGTGGGTGGGAGAACTATCATTCCTGCGCGTGCATGGGTGGGTTGGGAGGACCATAAACTCTGTATGTGTATGGGCGGGTGGGAGGACTCTTACACCAGTTCATGTGTAGTTGGGTTGGGAGGACCTCACCACTGAATATGGATTGGTGGGTGGGAGGCTCATAATTACCCACCATCACTGATTTTCGAAAACTCATTTTTACAGTTTAACACTAATCCAATACACTTGTGTCATTTAAGGTGGTCTATATTTTATTGTAACATTTTCTTTAATCAGGAATAAATTATTATCAAAACCTAACGTTTCAAACTATGTCTTATCAACGCAAAAATATAAATCTTAAGGTCATCACGTACAAGTATAACGCACAAATATTTAAACCAACAGGACAAAGATGCTTAGTATTGCTAAGTATATTATAATGACCAATCGATATTTTCATATAATATAAACACTAATATTATATGTTTTTTTAAATGTATGTAATAAAAAGAGGGATGTTAAGGAAATATTTTTTCCTAGCATCGAGAATTAAATTAATACAAGATCCATTGTATTTCAAATTAAACAGTTAGCCTTGCCTTAGAAATGAGACGAGAAAAACTCTTCAACAATTTAAATTAAAAATTGTGTAACTTTGTAAAGTTTGTTTTCGAAGAACAGTTCTCAGAACGCACTGGGGATGAAATTTGTTTCCCGTAATAATACTGAACTGTGGTATCATAAGAATATTTATTAAGTTAACAGGCTTATTATTGTTTATTATTTTCAAACTGTTAAAATATAATAATTTGGCTATTTTACAATAGTTAAGGATTAATGTATAAAAAAATAGATAAACGTCTGTATGGGATTTGTCTTTGAATTATTCCAACAAATTTAATCTTTTTCCTGTATATACAGCCTTACATGTACTTAATATACTAATGTAACGCATGTTTTGGTGCATAGAATTTCAATAAAAGTAAAATAAATTGACTTATCTGTAATATCATATATAAAGCCTTAGTATTATAGGAAATTTATGATAATTAATTACTATTTTCTTATCCACAGTGATTATCACTGGTTATTCGGTTAGCAACTGATTCTATACTTGATAAAAATGTTATTTTCCATACATTTATACATTATAATTTCGGTATTATTTTTAAAGTCATAATTTTTATATCTAAATTACGTCTTTAATAAATCATCTTGATAGTTTTTCACCAATATTTAACTTCTGTGTTGACAATTTTATTTTTTTAAGTAATTAAAATTATATTTTAACCTATATGTCGCCTGGAGATGTATTACCTGTTTGTGTACAAGCACAGAGGAAAAAGAAAAAGATAGTGCCACAGTGAACGCTTCAGTTGCAGTTCAAAATAGATTACAACTGATTTACACAAGTTTACTGTTGATAATTTGGATGAGAATAAGGGAAAGACTGACAACGAGCTTTCGACAACCTAACCTTCTAACTCAAAGCCCTTCAGTACACTATTGTATGTGGCCTCTGTTTCTTACTTCTCTATGGTAAAATATATCTAATTGTAGTATTTAAACTAGGATACAACTGGCCATAAGTAATTGATGTTATTTACTTTTATAGATAAAGAAAGGAGACACTTTTAAGGTACAGACATCAATTCAGATAAATATTTTACCATACTGTCCATGAATTCGGAGTTGGTGTTGCGAATAGACGTGCCTATATTCTGTTCGCCGAGAGTTGAGAGTGAGGCTCCGTCTAGACTATCGCTGTCATAAGGTGTGTACGTTGACCCTTGATTTACAACAAGACTACTTCATTGGCATCCCCAGTCGGCAGTCAGTCAGTCAGGCCCAGACAGATAGGACAGTTCATCACTACAGGAACATGTAAACACCTGTAAATCAGCCTAGCGCCTACGTCACACCAGCAGTAGGTGGAGCTTCACTATAACTAATATCTAGTCCAAAGACCCCTATAACCTCCTCGTATATCCTGTAAACCAAAACCCTTGACGAACAGAACTGTCTACACAAACCGTTGCATTCAATACTTATCTACCATAGAGTCATTAGCTCACATGATCTTCAATACTTGGTGATAAGAAATAAAACTGACCCCTGTTTTGGATAATGCTTTAATTTATGACCCAAATACGACTGTATGACAGTGGTACGGGATAATGAAACCAGTATAGTTTAAATTTGAATCTTTTAATACTTTGAGTTCATAATTAATTGATTTTAATTTAGTTAAAAATATTCCATTAAAACCCTAAACATGTTTAAGCAGAGTGCAACTTTGTTTAAGCAGCCTTTGTGTAGAGACGTGGAACAAAGGTCTGAAGTTTGAGGTTGGTTGACAAAGCTTAAACGCTTCTAAAGTTAGGGGTGGTACAATATAAAACCTACTTTGTATGTAGTGTTAGCTTTTTATAATAAATTACGTACACAACTGACTAAGTATCAGAATGGATGTAAATTGATGTAAAATTACATGCCAAAAGGATCATTTGCTTTTAGGCAAATAATAGTTACCATATTCAACTTATTGGGTACGTACAAAAATACGGTATATCGTATACAAATTTATTTTAAAATAAAGGGTTTTTTAAATGTTTTGTGCAATTTGAACAAACAATTTGCTATATAAGTAGAATACTACCTATGAAGAAAATACTAAATCAAATATTCCATAAACAATTATTTCCAAATTACCTAAAAAACGAAATAAAAATCGTGGGAATACTTAAATGATATTCCAGATTTTCTAAGACGAAATGCTGTTGCTGCTTTTAGTCTAACAACAGGACATGACTGACTTGGAAAGTATCATCATAGCTTCAGAATATAAGAAAATAAAAATTTTATTTTACGTTATTCATCTGATCTTATGAACAAAGATCACATTATGAACTTTTCAAAATAAAAAATTATATTCTAGATATTGGGAAGCCAGGTCACTAATGAGTTAATGACGTTTTGTCAAATACTTTGCTGTTTACCAAAATACAGAAAGAAAACACTGTCTATAAGTTGGACAATCCTATAAACTATCTAAATACTCCAAATTCGTACAGAAATTTGCAATAAAATAGCAATTTCTTTCATAAACTGCTAGCTATAAACTACGTTACAAACCGTTGATGTTCAAAGAAATTTTTTACATACGTTCATTTTTTAAGTAAATTGGATCTAGCAGTCTTGTAGCATCTAAAAACCATGAAATAAATGTTAATATATGTACACAACGACTTCATATGTTAAACGGTCTCCATAGTCAGTTTCAATACTAACCTTGTCACTTAGCCAATTAACCTAATACAAATCAGACATTACATGTTTTTGGATTTCTCGTTTTGTTGTAGGCCCCTTATATAACTTATATTGTATTGTTTCTAAATTGGATCTAGCAGTCTTGTAACTTCTAAAACCCATGAAATAAATGTTAATATATGTACACAACGACTTCATATGTTAAACGGTCTCCATAATCAGTTTCAATTAGCCATAATCTCCATAATCACCTTGACAATTAGCCAATTAACCTAATACAAATCAGACATATTACGTTTTTTGGATTCCACGTTCTGTTGTAAGCCCCTTATTTAACCTATATTGTATTGATTTGTTACCATATATAATTTCTTGGGCTATTAATAAATGGTTCTTTATTAGGAACAGTCGACCTTAGTTAGTAACAATGACTACACTCGTTCATTTACACTCATCGCACTCATTTGCCCTCATATTCGCCCCATGTATAGAATATCAACGTCTTAATAATGAATAATGGAATGATTTAATAAATACGAACCCTAATTTGAGTTTTATGTTTACAAGGGTTAAAATCTTACCAATAATGACTAATAATCACAGTACTTTCGAGTGTTGAATAATGTAAGTTATCAGTTATGTTGTGAATCACAAATTAAGAGTTCAGCAATTCTGAATCGTAAACAGTCAGTGCCTAAACGTGAGTTATCAGCACAAAACAGTTATACAAACATCATAACAAATTATACAAATAACACATATTAGTTTAGTTTTAATGTTAAAATATAAGTTTCCCAACTCCCAAATCAACTCTATCTTCAGTTGATCAAGCTCTCTACAAGAGCCAACGTATCAAATTCTCTCCAGTGACATAAACACTTAGGTCAGCTGTCAGTTCTTTTACAAAGAGATCGATTGTTGGCTGATTGTTTCACACACAAGTCACATTTCGTCTCACAACACAACATGTAATAAAAAAACTTTCTGTAGTGTCACAACAGGGGAAATTTGTTGTAAAATGTGTCTCCCACTTAGAATAATACTTAAAATAGTTTATCTATATATATATAACTGTCTATTTTTTTTTAGATTTAATTGTAATATCATATCTTTGATACTTAATTATGCAAACGTTTTCAGATTGTTTATATTTTAATAATCACAGATATCTTATGAATAATTCTTCTCAATCTTGTTACTCTAACAATTAGTTTAAAAAAAATTATTCTTAACAAAATAAAATGTATATTATTAAAAAATGTCTGATGTTCTATTATTTTACAATGTACACATAGTTTTCTTAATGCTCAAACCACAAATAATTAAATTTATTTAATTCTTAGATATTCCTTAATTGATCCTAACCACTCAGATTATTTATAGATATCAGACACCGAAACAACTTTGTGTGTTTTTTAAGACCTACATAAATGGTTATATGAGTGTAGGATGAGTGTGGATGACCTGTAGTCTGGTTACTAACTGAGTTCGACTTACGCTCAAGAAGGACTGTTTATTAATAGCCCAATAGCCAGGGTAACTAAGAGATCTACAGTTTTAAGAGGAATCCAAACCACGTAGTATTGGTTTCATTTAGAGTTAATTGACAAGTCTCATACTCAGTTCTCTTTCTTGCACCATACATGGACCCTGTTCTAGTAGGGTGCAGATTGATGGCAACCAATGATCGGACACCATGTCACTAATAAGGAAATCGAGCATAGGACCTATCGCCCATACACTTTGCCTTAAGTGGCTGAGTTACATCACTGCACCACTAGTTCCATGAATTTGATAATAGATGTGAAACAATTCATTGTTGTCATAGTATTAATAATGTATTATTTTTTATACAACTTAAATATGTACCATATTGTCAAAACAACATTAAATTTATTTCCTTCACATAAATAAGATTATGAATAAATGAACTAGTCTGTAAATATTACCAAATAACCAAAACTTACTAATTATTGCTAAAAACAACTCTTTACTCTTTTCTTAAACTAAAGTTTGATTACAATAACGAAAAAAAAAAAAAAAAAAAAAAAAAAAAAAAAAAAAAAAAAAAAAAAAAAAAAAAAAACTAGTACTGAAAGTAAATCTCGAAAACTGGAAACAAGTCCACAATCTATGTCGATAACTATGAGACATCACATTGGAAAACAATTTCCGTCTCATAAATTGTTTAGAGAGGTTTGTCGATAAAGAATGAGGGCAAGCACATAACTGTTGGTATTGTTTCACGAGTGTTGCATTTTTATGATAGTAAAAAGTAAATTTAACAAGATTAGTCCATTCAATGCATTTGGAAGTGTGAATTGTTAAAACAACACTGAAATGTGTCACATAGTTTTTGTGTTTTGGCTTGATGTATACATAACAAAAATAAGTTGTAAAAATAAACACAAGGTTTTGAAAAATATAAATACACCAGATGTATTTACGTGACTTTATATTCAATCCTATATTTCAGTTAAAATTCCTCTGTGAATTCCTCTAGTGCGAGGAAGGTAAACTTGGTTTACCTAAAACACTCATTATAATATTAGTGCAGTTTGTTTTTATATTGTAATATATATTTATTGTGAGACGTTAACTTGTTTTGTATGTAAAATAAAACTTATAGTGCAACCACATCTTGATTATAAACCTGTATCAAATTGGACACCACGAACTTATAGAGGGAGTTAAAAAAAAAAAAAAAAAAAAAAAAAAAAAAATCAACTTTGAGCGTACTTTGACGGCTTAGCAGAAGATATGGATAGATAACTGTATTTACTCTTTTATTAATCTTTTTTTATTGTAGATTTATAGATTATTCAAAAGTATTTTTTTTGTATGTTTTGTCCTAATTCTGTATCTAGAAATGTTTTGTAAAAAGACGTGACTTGTCCAATAGAGTCCATCTTAATTTATAAGTATGCAATAAATGAAGGTTTTTTATACTGAATAGGTTTGATCTTTGATATCTATTTTAATTAAAAAGATTGTATTAGATAGAAGTACCACCTGACGATGACTAGAGTGTTCATACTCGTTGGAACGCTTTGTTTTTTTTCTTAAACAATCCAAGTGTTTGAAATCTCCTCATTACTATCATAAGAAACAATTGCTAACAAATAACCTTCCAACAACAATACGTCATCAGTTTACAATAGCAAAATAACAAAACATTTTAATTAAGGATAAAAGCTACCAATTTTTAAACGTTACATGAGGAAATAATAAATATGATTATCAAAATAAAAGAATGTATCCGTTTCACATTCAAACTCCGTTTTATAACGGAGGTTCGCTAACTAAGCAGTTCCTCACAAACACCTACGTAATTTAGCTTTTTGTGGCTGCAGTGTGAGAATGTCGGCTAAATCCGTTGTGTAACGGAAGTTCACTAATTAAGCAGTCTCTTACAATCAGCTACACACTTTGACTCCTTGTGGCTGCAGTGTGTGAATGTCAACTAAATCTGTTGCACAACGGTAGTTCACTAATTAAACAGTCCCTCACAATCAGCTACACTTTGACTCCTTGTGGCTGCAGTGTGTGAATGTCGACTAAATCTGTTGTGTAACGGAAGTTCACTAATTAAGCAGTTCCTCACAATCAGCTACACACTTTGACTCCTTGTAACTGCAGTGTGAGAATGTCGGCTAAATCCGTTGTGTAACGGAAGTTCACTAATTGAGCAGTCTCTTACAATCAGCTACACACTTTGACTCCTTGTGGCTGCAGTGTGAGAATGTCGGCTAAATCCGTTGTGTAACGGAAGTTCACTAATTAAGCAGTCTCTTACAATCAGCTACACACTTTGACTCCTTGTGGCTGCAGTGTGATAATGTCGGTTGAATCCATTGTGTAACGGAAGTTCACTAATTAAGCAGTCTCTTACAATCAGCTACACACTTTGACTCCTTGTGGCTGCAGTGTGATAATGTCGGTTGAATCCATTGTGTAACGGAAGTTCACTAATTAAGCAGTCTCTTACAATCAGCTACACACTTTGACTCCTTGTGGCTGCAGTGTGATAATGTCGGTTGAATCCATTGTGTAACGGAAGTTCACTAATTAAGCAGTCTCTTACAATCAGCTACACACTTTGACTCCTTGTGGCTGCAGTGTGAGAATGTCGGCTAAATCCGTTGTGTAACGGAAGTTCACTAATTAAGCAGTCCCTTACAATCAGCTACACACCTTGACTCCTTGTAACTGCAGTGTGAGAATGTCGGCTAAATCCATTGTGTAACGGAAGTTCACTAATTAAGCAGTCTCTTACAATCAGCTACACACTTTGACTCCTTGTGGCTGCAGTGTGATAATGTCGGTTGAATCCATTGTGTAACGGAAGTTCACTAATTAAGCAGTCTCTTACAATCAGCTACACACTTTGACTCCTTGTGGCTGCAGTGTGATAATGTCGGTTGAATCCATTGTGTAACGGAAGTTCACTAATTAAGCAGTCCCTTACAATCAGCTACACACTTTGACTCCTTGTAACTGCAGTGTGAGAATGTCGGCTAAATCCGTTGTGTAACGGAAGTTCACTAATTAAGCAGTCCCTTACAATCAGCTACACACTTTGACTCCTTGTAACTGCAGTGTGAGAATGTCGGCTAAATCCGTTGTGTAACGGAAGTTCACTAATTAAGCAGTCTCTTACAATCAGCTACACACTTTGACTCCTTGTGGCTGCAGTGTGAGAATGTCGGCTAAATCCGTTGTGTAACGGAAGTTCACTAATTAAGCAGTCCCTTACAATCAGCTACACACTTTGACTCCTTGTAACTGCAGTGTGAGAATGTCGGCTAAATCCGTTGTGTAACGGAAGTTCACTAATTAAGCAGTCTCTTACAATCAGCTACACACTTTGACTCCTTGTGGCTGCAGTGTGAGAATGTCGGCTAAATCCGTTGTGTAACGGAAGTTCACTAATTAAGCAGTCCCTTACAATCAGCTACACACTTTGACTCCTTGTACCTGCAGTGTGAGAATGTCGGCTAAATCCGTTGTGTAACGGAAGTTCACTAATTAAGCAGTCTCTTACAATCAGCTACACACTTTGACTCCTTGTGGCTGCAGTGTGAGAATGTCGGCTAAATCCATTGTGTAACGGAAGTTCACTAATTAAGCAGTCTCTTACAATCAGCTACACACTTTGACTCCTTGTGGCTGCAGTGTGATAATGTCGGTTTAATCCATTGTGTAACGGAAGTTCACTAATTAAGCAGTCTCTTACAATCAGCTACACACTTTGACTCCTTGTGGCTGCAGTGTGATAATGTCGGTTGAATCCATTGTGTAACGGAAGTTCACTAATTAAGCAGTCTCTTACAATCAGCTACACACTTTGACTCCTTGTGGCTGCAGTGTGATAATGTCGGTTGAATCCATTGTGTAACGGAAGTTCACTAATTAAGCAGTCTCTTACAATCAGCTACACACTTTGACTCCTTGTGGCTGCAGTGTGATAATGTCGGTTGAATCCATTGTGTAACGGAAGTTCACTAATTAAGCAGTCTCTTACAATCAGCTACACACTTTGACTCCTTGTGGCTGCAGTGTGATAATGTCGGCTAAATCCGTTGTGTAACGGAAGTTCACTAATTAAGCAGTCTCTTACAATCAGCTACACACTTTGACTCCTTGTGGCTGCAGTGTGATAATGTCGGTTGAATCCATTGTGTAACGGAAGTTCACTAATTAAGCAGTCTCTTACAATCAGCTACACACTTTGACTCCTTGTGGCTGCAGTGTGATAATGTCGGTTGAATCCATTGTGTAACGGAAGTTCACTAATTAAGCAGTCTCTTACAATCAGCTACACACTTTGACTCCTTGTGGCTGCAGTGTGATAATGTCGGCTAAATCCGTTCTGTAACGGAAGTTCACTAATTAAGCAGTCTCTTACAATCAGCTACACACTTTGACTCCTTGTGGCTGCAGTGTGATAATGTCGGTTGAATCCATTGTGTAACGGAAGTTCACTAATTAAGCAGTCTCTTACAATCAGCTACACACTTTGACTCCTTGTGGCTGCAGTGTGATAATGTCGGTTGAATCCATTGTGTAACGGAAGTTCACTAATTAAGCAGTCTCTTACAATCAGCTACACACTTTGACTCCTTGTGGCTGCAGTGTGACAATGTCGGTTGAATCCATTGTGTAACGGAAGTTCACTAATTAAGCAGTCTCTTACAATCAGCTACACACTTTGACTCCTTGTGGCTGCAGTGTGATAATGTCGGCTAAATCCGTTCTGTAACGGAAGTTCACTAATTAAGCAGTCTCTTACAATCAGCTACACACTTTGACTCCTTGTGGCTGCAGTGTGATAATGTCGGTTGAATCCATTGTGTAACGGAAGTTCACTAATTAAGCAGTCTCTTACAATCAGCTACACACTTTGACTCCTTGTGGCTGCAGTGTGATAATGTCGGCTAAATCCGTTGTGTAACGGAAGTTCACTAATTAAGCAGTCTCTTACAATCAGCTACACACTTTGACTCCTTGTGGCTGCAGTGTGATAATGTCGGTTGAATCCATTGTGTAACGGAAGTTCACTAATTAAGCAGTCTCTTACAATCAGCTACACACTTTGACTCCTTGTGGCTGCAGTGTGATAATGTCGGCTAAATCCGTTCTGTAACGGAAGTTCACTAATTAAGCAGTCTCTTACAATCAGCTACACACTTTGACTCCTTGTGGCTGCAGTGTGATAATGTCGGTTGAATCCATTGTGTAACGGAAGTTCACTAATTAAGCAGTCTCTTACAATCAGCTACACACTTTGACTCCTTGTGGCTGCAGTGTGACAATGTCGGTTGAATCCATTGTGTAACGGAAGTTCACTAATTAAGCAGTCTCTTACAATCAGCTACACACTTTGACTCCTTGTGGCTGCAGTGTGATAATGTCGGCTAAATCCGTTCTGTAACGGAAGTTCACTAATTAAGCAGTCTCTTACAATCAGCTACACACTTTGACTCCTTGTGGCTGCAGTGTGATAATGTCGGTTGAATCCATTGTGTAACGGAAGTTCACTAATTAAGCAGTCTCTTACAATCAGCTACACACTTTGACTCCTTGTGGCTGCAGTGTGATAATGTCGGCTAAATCCGTTGTGTAACGGAAGTTCACTAATTAAGCAGTCTCTTACAATCAGCTACACACTTTGACTCCTTGTGGCTGCAGTGTGATAATGTCGGTTGAATCCATTGTGTAACGGAAGTTCACTAATTAAGCAGTCTCTTACAATCAGCTACACACTTTGACTCCTTGTGGCTGCAGTGTGATAATGTCGGCTAAATCCGTTCTGTAACGGAAATTCACTAATTAAGCAGTTCCTCACAAACACCTACGTAATTTAGATTTTTGTAACTGCAGTGTGAGAATGTTGACTAAATCTGTTGTGTAACGGAAGTTCGCTAATTAAGCAGTCCCTTACAATCAGCTACAAACTTTGACTCTTTTTGGCTTCAGTGTGTGAATGTTGACTAAATCTGTTGTGTAACGGAAGTTCGCTAATTAAGCAGTCCCTTACAATCAGCTACAAACTTGGCTTTTTGTTGCTGCAGTGTGTGAATGTTGACTAAATCTGTTGTGTAACGGAAGTTCGCTAATTAAGCAGTCCCTTACAATCAGCTACAAACTTGGCTTTTTGTTGCTGCAGTGTGTGAATGTTGACTAAATCTGTTGTGTAACGGAAGTTCGCTAATTAAGCAGTCCCTTACAATCAGCTACAAACTTGGCTTTTTGTTGCTGCAGTGTGAGAATGTCGGCTAAATCCTTTGTGTAACGGAAGTTCACTAAATTAGCTGTCCCTCACAATCAGCTAAAATTGCAGTTGCAGTATGAGAATGTCGACTAAATCCTATAACGAGGCTAGATTTTTAGTTTGAAGACTAAATGGTGATGATATAGTAACGTCCTTTACCATATATTAAATATACATTTTCCTTTTGTTATAATATTATTTAATTTAACCTTACAAAGTGGAATACTTATACTCTACAGGAATAAATTTAAATGATAACATGTAGAATATTTTATGTTCAAATTTATACATAAAGAATTGGAATTTGAACCAAATTACGCATAAAACTGACATGATCAATATTTTTTACACAGTTTCAAATAAAAATGATTTCTGGAAACTGCGTACAGTCAAATCAGATGAAGTGCGGAAAAGTCAAATCAATTAAAACTATGGGAATAAAACAGCTGGATAGATGAAAAGTTATACAATACAAATAACTTCACAAATACTTTGCAATTTACGTACAAAATACAAATATGTGATCAATATCGGTAAACTGCGTTTACCAGAGGATGCCACCAAAGAACTTAGAAATTTTATGACGCACATAAAATAGATGTTGTTACATCATAATTGGTTGAGATCTGAGAAAATGAATGTCCTGGGTAAACTTTCCGGAAACGGAAGTGGCCGGGTCTCTCCAGGGACTGAGTGATGTTTCTCAACGATTCCCCTTTCCGGTTTCTAGACCTTCTAGTTAGATCAACAATCCTTCAAAATGTAATTGCAAGCACACATAAATTATACATATATTATATTTGTAATATTGTGAATTAATTTTGCAAAATTGTATATAAATTAAATAACTTGTAAAATGTACCATTCAAAGTAAAATAAATATTTGGCTAGATGTGTGAAGCTCTCATACACAAATTATTTATGGACGCAAAACAACGTACATAAATATCGATTGTAAATAATTAAATAATATACTACAAAGTTAAAATTTAAAATATCATTATACATATGTAGAAAACGTTAGGTCTATTTGTTTGTTCTTTTAACAGATAAACGCTATATTTAACAGTTGAGTTTCTATTAAGAATTTGGTGTGAGTGAATAGTAGTGATATAAAAATATTTTAGTTTTTTTAATGGATATACATTTCGTAAGAGCATGTATTTAGTTTCTACAGAGTACAAATAATTAATCATGACACTATAAAAATATAATCATGTGTTTATTAAAAAAAATAGAATTAGAACCTGTTATTTAGCTCTTGTTTTTCTCAATTTGTTACTACAATATTTATTTTAAAAAAATCTCATCAATAGTTTAATTTTAAATTGGTAACACATTTACATTTTTTGGTAATCCAAACCACGATCGTTCTATTATCTACATTAAGTATTGAAAGTGAAGTTTTAAATCTTGACAATAGTAAAAACGAACTATCAACTGTTTATAAAATCAAATGACTTGTTATAGATTACGAAAAATGTCATTCCACTAAATATTAAACAGAAACTTGGGCTAAATAGACTAAATCAATGCTGGGTTGATTCTGAAAAACTTTCAAAAAGAATACAAGGCTTGTTTTTAGTTATTTTCCTAATAATTCAGTTTTTCAATGAAAAGCTTGTCAGTCTGTGTTTGTATTTAAAGTTTTGGCTGTGTTATACATTCTACTTTATACACCTATCTATTTCATTGTTTCTTTTATAGCCCAACTTGGATTTTCAATAAATTCTACAATTCGGTATGTTAACTTAGAGGTTTCAATTTTCATCTTATTATTTAATTCTTCGCAGCCATTTATTATAATGATGGTATAATTTGTTGGTTCATTTTGAGTGCAAACATGATTTGATATACCTCATAACTTTTTTTTTCTAAACATTACATACTTAAATTTTTCTAATATTAGTTCGTCCACTTTCCTTCCATACATATCAAAACTCTGACGATGATCGATTTAATATATATAAATGCATGTTAATAATCTTATAAAACGGATGATAGTATCAAAGAGATATTGCTGAATTTACTATATTATACTTATAATCAAATAAACTCATCATAATTTGTAACTGTGTTTTTTTTATTTTTATACATGACAATAATAATGTTTTGTTTGTATGTTTATATTATAGATAACTATAATCTTCACGAGTTTTTATTTACTTTTTTTGATGATTGGGTAATTATTTATTTTGTTATTTTTCTGCCACTGTAACACAATCACCCTGTAAATAATTTTATGTTACAACTGAAATTATCGAAGAAACAGAAAGTAAAAAAAAAACTTTCCAGGAAACAGAAGTGGTCCTGATCTCTCCAGAGAGTAATGTTTCTCCAACTGATTCCTCCAGGTCCTCAAGTTAAGTATCCACGAGTAGTTCCCCCTACTCCATCGATAAATTAAAATTATACACTTAAATAGATAATCGGATGGATAAAAAACATATATCAGTTAAATTATAAAGCAAACAATAATATTCATGTTTTTGGACTAAAATAACTTATAAACCAATTTTTTTATTTCTAATTATATGAGTTGATATATAAACAACAAAATTAATGAGATAGTGTTGCATTAGCATATTATAAGAAAGCACAAATTAAAAAATACCTCATTAATTAAAACCATACCTTTTATTAATTTTATTGTATGTTCCAATGAATGAATCTTCAAACAAAACAAGTTTAATTAATTTTACTACAATCAGGTACAAAAATCAGCAAACGGTATTTATTGTACAGTCAACAAATTTATCACAAGTAGTATTTAACTAAACTACATTTATTTACTTTTAAACAAAGGTATTAACTAATTATAAATTCCACTTTCGTGGTTCCTTTGTGAATCCCTCCAGCGGAGAATATTACTTGTTGTTTATCTGATTCGATTATACTGTCTGTAACCTACAGTTAATATATTGAAATAAACTTACGTAATTGTTCATTGGTTAGTAATTTCCCCCTATTTTATGTTTTAACTAACCAAATTAGCCAATACAATATGGTTAGGAGCTATTTGTTAACAGTGATTAGTATTTTAAATATAAACTGTATTATCTATATAATAAACAATATATATATATATATATATATATATATATATATATACTGTTAAAATTTAAGATACAACGTTTGTTGTAAGTAGTTTTCGTTATTGTTAGTCCTAAATAATTTATTTACGTGTTAAAAAGTGTTGTTTTATGTCTAAGTGTCTAATACTCATTTTTATCCAATTGTTGATTTGTTAGATATTTATAGTTATTTTTGTTGTTATTTAATGTAGTTTTAGATTAAGAAAGCGCCCATCCAAAAGGAAATCGGTTTAGTTCATGTTAGAAAGCATTACAATATCTATTTATTTATAATTGTAAACAAATTCACATAGTTTTTCTCTCAAATTGCATAATCTAAAGAGACAAAAAAATAAAATTCTCATATACTTTTTATTTGCAAATAAAATAATAAATGCATAAAACAAATAATTAAGTGTTTTGAACTACGAAAAGAAGGCATTAATTAGCAAAATCGAAAAAAAAATTTTGGCCGTTATCCATAGTTTTTTTAATTAAACCTATATTCTATATTTAAAATTTTTATGACTCCATCTTAAAAAATAACTCATTCCTATTTACTGAACTAAATTATCAATTGAATACATTTTTAACATTTAAAAGTTTCATTAGATCTGACAAAATAGTGATAGAATCATTATCATAGTGTTAAAGCTTCTATGTATTATTGTGAGGCTTACAGTTGAATTATTATATTTGGAAGCAAAAGCAATCGTAAATCTTCCAAAGGCATTGAAAATACGAACTAATAAATAAAATACCAGAGTTTGTATAAAGAATAAGAAGAAGGATCCCTTTAAAAGAAGTAATAATTACATTGGAGGCTTGACATTATGACGGCTGTGAAAAGAGAGCTTCATTTATTGGGGTTGACGACGTTTCTTTAGATCCATAACAGGACTCAGTATTTGTTATTATTAATAGCAAACTTGTTAAAAAATGTGGCCCAATCTTTGGATTTATATTTTAATACGTTTTAAAGGTGATATTCTACAATTATAAATACAAGAAACAGTTTATTATGAAACAAAAGTTTTAAATGAAAAATGAACGTGAGAAATAATAGTACGTTCATTTTGTCTTTATCACGTACGTATGTATAGGTTTTAACGAATCCAAATATATGCGAGAGTGATATTATCGTTTCCAAATAAATCAATGGAGTTACAAGAAGCTTATTGGTACCACTTAGACAAAACACCCCGTCTTGTATGATACAAACGCTGGAAGGTAGTTTTTGCAGAGGGTCTGACGTTGATCAATGACAGCCCTTTAGCCAGCAGCTCCAACAACAATACACTGCAACAATGAATGTACTTGACCAGTATTGTTTACTTAACTCGGTGACAGCATACTCAATGTAAGACTAACTGTTCAACAAGATTAATCTGGTGCCTTTAAAATGTTTTTTCTATATAGATCCTTGAAAAGTTTTTAATACCGTTAGCCTAATTTTTAAGTTTTTTTAGTAATCAAGGGGTTTTGAATAGATTTTACTCTAAATGGATTCAAGGTGTATACTGATTGTGTACACTTAAAAATGAATTTTTATCAGCAGTCTCATGAATCTCACACCACCATAAGCAGCATGATAATTCTCATCAGTCTTATAGATCTCATACCACAATGAGTAGAATGCTGTCTTACCAGTATCATATATCTCTCAGCACTATGAGAAGCATGATATCTCATCTGGCTCACAGCTGTCAAATTATAATGAGCTGTGTTATGTCTCAACAATCTCGTGGATATCATACCACCAAAAGCAGTGTGATGTATCATAATTAGCATGCTATCCACCAGTCTCGTAGATGTCATACCGCATGAGAAGCATCCTTTCTCTTTAGACTCATTGCTCTCATACCACTATGAGCAGTGTAATGTCTAACTAGTCTTATATATCTCATACCACCATGAGTAGCATGCTGTCTCATCAGCCTTATAGATATCATACCACAATGAATAGCATGCTGTCTCACAATCCTTACAGCTCTCATAGCAGCATGAACATTGTGCTGTCTCATATGTCTCTTAACGCCCATACCACAATGTGTAGCATTCTGTCTCACCAACCTAACAGCTCTCATAGCACCATGAACATTGTGTTGTCTCATCTGTCTCTTAACGCCCATACCACAATCTGTAGCATGCTGTCTCACCAACCTAACAGCTCTCATTGCACCATGAACATTGTGCTGTCTCATCTGTCTCTTAACGCTCATAACACAATCTGTAGCATGCTGTCTCACCAACCTAACAGCTCTCATAGCACCATGAACATTGTGTTGTCTCATCTGTCTCTTAACGCCCATAACACAATCTGTAGCATACTGTCTCACCAACCTAACAGCTCTCATTGCACCATGAACATTGTGCTGTCTCATCTGTCTCTTAACGCCCATACCACAATGTGTAGCATGCTGTCTCACCAACCTAACAGCTCTCATATCACCATGAACATTGTGCTGTCTCATCTGTCTCTTAAAGCCCATACCACAATGTGTAGCATTCTGTCTCACCAACCTAACAGCTCTCATAGCACCATGAACATTGTGCTGTCTCGTCTGTCTCTTAACGCTCATAACACAATGTGTAGCATACTGTCTCACCAACCTAACAGCTCTCATAGCACCATGAACATTGTGTTGTCTCATCTGTCTCTTAACGCTCATAACACAATGTGTAGCATACTGTCTCACCAACCTAACAGCTCTCATAGCACCATCAACATTGTGTTGTCTCATCTGTCTCTTAACGCTCATAACACAATGTGTAGCATACTGTCTCACCAACCTAACAGCTCTCATAGCACCATGAACATTGAGCTGTCTCATCTGTCTCTTTACGCCCATACCACAATGTGTAGCATGCTGTCTCACCAACCTAACAGCTCTCATTGCACCATGAACATTGTGCTGTCTCATCTGTCTCTTTACGCCCATACCACAATGTGTAGCATGCTGTCTCACCAACCTAACAGCTCTCATTGCACCATGAACATTGTGCTGTCTCATCTGTCTCTTAACGCCCATACCACAATGTGTAGCATGCTGTCTCACCAACCTAACAGCTCTAATAGCACCATGAACATTGTGCTGTCTCATCTGTCTCTTTACGCCCATACCACAATGTGTAGCATGCTGTCTCACTATCCTTATAGTTCTCATAGCACCATGAACATTGTGCTGTTTCACCTGTCTCTTTACGCCCATACCACAATGTGTAGCATGCTGACTCACCAAACTAACAGCTCTCATAGCACCATGAACATTGTGCTGTTTCACCTGTCTCTTTACGCCCATACCACAATGTGTAGCATGCTGTCTCACTATCCTTATAGCTCTCATAGCACCATGAACATTGTGCTGTTCACCTGTCTCTTAACGCTCATACCACAATGTGTAGCATGCTGTCTCACCAACCTAACAGCACTCATAGCACCATGAACATTGTGCTGTCTCACCTGTCTCTTAACGCCCATACCACAATGTGTAGCATGCTGTCTCACTATCCTTATAGCTCTCATAGCACCATGAACATTGTGCTGTCTCATCTGTCTCTTAACGCCCATAACACAATGTGTAGCATGCTGTCTTAACTGTCATTTAACGCTCATACCACGATGATAAGAATGTTGTGTCTTAATAGTGTCACAGATTGTATGATTGTTAATGACGTCATTAGACAAACAGCGACACTTATGTTAGCAACCACTTACACAAACTACTCCAGAGTAACGACTTGTTAAACCGTAATCTGGCACATGTACTATGTTTATCGTGACAGTACACCTTTGTAAATTATTTGTAACTTGAACTTATTTCTGAATGTATAATTTGAAAGCTGTTCGCCAAAGTTATACACAAGCATTGAAATTCACTTAAATATAAAAACACGATTATATATTTATTTTATAATTTATATTTGTTAAGTTAGTTCTAGTCTAGGCCTATACTATATTTTAATATATTAGCTCTTTTACTTGCATACGTTCATTAGCAAGAATTCCAATTAATTAATTAATCTTAATTTTCAAATTAAAAATATTTGTACAACCATTTAACGTATTAACAAACAAACAAGTGTATGATAATACCTAAAACTTTTGTTCAGTTTCATGTGTTTAGTTAAATTTGTAAAAATACCCATGCGATTAAATGCATCCTTTCAAATTAGCATCCCCTATTTTTTAGGGATGCTAATTTTGCCTTGCGGTGTTTGTCTTGACAAAAGATAAATAAAAAAATCTATTTAAACCTATTTAAAATTTAAAATCTATTTAAAAGGAACTTTTTTTATGCGACTTGATATTTCAGGTTTTCTTGAATTGAAATGCTTTGTTCGAAATAAAATGTTTAATGTATAAAACTATATATTGTATGATGAATTACCTTTATGTTCTAATAATAATTCTGAGAAAGCATTAACAAATACTAAAAATATATGCAACTATTTAGTATTAGAAATTATATTATTATATCTTTGAATGCGATATTATTAAATAATTTAAAGTCCTTCTCTACCATATAAATTAAATAATGGGTCGTTTATACACCATAAATATGGTACGTATATTTTTAAACTAACAATACATATTTAAGCTACACGAAATTTACATTTTTTTACTGTTCATATTAAAAGTTGTGTTACAAATATAATTGGGCAATATAATAATTAATACCTTGATTAATTATTATATTGGCTAAGTAATTGATTAATCGTTAACTTAGCCAAAAATAAGTATAAGGTTTTTTTTATTAAAATCTTAAGTACACATTATTTACTAGTAGTCTGCTCAGATAATAGTTATGGATTGTTATTGGTCAGTCAGTAAAATGATTACAAGTATTATATAGGCACGGGTTGATAGCATTTAATTAAGTTCGTAGATTGTATAGCAGGATATAGAGCCAGCAAGATGTTGCTTAACAATGTTTGTTAAAAACATTACAATGTAACTCGTCACTAACAGACGTCTACTGAGGGAACTTTAAAAGTTGGTATTGGTAGGAACCACTGCATTCATTAAGGTCGTATATTGTGTAACAGGGTGGAGAGCAGACAAACTGTTGCTTAGCAACTGTTTGTTATTGACATTACAATGTAACTCGTCACTAACAGACGTCTACTGAGGGAACTAGAGAAGTTGGTATTGGTAGGAAGCACTGCATTCATTAAGGTCGTAGATTGTGTAACAGGGTGGAGAGCAGACAAACTGTTGCTTAGCAACTGTTTGTTATTGACATTACAATGTAACTCGTCACTAACAGACGTCTACTGAGGGAACTAGAAAAGTTGGTATTGGTAGGAACCACTGCATTCATTAAGGTCATAGATTGTGTAACAGGGTGGAGAGCAAACAAGCTGTTGCTTAGCAACCGTTTGCTATTAACATTACAATGTAACTCGTCACTAACAGACATCTACTGAGGGAACGTGCTGTTGGTATTGATAGGAACCACTGCATTCATTAAGGTCGTAGATTGTGTAACAGGGTGGAGAGCAGACAAGCTGTTGTTTAGCAACTGTTTGTTATTAACATTACAATGTAACTCGTCACTAACAGTCGTCTACTGAGGGAACGTGCTGTTGGTATTGATAGGAACTACTGCATTCATTAAGGTCGTAGATTGTGTAACAGGGTGGAGAGCAGACAAGCTGTTGTTTAGCAACTGTTTGTTATTAACATTACAATGTAACTCGTCACTAACAGACGTCTACTGAGGGAACGTGCTGTTGGTATTGATAGGAACTACTGCATTCATTAAGGTCGTAGATTGTGTAACAGGATGGAGAGCAGACAAGCTGCTGTTTAGCAACTGTTTGTTATTAACATTACAATGTAACTTGTCACTAACAGACGTCTACTGAGGGTACGTTCTGTTGGTATTTGTAGAAACATCATTAATCATTTATTTATAATCTATAACTAGAAGATTTTGCGGCTCTACTTTAGTCACCTTAGCACACTGTTTACTATGTAAAACCTCGTAACGGTGTTGGTTACAAATTTATGTTTAAAAACAAACCGTTATGTGCCACTGATTTGGAATTTTCATCTAATATCGTATTCATAGATGAAATAACATATTTACCGTTTGTTATACAGTTTAGATTAAAATTAGGTATTCGTATAGTTTATTTGATTCTCTATGGCACAATAATATTACGGCTAAATTTTCAAAAAATTAGGTTAGTCTAATACTTTATTTGTGTGATATCACTATGGAAAAGAAGCAAAACATTTAACAGTTTTTTAAGTCTTTTTAAGTTGTAAAATGTCAGGATGTGTTTGGTGCTTTAGAATGGTAGTTGTTCTATTTATAAATTATAATTAAATCAGATATTTATATTTTTATAAAACTTTTATTAATTAATAAACTGGTTAAGCAAAATGACTGAGCTCTCCTATATTTTATTTTTAATCATATCTATGTATATCTAGTGATGTGTCTACTATAGTACAGCATTTGAGTACCGATACACTCATTGAATTCCTTTACTTAAAATAATTTTAAAATTATATAAACTGAACTAAAAATATTATAAAAACACATGTTTTACAATAATTAAGGTTTTTTCGTGGTAAAATACTAAAATAATGATTGTTACTATCAACTGTTTGCTATTAACATTACAATGTAACTCGTCACTAACAGACGTCTACTGAGGGAACGTTCTGTTGGTATTTGTAGAAACATCATTAATCATTTATTTATAATCTATAACTAGATTTAATTTATATACTTTTTATACAAAACATACTAGAAATACATATTAAAATGAGTAAGTTTCAAATAATTGTTGTTTGGCTTTTATAATTTTTTAAATTTTATAGCAACAAAAAATTAATTATTTTAAATCTAAAATGGTTTTCAATAATCACATAAATGTTTCATCTAAATAAATATATATGTTTAATAAAAAAATAAATAAATAAATAAATAACCTCATATTGCTTCTAAATATTACATTTCTAAAGGTGGGGCAATTTATAAAAGGGTATTACATGAAATACACTAAGCTTTATAAAAAAATAAATTCTTCTCTTGAAACATAAACTGGCTCCAGAAATTTTTTAGAATAATACAAAGTTATTCTAAAAAACAAAGTTTAGTATGTTTCGTAAAGTGGGATATTAGTGACACAAAAAGTAGCGACAACAACTTCCGCAAACTTATAATTTGCATTTTTGTTTGTACGTCATGAATGCATTTCAAGTAAAACTTAACTGCACTCAATAATCAAATATACTATAAAATTTGTGTTTGTGTGTTTGGTTTGCTAATCTTCATTTACAAATTCTCTTCAAACATCGAAATATGTTCCTATTGATATTTTTCATAAGAACCTATGTTATATTTTAATATAATTAAATAACCTTACTTAATTTTCCAGAAGAAACAGTAGATTTCTTAGGTTGCCTTATAAATTTTAATTTGTTAGGTTTTCATTGCAAAATAGAATTATTACAATAATTTGTAGTAAATCTGATAACATTCAGAGTAATAAAGCACTAGTGGCGTAGCGCTGTATAACCCAGCTACTTGGGGACAACGTGTTTAGGAGATTGTAGGCGATAAGTTCTATGATCGGCCCTCTTCACACCGACATGCTTGCGGCCAATGGCTGCTGTAGGTGTCTACAATACTATAAAAGTCTGGGGTGTCCATGTTGGGTGATAGTCAGGGTCCGACTGATGTGTAGAAGAGAGAGCTTAGTGTCAGGCCTGTAAGATGGCTGAAAATCAGACCAACACTACGTGGTTCGGATTCCACGTAAAACTGTAGGTCCCCCTGTAGGTTCCTTATTATTATTCTGGCTATTGGATTATTAATAGCCAACACTCGACCTTAGTTAGTAACAATGACTTCACTCGTTCACCAGAATATAAGAATATTCGCCCATTTATTGACGATCGGTGTCTTACTAATGAAGAATTGTAATTATTGGATCCATCAACTAATGACTAATATCTAACTTTAAAATATAATATTTACCAATAAAAATACTTCATATTTTGTTTGCCACGTCAATTTTGAAATCAGATCTTCTCTCATAATATCAACTGATGTAATTAGAAAAGTTTTAACAGTTTCGTTGGCAATATCTAACATCTGTTACTTCATTAAAGTATCCAACTCCTTCAGGTGAGCTAAAACTAAGTAATTATCTCAAGCTTCTGAAACGTTTCATTTTTTTACACGTTCTTTTTGTAAACTTAATATTTATAGTCAGGAATCCAGTTATTAACATGTTAAATATATTTTAGTTTTTGAAATAAAAAAATAAGCTTTTTTAACACTGGTAAACATGTTAATCTTTTTGTTAGTAAATATAAAAAACCTACTGACATAAAATTAAAATTTTTAATGCATAATGTCTTCCATTATTACATTTTTTTTCATTTTGTAATGTAAACTTGGCCATCTTTGTCACTCGTATAATTTTGTTTTTTTTGCACACTGCACGCTGACATTGTTCATAAATAACCTCTTAGATAAAATTACCCTTCCTAAGGGCTTATTCTTACGGTAATATAGTAACAAAGGCTCTAGAGCCGATACAAAAAATATTATTTCTAATTATCAAGGTCCAAACCCTTAGAGTATTTCAAATTGTGATTAGTCTGTCATAGTATTTGCTTTTGAATTTACAGATGGCATAATTTATCATCGTCTGTGAATGTAAAACTATTAGTTATGGTAAGTCCAAAGTTTGACCCAGTCATTAAGTCTTTGGACTGCTAGTTTTAAGTTTGGCCTTGAATTACCATCGGAAGTAGGCTAAGTACTGGTCCTGCAATCTAAGTTATCTGGAGGTTAAACTGTGATTGTGCTTTAATTAATAAAATGAACAGAATAATAATGAAAAAAACTACGTATAGAGTCTTTTAATGAAATATTTTAACACGTACAATACTGTGAGTAAATGTTAGGTTATCTCGGCCGTATGATTTAATCCACGTTCGTGACACTCACCACATACTTGTAGCAGGCACGCAGTTGTTATAATTAAATATCCTTGTTCGTATCACTCTGTTACCGACTTGTAGCAGCCACGCAGTTGTTATAACTAAATATCCTTGTGCGTGTCACTCTGCTACCGACTTGTAGCAGGCACGCAGTTGTTATAACTAAACAATCCATGTTCGTATCACTCTGCTACCGACTTGTAGCAGGCACGCAGTTGTTATAATTAAATATCCTTGTTCGTATCACTCTGTTACCGACTTGTAGCAGCCACGCAGTTGTTATAACTAAATATCCTTGTTCGTATCACTCTGTTAACGACTTGTAGCAGGCACGCAGTTGTTATAACTAAATATCCATGTTCGTGTCACTCTGCTACCGACTTGTAGCAGGCACGCAGTTGTTATAATTAAATATCCTTGTTCGTATCACTCTGTTACCGACTTGTAGCAGGCACACAGTTGTTATAACTAAACAATCCATGTTCGTATCACTCTGCTACCGACTTGTAGCAGGCACGCAGTTGTTATAACTAAATATCCATGTTTGTGTCACTCTGCTACCGACTTGTAGCAGGCACGCAGTTGTTATAACTAAATATCCATGTTCGTATCACTCTGCTACCGACTTGTAGCAGGCACGCAGTTGTTATAACTAAATATCCATGTTCGTGTCACTCTGCTACCGACTTGTAGCAGGCACGCAGTTGTTATAACTAAATATCCATGTTCGTGTCACTCTGCTACCGACTTGTAGCAGGCACGCAGTTGTTATAACTAAATATCCGTGTTCGTGTCACTCTGCTACCGACTTGTAGCAGGCACGCAGTTGTTATAACTAAATATCCATGTTCGTATCACTCAGCTACCGACTTGTAGCAGGCACGCAGTTGTTATAGTATCCATGTTCGTGTCACTCTGCTACCGACTTGTAGCAGGCACGCAGTTGTTATAACTAAATATCCATGTTCGTGTCACTCTGCTACCGACTTGTAGCAGGCACGCAGTTGTTATAACTAAATATCCATGTTCGTGTCACTCTGCTACCGACTTGTAGCAGGCACGCAGTTGTTATAATTAAATATCCTTGTTCGTATTACTCTGTTACCTACTTGTAGCAGGCACGCAGTTGTTATAACTAAACAATCCATGTTCGTATCACTCTGCTACCGACTTGTAGCAGGCACGCAGTTGTTATAACTAAACAATCCATGTTCGTGTCACTCTGCTACCGACTTGTAGCAGGCACGCAGTTGTTATAACTAAACAATCCATGTTCGTATCACTCTGCTACCGACTTGTAGCAGGCACGCAGTTGTTATAACTAAACAATCCATGTTCGTGTCACTCTGCTACCGACTTGTAGCAGGCACGCAGTTGTTATAACTAAACAATCCATGTTCGTATCACTCTGCTACCGACTTGTAGCAGGCACCCAGTTGTTATAACTAACAATCCATGTTCGTATCACTCTGCTACCGACTTGTAGCAGGCACGCAGTTGTTATAACTAAACAATCCATGTTCGTGTCACTCTGCTACCGACTTGTAGCGTCAGTTGACTTGTAGTCAGTTGATATAATTAAACCATCTTTGTTCGTGTCATTCTGAAACCATCATGTAGCAGGAAAACAGTGGTTTTAACTAACACAATCTATGTTCTTGTCAGTATGCAACCGATTTGTAGCAGGCAGAGAGTTTTAAAATTGAACAATCCTAGTTCATATTACTCAGCAATCGACTTGTAGCAGTAAAACTGTTGTTATAACTGAATAATCCACGTTCGGGTAACTTTGCTACCGACTTGTAGCAGACAGCCAGTTCTTATCACTAGACATCTCATAATCATGTCAATATGGAACGAACTTGCAGCAGACAGTCAGATGTTGTAATTTGAAAGTCCACGTTCTTGTCACTCTTCAACCGACTTGTAGCAGGAAACCAATTTTTATAATTGAACAAACCCAGTTCGTATTACTCTGCAACCGACTTGTAGCAGGCAGACAGTTTTTATAACTGAATAATCCATGTTCGTGTTAATTTACTTTGACTTGTAGCAGACATACATTTGTTATAACTAAAAAGTCCATGTTCTTGTCAATCTGGAACCGACTTATAGGAGACAGCCAACTGTTACAACAAACAAACGTTACAAAACATTGTAAACAATCACAAGTACAATTTATTTCGGGTACACTCAACTTATGACAAGTGCTTTACTAAGAATTCTTCAGTTATATACATTCCATCAACACCGAAATCTGCGTCTCTGGTATACAACCTGTTGTTGACGAGTTGTGTTGTAACTACTAACAGTTGCTTGGCAACAGGATGCCATTCTCTCCTCCCTCCCGCCCCTCACAGCACCTCACCACACCAAATGTCATTAACTCCTGGATTTGGAAACACTTGGAATAATGGGTAGGATTTTAACTGCCATAAACTCAATAACAGCATAATTTTGAGTACTCATTTTAAAAATTTTCTTTAATTTCAGTTACACTAATATTTAAAAAAATAATAATACCACTCATATAATACATGAAATTATATTTTATCCAAGTACCCCATTCACCGAATGCTGTTAGTAGCTTTTATTTTTAATTATATCATTTGGACGATACCAAATTGATCAAGAGTATTGTTAACAATAACAGAAACTTCATTCATAAGTGAAATTTTATTTGCATCAAAATACCCGGTCACTCTTTCGTGTACTTTTTTCAAAGAACTCCAATCTTTCGGCCAAATATATAGGTCTAATGACGTATTTAGTCATTTGGTAACAAGAGAGGTTGATTAAAGTAGAAATTAAACAGTGACTAAATTTAGGCCTATTAAATTGAAATTAAAAATATGATCTTCTTGGTAACTAAACAACGAAAATGTGTTATTGAATTACGAGAAACATCATTGTCATTTTGGTAATAAAAATTAGATACTAATCAAAATATTAGTGAAGCCTGTAAATAACAACCCAACATCTATAATGTAAATGTTTACTTGTTTATTGTTGATGGTATTAATTGATAGTGAAATAATTTGTAGGACCATTAATTATTATTGAACAACATTGCGTTTAATAAATGCTAAAAATTAAAGTTTTCCGTATTATTTATTGGAGCTGCCAAGGGATACTTGCCTACAAATACTAATAAATATGTCAACTTGGTGGTGGCGTTCGTATTGGGAAGTGTGGATTAAAAAGTTACTATGACAAGTATAACAATTTAACATTTCGTGCCTAGACATTTGCAATGTGTTTCAAAGTGTAGTGTAGTGGTTTGTCTAATGACGTCATTAGTCAGCTGGTTACAAGAGTGTCTAATGGCAGTGAAAACTAGAGTAAAACAATTTATCTCATCTTGTCTATACATTTGGAACGTGTTGCAAAGTTATTTATAGCCGTTTGTCTAATGACGTCATTAGTCAGCTGATTACAAGAGTGTCTGATGACAGTTAAAATTAACCCTTACAATTAACTTTAAACAAAACATTACAATATGTTTCCAAAAGACTAATGGAGAAGGTACAACAAATTATAACAATGAGCTATGATATAAAAAGTAAAGATATTTTTACATATATATATATATATTACTAAAATAGGAAGAGAAAAAGAAAATTTAATCCAACTGGGTTTTATGAATATTTGAACATAATTCATGCAGGCTCGTTGTTAATACAGTTCTGCCCATACAACAACGAAACACTTCACCTATCTGATCCATATAATATATTTTAGTGTGGCCACAAAACTAGTTTGCACACTAAATAGTGTATGCATCAAAATAAAAATTTTCAAGTAAGTTAGGTCTAGTATTTATTTTATAAACACAATTTTTAGGTCGTTAGAGACCTTATCATTTCAGGTATGGGAAGAGGTGACAATAAACGATGACTTAAGTTTAAGAAATAGTTTTTTAATTAGCATAATACGTGTTGGTACATATACAGTACAAGTGAACGTCACCAAAATACTTTGGCATATTTTTCTTGTACTAAATATTTGTGAGTTTTGTGCTTATATTGTACGAGTATATAAGTTGTGTTGTGTGACGTTCATATTTACTTAAGTATACGAATGACGAGGAGTCGTTTAACATTGTCGAGGAAAATCGACCCTCTCGTTTACACTTTTTAAAGAAGAACTCCAATCTTTCGGCCAAATATACAGTGTGTTCTTAAAATGTGGGGAAATATTTTGGGATATGGTATAACAAGTAAAAATAAACAAAAACATTCCTCTAACACATTTGTGTTTGGTAGTTGGAGACTTAAATGTAAATTGGTTGGATCATAATGCTTAGACTAATAGATTAAAAGATTTAATGAGAGCATTTAATTTAAAACAACATGTGCTCTTGCCAACAAGGGTAACAAGTTCTTCTTCAACGCTGATCGAGCATGTATTATCCAATGCAGGCTCACATATTTTACAAGTGGACGTTGTAGGGACCGGTCTATCGGATCACTTCGCGCAAAATATCACGCTTACATTTCAAACCCCTCTGCTTAAAAACACAACCCCACGTGAAAACACCCGCACTGCGGTAAACAACACTAGCCCGGACAACCTCAGATTGTTGAATAACCTACTTAGCAACGAACACTGGGGTTCAGTCATAAACAGCTCTGAAGCCGAAAATAAATTCGAAAACTTTATAAATATTTTGGTAATTATGCACTTTCTTGCCACCTCTGAAAATACGATTTCATGTTAATGAAGTGGTGAAAAATGAGTTTATATCTCTTGAGGAGTTTGATTTCATCCGCGGAAAACTCGTTTTTTACCGAAAAATCAAAAAATTAGATTTTTATCTAATAATGAAAAAACCAACTTTTTTAAAAATCGTTATTTTTCGACAATTTTTTTTTTCATTTCTCGTGTTTTTTTATGCTGAACACAAATATATAACTGGTTTTGTAGTAAAATTATTTTTTCAGCTCGAAAAATGCATTTTTGTTGACATAACCAAACATAACCTAACTTATCCTAATTGTCTTATTTTCTCAACAAAAATTCGTAATTTGCGTTAAACTCGGGCGTTTGGCCTCCGTGACGGCCTGCCGGCCGTCACTCCGGCGGGAATATATGAGAATTCGGTTTTTGTGATTAATAGTCGTTGTATATAATGATCGCGTAATGGCCGCTAATCGCGATCCGCCGCGACAGTAGTTTTTCCGTTATTTCTCGAGAAATATTTGTAATAGACAAAAAGTTTTAAAATTTTTATTCAG
The DNA here is from genome assembly GCA_035578905.1 of Stictocephala bisonia. Classification (NCBI taxonomy): domain Eukaryota; kingdom Metazoa; phylum Arthropoda; class Insecta; order Hemiptera; family Membracidae; genus Stictocephala; species Stictocephala bisonia. The sequence continues at coordinate 2,213,758 of JAQJVL010000071.1, forward strand.
CGCAAAAAAACACATCAAAATAAAAAAAAGATGATCAAAATACCATTTAAATTAACGGAAATATGACAAAAATACTAAAAGTTGTGACATTGGTTTTTTTGAATTTTTCGGTAAAATACGTTATTTCCGCGGAATAAAAAGCATATCTCGTGAAAATACAGCCAATTCTAGACCCATTTCAAGCAAAATGTTCCAAATTTGTTTGGTGGCAAGAAAGTGCATAATTACCAATATTTTTAAATACCATTTCTCGATAGCATGTCCAGTAAAAAATAAATTAACTGGAAAGGTTAAAAATAAAATGCTCCCGTCGGTTGCTCGGCAAAAGCTACAAGTGTGCCAAATTTCAAGTTTCTAGCTCATCTGGAAGTGGGTTAGAATTTGTATACGTGAATAAGTCAGTGAGTTACACGTGCGGCTATATAGATATTAGACTCGCTTTGCTCGTTGGGGGCTTCGCCCCCAAACCCCCTTGGGGTTCAGGCCAATTCGTTGAATATAAAAATTGGCCTAAAATTGTCTATTGTCTTTAAAAGTCTCCCAGAGCTCCGGTATTGGTACCCACGTACAGTGGTACTGTATTGGATCACAATTGGATCACAAAAGGCATTACTATTTCATCAAAAAAACTTAAAGAACTCGATTATAGAAAAAAAAAAAAAAAAAACAAAACAAATCAACCTAATTTTTACAATATTGTAAACAATATAAAAAAACGTATCGCAAAACTATAAGAGCAGCAAAAGCGGCTCACCTGTATGAACGTCTGAGGAATACTGATAACTTTTCAAAAGAAGCGTGGTCATTAATAGACAGCGACAGGAGCAAAATACCGACTTTGTTACCCGCTGATATGCCGACTCCTAACGAACTAAATTGTTATTTTGTAAATATTGGATAACATAAACATTTAACGATAACAGAGCCGAAAATATAGTCGATGTCAGATCAAACCTGCTCTAATACACTTATGCTCATGCCCAGTGAAATTTACAAAATAATTATGCAACTGAAGAATTCAAATTCCTCCGGTTACGATGGCATAACACACAAAGTGGTTCGTCACTATGCAAGGGCCTTATCAGTTCTTTTAACAGATACTATAAATTCATCTTTGACACAAAGATTGTTTCCACAGAGTATGAAACAAGCTATTGTACATCCTAAATATAAAGATGGGATTAAGAATAGCCCGTCGAGCTATCGTCCCATAGCCAACGTTTCAACATTTTCTAAAATATACGAGCATGTATTTGCAAGTAGATTAATTAATTTTATGTTTTACCATAACTTATTATGTAAGGAACAGTACGGCTTTGTGAGGGGGAGAAATACCACTGACGCTATGGTAGATATCGTAACAAACGCTATCACAGCACTTGACAAAAACCTCAAAACACTAGGAGTATTCTTGGACTTGCAAAAGGCATTTGATTGTCTCAAACATAAGGTGCTTTTTGATAGACTCCACAACCTTGGAGTTCGGGGAGTAACTCTAGATTGGATCAAGTCCTATTTACATAGTAGACAACAATGCGTGAACATTAAAAATACGAAATCAAGCTATTTAAAATTAGAATTTGGAATTCCTCAAGGCTCCAGTATTAGGGCCAATACTTTTTACAATATAAGGTCTAACAGTCTAACGTCAAATTTTCCAAATTCACAAATAACTACGTATGTGGACGATATAGCACTACTTTTAAAAACACAACAATGGAAAACCTAGAATTTAATAGCTTTTTAAAACTGTCTAATCTGTATCAATATTTAAATATAAATAATTTGCACGTAAATCCTAATAAAACTAAGACCATTATTTTCTCTAGCCGTAACAACACTTTTGAGACCGACCCTTTACTTATTACGAATGATTTCGAATTGCCCTCCGAAACTAACGTTAAATACTTAGGAATAATTTTTGACAAGAACTTTTCATGGTCAAGAGTGTCACTATGCTCAAGAGTATCTACACAATTATTTTTACTAGGCAGATATTCGAAATACCACAACTACTCTCTTTCCCGGCTTATTTATAAATCTCTCATAGAGTCGAGACTGAGGTACGGAATAGTGCTGTGGGGCTCAGCTTCCTGTACTGAGCTCCTACGAGTATTTCGATTCCAGAAAAGGGCTATATGGCAAGTGTGCATACACGAATATCATGTAAAAAATACTTTAAATCTTTCCAAATTTTAACTCTTCCTTCATTGTACATCTATGAAATGTTAGTATACTACATAACTAAGGTTGATTCTATTCAAACCGGCTCAGATGTTCACACGTACAACACTAGAGCCCGCAACTTGCATAGACAGACCCCCCACAGATTACAACTTGCATCTACTCCACCTCAAAATATGGGACCAAAATTATTTAATAACTTACCCAGAAATATGCGTCTGGAGTCAAATAAACATAAATTAAAAAAAGCTAAAAAATTATCTATTAAACAGAGCCTGTTACTTTCTTGACAGGTTCTTCCTAAATCCACCATAAATGTCAATTCGAATATTATGTTTTTATTTAATCATATTATTAATTTTATTTCTTAGTATAAGTGACGAATGTAATACAATTGTATATATTGTCAATTTGCATAATAAAGAATTTGAATTTGAATTTGACGTAAGATTGATTAGGATAAAATTAATACTATTTGACTAATGTTATGTATCTGGAAGTTTTACTATTTGCTTAGTCTCAATTTACACAACAAAGGTTACAAAGTTTACCAACGGTGATAAACACAGAGATGGGGCTTCGACACGCAACTAGTTGCAGCAATTACCAACAGTAATAGTTGTTCTACTCGGAGTAAACTGTTCTTCCATCTGAAAGCTGATGTTCAACAGTAGCAGTGTATGTGATCCCTAAGGCGCTGTTTCTCATGTTTAACCACATTTGAACCATTTTCTCAAGAAATGAACATTGAAGTGGTAAGGAGGTGGAATTTTTATTTTGGCGTTTATAAAACTATTCTTAATTAATATTAAGTGAACTGTTTTCATTGTAACTACACATTAGAATGTTTAACATTATATTGCATATGTGCTGACAGCTGATAAGATAACTAAATATTTTTAAACTCCAATGTTTATTTTACAATTTATTACAACTATAAAACAATAAGTAAAACATTTATTTATCAACATTAAGAAAGGACCATCCATTAATATAACTAAACGGTTAACTGCATAATATGCAAATTATGTCATGTCACAAAAATCTAAAGTGTACTTACTATCTATATCCATACAATACCACTGTACTTGTATGGGTGGGTTAGGTTATGTTAACATTAACCCACCCATTCACGTACAGAGGAAATGACCCACCCGCTCACCCATACACGCAAAAAAGCAATGACCCACCCGCCCACTCATACACGCACTGAGGCAATGACCCACCCACCCACCCATACACGTACAGACGAAATGACCCACCCGCTCACCCATACACGTACAGAGGCAATGACCCACCCGTCACAAAGTCATTACCTCTGAACGTGTGTGGGTTGGCGGGTGGGTCAATACCACTGTACGTGTATGGGCTGGCTGGTGGGTCAATACCACTGTACTTGTATGGGTGGGTGGGTGGGTTAGGTTAGGTTTACCCACCCGACCACCCATACACGTACAGAGGTAATGACCCACCCGCCCACCCATACAAGTACAGTGGTATTGACCCACCAGCCAGCCCATACACGTACAGAGGAAATGACCCACCCGCCCACCCACACACGTTCAGAGGTAATGACTTTGTCACGCCTGTCCGTATAAAACCTCACTAGCTCAGGGAGAAGGGGTCGGGTTCTTCTAAGAGACAGGCCAAGTATAAGGGAAAAGTTTTTAGTAGTTATCACCCAAATAAATGTTTCCAAGTTCATAAATAGTATCCAGGGATTAGGGCGCCACCTTGTTGACCTAAGAATGGCAGGACTCCAACAAGGAAACTTTCCTGCAGGTGTAAGATGTACTGATGATTGTAAACGTTCCGTTCTAGCACTATATCATGAACTATGTAAATAAATATTTCTTCCTGTGGTTAGCGAGGAGCTTAAAACAAAAAGAAAACTGTTAAACTAAACACAACTACCTAAAAACAAAACAAAATAATACTTATCCTCGTCACCAAGTTTAAAAACACAACATGTTAGTGTGAACAGAAAAACTGAACTCTTTTATTCCCAAAACATAACAAAAAATTCACTCATCTACACTCATCACACTCATTCGAAATCCATATTCGCCCATATCTTGACGATCGGCGTCTTATGAATAAAAAAAAAAAAATAAAAAAAAAAAAAAAAATAAAATAAAAAAAAAATAACCCACCCGCCCACCCATACAAGTATAGTGGTATTGACCCACTAGCCAGCCCCAACACGTACAGTGGTATTGACCCACTAGCCAGCCCATACACGTACAGTGGTATTGTAAATAATCATACACTGTATATGCATAGAATCATATAGTTCTAGAATATTTTAACGCTTTAGTCTTGATGTTTGATCAGAATAATCAAGAAGCAGCAGGTTTACTGCAAAAATATTTATTAGTTTATTTAGTTTCTTTTGGTATATGATGCTAGATCGTGTAATTTATTTCTTCACTGTTGGGATATTTAAGTCCTTGTGGAAAAGTGTTGTTTGATGCAAATGCTGAAGAACCAATAATATTTCTCATACGATTGGCTGCGTTATGTTTTCATTTTAAACATCTTTGACCCATACTCGAAAAATCACCGAGTGGTCATCCTTAACGAAACATAATTGAACTCTTTTAACGGTACCTCCTGCTAGATGGAATAATGATATTTAAAAAGTCATTAACCATAAATGGTTCAGCTGTACTCGTGACTTTTGCTTTATAGTTGTATTAACCATGTTCCATAACTAAGGCTGTCTACTTCCATAACTTAAATTCTACAGATTAAAACTAGAAGACTTAAAAGCTATTTTTCCGAGTGAATCTTAATTTTGATCTTATCTAAGAATGTGATGTATATATTTTTTCTTTGAATTGCGATCAAATTTTAGTACTACTAAACCAATATTTTATTACATACTTACTAAAATAAACTTAACAATCCTTTTCAATCGATTTAAATCATCAACCAACAGTTATATGCTTATTAATAAAGTTGACTGAGCTATACTGTTAAACGTGTTAAGAAAGCGTTTATTTGACTCCGCGGTCCTCATTATGACAAGGTCACGCGCACAACTGTACTCCTTATTCAAAACAGACTGTAGGAGAATCACTTAACAATATATTTAATGTATTTATACAACATTTCTCATGATATATTTACTAATAGTTCCTGAACCTAACTTCCATTCTCGATGTTAATTTCATATTAAATATTTTTGAAACTAATTAGTTAACATATATTTTTTCTTTAATCATATATATGTAGAACACTTTATGAACAATGTTTAGCTTGAATTTAATTAAGTTTGTTCTGTTAAATTAATGTTTTGAATAGCATGTACACTTTTATAAAAACCTAGGGTAACTCATAATCTTCTAACATTTTTAGGACATAAACTTTGTGCAATACTACTAACAGCTGGTTGTGTTGTTTGTTCGATTGTGTTAATTGAAAACATATATTTTCTTAGATAAAATGTTCCTTTTCTCGAACTGAAGTAAGCGATGGAATGGATCACTAAGCAACAGCTGTTTCATTGAGAAAACACTTTCCGCCTCACTGCCTTCTTCATCCCTTCCTTCACGGATCGTAAACAGCTGGCTGATATATAGGTGGCTGTGTTGGTGAACTGATGTACACTTTCACTTAAACTGACTTAATAAAATTCAACGCTTGTTCTAAGCATTAATACTTGAGTTATTGCCTTACAGTACTTTTTTATTTAAAAATAAATAAAATGTAACAATAATAAACATAAGCAGGTTTTACAATTAGGTTAGACACGTCGTATAGTTTTAATATGATTCATAATTAAAATGTATTACTTCAGAATTTAAATTCTATTAGAAGGTATTGATGAATGATCCTTCTAATTGTATTGAAAAAAGCCTAAGGGATATGTTAATTAATAAAAAAATCTAAAATGAAAATTTTATAACTAATGAGTTAGAGAATGAAATCTTAGTTAAATATTGTTCATAATTTGTACTCACTTATCCCTCTTTATTAAAACATTTTACTACACAACGTCAAATCTATATACCAGAGGGGTTCACAAAAGAATCCATTCTTTTGTGCATCCCTCTGGTCTGAGGAAGGTGAGCGTGGTTCACCGAAATCTATTACCATAATATTTGTGCATTTTATACTTGTATTGTAATATATATGTGCATTTTGTGCTTATATTGTAATACATTTGTGTTGTGTGACGTTTACTTGTACTGTATATGTACCAACGCGTATCATGATAATTAAAAAACTATATATATATATATATATATATATATATATATAATTTAAGGTTTAGTATTTATTATGTCTGTAAAGGAACACAAGATACCTTACGTATTATTTTTTTTAAATTATTACATGAAAAACTCATATTTAATAAAATAGCTATTACTTAGTCATTGAAGACTTTATTTATTATTTTTTCTCCAGATTCTAAAAGGTACAACAGCTGTTTTGTCATTCAACATGTAAGTAACCTAAACAGGAATGAGTTCCTCTAATTTTAAATTTTAAAATATTTGAGATTATAAACGTCCATAAATGGTAAGTTCGGGGATATGGATTAAGAAGTTAGTTTTCCTGGAGCTATTCAATTATTACAACAGGAACTCATTTGTTTCTTATTTTAGGTCTATTGAAGATTATTCTGGTGTAGAACAATCTAATTTATTATAATTCCCATACACTCAGAAACAGATTTCCCCTCTCCACCATAATCCCCAACTATCTTCTTTCATACGCTGATTTGTAAGCCTCCTAAACCAAAACGCATTAGAGCTCTCCCTATACTGATTGGTAATTCCCATACACTCAGAAACAGTCTCCTCACTCTACCCCAATCCCCAACTAGCCAGTCACCAGCAGTTCAGAAACAGATTTCCCCTCTGTACCACAACCCACAACTATGATCTGTAGACCTCTTAAACCAAAGTACATTAGAGCTCTCCCTATGCTGTGTTATAATTTCCATACCCTTAGAAACAACGTCCCTCTCTCTACCCCAATCCCCAACTATCCAGTCACCAGCAGTTTAGAAACAGATTTCTCCTCTCTACCACAACCCACAACTATGATCTGTAAACCTCTTAAACCAAAGTACATTAGAGCTCTCCCTATGCTGTGTTATAATTTCCATACAGTTAGAAAAAACGTTCCTCTCTCTACTCCAATCCCCAACTATCCAGTCACCAGCAGTTTAGAAACAGATTTCCCCTCTCTACCACAACCCACAACTATGATCTGTAGACCTCTTAAACCAAAGTACATTAGAGCTCTTCCTACACTGTGTTATAATTTCCATACCCTTAGAAACAACGTCCCTCTCTCTACCCCAATCCCCAACTATCCAGTCACCAGCAGTTTAGAAACAGATTTCTCCTCTCTACCACAACCCACAACTATGATCTGTAGACCTCTTAAACCAAAGTACATTGGAGCTCTCCCTATGCTGTGTTATAATTTCCATACAGTTAGAAAAAACGTTCCTCTCTCTACTCCAATCCCCAACTATCCAGTCACCAGCAGTTTAGAAACAGATTTCCCCTCTCTACCACAACCCACAACTATGATCTGTAGACCTCTTAAACCAAAGTACATTAGAGCTCTTCCTACACTGTGTTATAATTTCCATACCCTTAGAAACAACGTCCCTCTCTCTACCCCAATCCCCAACTATCCAGTCACCAGCAGTTTAGAAACAGATTTCTCCTCTCTACCACAACCCACAACTATGATCTGTAGACCTCTTAAACCAAAGTACATTAGAGCTCTCCCTATGCTGTGTTATAATTTCCATACAGTTAGAAAAAACGTTCCTCTCTCTACTCCAATCCCCAACTATCCAGTCACCAGCAGTTTAGAAATAGATTTTCCCTCTCTACCACAACCCACAACTATGATCTGTAAGCCTCTTAAACCATAGCACATTAGAGCTCTCCTTATACTATGTGTAATTCCCATGCACTCTGAAACAGATTTCCTCTCTCGACCATAATCGTAAACTTCCTATATGCGTTGATTTGTAAGCCTCTTAAACCAAAGCACATAGAGCTCTCCTTATACAATGCGATAGTCCACATGCACACAGAAACAGATTTCCTCCCTGGACCATGATCGTAAACTTTCTTTATATGTTGATCTATAAGTCTCTTAAAACAAAGCAAATTAAAGCTTTCCTTGTACTGTGTTATGATTCCCGTTTATAAGGAAAAAGTCTTCCACTCTATACCATAATCTCAAACTATCTTCCATCATACACCATACTGGAAGTATCTTAAACGAAACGACATTAGATATCTCCCTAAACTGTCTGATGATTCCAGTTCTTTCAGAAACAGCTACCCTCTCTACAACCATCCCCTGACCACATCCTCCATATACCTTTCTGTAAGCCTCATGATCACAAGCACTATGCAGATCTGTATCTGCATAGTGTGATAATAATCAACCACTCAACAGTACACAGACAACAGTTTCCCCTCTACAACAATCTTCCAGCTCTACAAAAATACGCACAAACTCATCTTTTCTACATAGTTTAGAATTAGAGGCCAACATTGGCCACACAAACTCAACCAGCCTTACAACAAGCACACACTCACACTGTATAGAAATGTGTAAAGTGGGAATTTGTTTCTCTAAGTCACAGATTGTCACATTGAGTTAATTGTGAACAGGCTGGTTCATTTAAATTGGTATTTGGAATGAAATAAACTATTTATTTGAAAGTTATGAACATCAATTTTTGGAACAATATCAAACAGAAAAACATCAGAAGTTTCCAAGTTGTTTCATACGAAAGGTGCAAGACAATAATTATAAAGTTACCGGTTAACAACGTAGATGCTCACTGACAGGAGCCTTTCCTTTTTTAAAGTTGTTGTTTACCTTAACGAAGTTAATTATGAAGTTCATTTTACTCTAGTTTGTTCCGAGAAAACTTAAAACGACTGTATTATTAGTCCTGTTATTTGAAACACCATTGTTAACTGATGAAAAATCTAAAAAAGTCTAAGTTGTACTCCTACGGAAGTTGTAAGTTACGTTAATATAACTTTACATATAAATTGAGTTATTAAAGCGCTGATCATCTTTATAAATCCACCTTATATCGTGGCTTCAGATTGTGGAGAGCATGGTCCAAGGTTCTAAATCCCAACTGAGCTAACGGCAGGTTCTTCATTCTTTAAATAAAGTTCACTCGCAGGTTCTTGTGAACCGGCGAGTGAAATAAATTACTAAAAATGTTTTATCTTGTAGCTATCACACTAAAAAACTAATTATATAAAGCTTGTGCACACTTGTTGAATTTTTATGGATATTACAAATATTTCCTTAGGTTTTTAAAACATATCACCTGTGGACTAAGTAAGAGGTTCCTGGATTCTGAAATCTTCAGGAATAATAAATAAGGGGCAAGCTAAATAGCTGTGGTATTACCTGATAAGTTGCATGGAACCGGTCTCAAAACAGTAAGAACCCCACTCACAGTATTTGGTAAAAAACAGCGAATAATTCAAGACATGAAATGAAAAATAAATTTTGTCATTGTTGGATATCAACAAATTTATTACTACACGAATAAAAAGGTATATTATTTAGATAAAATTTTTCAATATTTTACTATGAACAAAATTATGTAAATATTACTTTGAAAATTCATTGAAATTCGTTGATTCAAACACCCGTTTGACTTAGAGTAACAAATTCTGGGCAAAAGTGTAGGTTCGAAAATGTTTTTTACCGTGGTACTGACGCTAACAAAACATTTCCGAACCTACAATTTTAGATTTATCTTTATTTTTGCATGTACACTGTGTCTTCGTAATCAGTGCTTCGTGATTAATGATATCTTCGTTTATTATCGAGTGTATATGTCAAGCTTTTGAAGTAAAATGAAAGAAAGTAAACCATAATCTAAATTATACATAATAGCTGTATGAATTATAAAACTACATATACATTTATAAATTGGATCAATGAATTTAAAGTATGATGATAGACGTGCGTGAAATACAAATTAACTAATAAGGGAAGGAATTTAAAGTGAATTATTTATTAAAAGATAAACTCACTTATAGATAGATTTGAAAATACTTTTCATTTGAGTGGTGAGTTTGCAGGAGTATAAAGTACAAATGGACGGGTTCAGGCATTAGTATAACTAGACGTTATTACGAGATCGGCCGAAAAAAAAACACGAACATAAACGAATATCATTTGATATTTACTCCCTTGAGGGCTGTATCATTAAAGAATTCAAGTTGTCAAAGGTTTCCCAATAATAAAGTCAGTACTAGTAATAAAAATGCCTGTATCTATACCTATAAAAGGCAAATACCACTGACTCATTCTCTTATCGCTGTAACTAAAAAATTAATAAGCCTACGAGGCTGACATTTTGTTAGAGTCAAAGGTCTTATGTTGTAGATGTTCAGTAAGAGGGATTTTGAGAGATTCTTAGTAAATCGAAGATAGTAGCCTTTTTAGTGCCAAACATTTTAAATGCCAAAAACATTTGAGACAATCTACAACTTTGGCTCTAAGAGTTTTGGCTCTATCTCACCCCCTTAATCCTTAGGTAGGGCTAGATTTTCAATCTGTGCGTGTAAATCAAATAGGATAATTTACAGCCTCTAAGAGAAGACTTGCAGATTTTTCTAAACTGTGAAACTTTGTTATCTAGGAGAACATACTGTAATCAATGGGAAAATATACAATTTAATCTAAACACATTTGTAACCAGTCATAGGACATTGCTAAAAATTGCTAGAAACACGATATTTCACTGATTCAAGCGTCAATTACCGTACTTTGATTTACAGATTTTTCTAGACTATGAATCTTTGTTATCTAGGAGAACATACTGTATTCAATGGGAAAATTGACAATTTAGTTTAAAAGCATCCATAGCCAGATCATAAGACATGGCTAAACATGGTGAGAAACGCAATATTTAATTGATTCATACTCAAATATAGTAACTTGTGCCCTCTAATAGTAGACTTACAGATCTCTAGGCTTTGAAACTGTTTTATCTAAGAGAAAAAAACTGATGTTAATCGGAAAATTTACAATTCAATTTGACCAAATGAATAGCCAGTTCACAGGACATTGATTAATATGGTGAGAATCCCGGTATTTCACTGATTCATAGTTGACTAGAGTAATTTGTGCCCTCTAAAAGTAGACTTGCAGATTTGCCTAGACTTTGAAACCAAGGTCTCTCTCCATTTACTACTCATCACTATTTCTCCAAAACTATATGTCCGATTGACTCCGTAGGTTTGTCTTGGTCCCTAAAGGGTCACTAAGGAATTCCGACATCAGGAATCCGTCCCACTGCCTCCAAAATTTCCATGGTATTCTTATGGAGAGCCTGCTAATTAATTGATTGTTGTATTTGATTAACATCTGTTAAATAAAAACAAATTCAATAAACTTGTGGTAGGCTAAACTTTTGAAATTAAATATAATTTAGTACAGTAGTAAATTATACATAACATCAGCTGTTCCAAATAGGGTATAAATTGGATACAGTATAAATTGAAAGCTTGCTGCACATTTTGATTATATAATCAAACTCAATATTATGACCGGCGAAGGGTGCGGGTACAGATAGTAATAATATAAATGTCACTAATTTTCACATAGTCACTAAATTGTTTCCATTCGTTTAATTTTTTTTTAAATCTCCTCTGTTATATTTTATTTGTTAATTAAAGGTAATAATAAGAATGTTTTGGTCTAAAACTGTTCCAATGGAAGTGATTTTATGTTTGTTTGCCTTAAACAATCCTGCTAGTTTCGTTAAAGAAAATAAAAGAGATATTCGAAAATTTTTACTTATTTGGCTCTAAAATTCAAGATATAAATTTTACTGACTAACAAAATAAAACTTAACCCACTGGAACACATGGAATTTCAGATTTGTCAGTGAGTTAACAAAGGATTGGATCATTAGTATTTGCCACTTTTGCCACTGAGTCTGAGTCGAAATGGAGAAAAGGGAAGATTAATTAATACTATATTAGTTTGATCCTTGTACTAAAATTTTAAGCATAACACCAAAATCATATTGTAATTTTTGAGAAAAAAGTACTGTTATAGTTTCTGTTATATAAACTAATAGAAATTTTAGCTAGGTATGGGATAAATGAAGTTAAAAAAATGTAGTATGATATTTTTATTGTGATTTAAAACATGTTGAAAGTATTAGTCAATAAAAGAACTCAACGTTTTATTTTCAACTTTACAAAATTACATAGTAACCATGTAAAACATATGTATATAACACAATGGTTATGAGGTTCAAAAGTAGAATCAGTGCTTATAAATTTTGAAAGCAATAGCTTAAATTCTGGAACTGAACTATTAAATACAGTTTTACACCGAATAACGTTTTTAAATCGAGATATTTCAGTAATACAAATCGAGATATTTCTCACCATGGGTTCAAAGGTGATGGAATTGTGTGACGTAGCTTCTGAATAAGTCATAACAACAATGCCTTGCAAGGCGCCAGTCTTTATAAGTCCTGGGAGTTCGTAAACGGGATATATTTATGTTGTTATGAGAATGTTTTGTTGTAATGTATTTGTTCAACTCTTATAGAAAGAGAGTTTATTTGCAGAAAGTTATCAGAAAGTAATTGTTATTAAAATTTAATATGCGATATTTAATACTATACATATAATGCAAACATCAGGTAAATTTGGTTTAGTTTTATGCTTTTAGATTAATATTCAGATTTTAATACATAAGTTGGACTCATACATGTCATTGGATTGAGTTATGCATTTTAAATAAAATACTACTTGCACTAGCACATTTTTAAATTTTATTTTTTATTTAATTTAACTTTTTACAAATAATGAAAACGTTGCGTAGTTATTTCTAAGACTTGTTCTATGACTTATCAACTACAAGAGTCCCCCAAAGTGAAGACAAATGAAGGGCACAGGGAATAAAGGGGCTGTCACACTTTTTTAATTTTTCAGGAGAGCAATTTTTAACTTTGAAACAATATTGTTTTGCCACTATCCAACATAATTTAATTTATTTATTTTAATTTGGTCAAAATTATATACTAAACACATGTGTTATGTTAATTTTAAAAAATAATTCAATGAAACAACAGAAACAACAATATAATTAGATAAGTACCTCTTTTCAATTGAAAGAGAGGGCTATGCGCCATGGACTAAGCCCCTTTATTCCGTGTATATGGATAACAGAAACTAAATCAGAGTTAAAAAATTTTTTATTATTCTTAATACAAGTTGAATTAACAATGTTAGTGGCAAAAAATTCTCAGGAACTAAGGCAAACATTGTTTTGAACACTTACAGTCGTTGCCCCTGGTATAACTCATTAGATTAATTTTCTTCCTGACTTCAGACATCCTTCCATACTTCTTCCTTTTCTTCGACAGTGTCTGCACGTTTTCATTGTCAGTCACTTCGTATACTTCATTCATTTTAACAATATTTAAAACATTTACTACAATCACTTTGCAAAAACTACTGATGAACAGACATTATATTACACAATAAAGCAAAATATGCAATGAAAAACAAGAATACGTCTGTGTTGTTACACTACTAGACAGAAACTGAGGTTATTGTTACAACACCATTCCAGTCAGTACAGGAAAATATCAGCTGTTCAAACAGCTGTCATGTGAACGCCTCGTTCATTCCCAGAAACTGTGGACTTGACCCCTTCATTCCCAGTGTATGATATTTTCCCACGCTGTTTTGGCTGGTTTATAGCCCGTTTATTCCCTGTCTGAAACATTCAAGACATTCTAGACATGGTAAACTTCTCCATAGTAACCTTAACTAAATTTTTTTAAAAGTGGACTTAGCCCCTTTATTCCCTGTGCCCTTAAAATGTTAGATTTACATGTTAGGTCATATAGTCTTCCTGTTCAAGCTTACGTAAAAGTTTTGGAAATTTAGAGTCAGGGCAGCTTAGCATAACCATCACAGAATACATGTAACCATTTAGAGTGCGGCCACATATAACATCAAACAAAAAAACAAACGTTTGTCTTATAAAAAATATACTGAGAAAAGGGCATGCTTTTTAAAACATAATTTTAAAGTTTAATAGTTTAACTGCCAGTGGCCTTGACCGAAGGGTTATGAGGTTATTGCAAAATAATGGCGTTAAGGAGCATCGAGCATGGCTGTTCTTTGGATGGGTGACCGGTGAGTGATCCCATCCAACCGCGCAGCCCACCTACCCGGATACTGGTGGTGGTTCGGAAGCCACCCTTAAGTTGTTTGTTCCCATGTTAAATGTTAGGGGGGCTCCTTCACCAGGTAAAATAAGACTTATTTAAGTTTTTTTATTTATTTATTATTTTTATCAACAAAGCATCTTTTAGTGCCTATTTCGCTTAAATTGTGAAAAGTTAGTGTTGTATGCATAAGAAACACTTTTATTTAGTTATAAAGGATTTAAATTTTGAATAGTGTTTGTAACATATACATTTAAATATAATTAGTTGAAAATTTCGCTACACATTGAGAACCATCCCCCCACCAAAACTGGAAATCGTGCCGTACAGGGGAATGGCTCAAAACAAGATAGGCGATAGGATCACGGGTGGCAGTCGAAGAGTTAAATCACAACCCGGCAGCTGAGCGAAAAAGCAAATTTATTTAAGACAGTTCGAAGGACAGTCCAACCTGACAGACCGAGAGTCGGAATCACGGAACGACAGAGTCCGAGCCAACGGCCACGAAAGTAAACAAATCGACAGCGCAAGAGCGATCTCAGGCAGCCTGGTAACCCACAACGACCAGTAACCACAAATGTACCGGTCAAAATACCCGGTACAGCATGTTATAACATAAATAATTGTCGTACTGTATACATTTACAATCTTTATCGTACATGTAAATAGAATTTACCTCAATTCCCTTCATTTAAAAGGTAGCAAGTGTTAATAAATTCATGGAATATGTGGAAATGTTAAATGTGAGCATCTGTTCGTGTCAATATTAGATATTTTGTGATTCAATCAGTTTTTACTATCATTATTTAATAACTAAATCATTTCCATTATGTTTATACATTTTTTTACCTCTAAATGTCACTTTTAACATGTTTTTTCGTGTTAATTAACAGTAAGAATATTTTATTCTATAAGTGGTGCCTGTAACATCTTGCTGTGTTGTATTATAAGTGGGAAATACCTAACACAAATCTTATGGTTAAGTGTTACGGCTAACCGCAAGTACAGCTGTTTAATTAAGTGGACTCTGATCCCTCTATAACAGTTAAACTCTCGCCTTTGTTCTGACTAATACCAACTGAATCCTAATTGGTGGCCAGATTTACCCTCTACAGCTTAAAGACTTTACCAAACTAACTTACGTTTATAGGTGTGTTCATAATCATTCATCGTTATTAGTAGATGTTTCACCCGAATAAAACTCTCATTAAATTAGGTTAATTAACATTAATATTCTTAATTATTAAATACTTAATACCAATAATTTTATCCAGTATATAATAGTTATTTTAGTATTCTACAATCCTATAACCTAAAATTATGCAACAGTTGAATATAATTATCGTTACTGTTTACTTCTAATTGTTATTTGTTAGATGTTTTAATTTGTTTATTATTGATAAACCTACAAAAAATAAGAAAAGGAGATTTTAATTTGTCCAAGCAAATTATTTTACTATATTTAGAGTCGCTACTCTACTAAAATTAGTGACGCTTCACTAAACACTAAAGGACTTTTCTATACCCATTAATGCCTTTTAATTAAAAATGTAAGTCACTAGATCGCATGGGCCAGCAGGCATGTGCGTGAAATTTACAGAATAAGTGAAGTATCAGCCTTTACCTGAGTCGGGGATAAGAGCCTCGGACCATA
The DNA here is from genome assembly GCA_035578905.1 of Stictocephala bisonia. Taxonomy (NCBI): domain Eukaryota; kingdom Metazoa; phylum Arthropoda; class Insecta; order Hemiptera; family Membracidae; genus Stictocephala; species Stictocephala bisonia. The sequence goes on from JAQJVL010000071.1 coordinate 2,229,825, forward strand.
CTCTAAGAAGTCCAAATTCGCAGCTCTAATATACCACGTCATTAAAAAAATTATACTAAACGTCATTAAAAAGTTACAGACTCTCAAGTTTTTAATATATTTATTTATTTGTACACTTATTACCAGTGAAATGCAGACTTTAGAAATAAATTTGGTATAAAATAAAGAAAAATGTACCTTATTGTCATTATTGATGAAATATAGACAATATTTTTTCTAAAATAGTTAATCGAGAACATTATACATTTTTATGGGAATCTGTCTCACGAAAAATTAGATAGTTAATGACTGTTTGTGAAAAAAATATATAGTTAGTTTCACAATTAAAAACTGCTTAATTTTTGGTCCGTTTGAAATATTACTTTGGGAAATGAGCAGTATTGTGGTGGTAGAGGTGGTTAATAGTTTATACGTAATTTGCAAAAATATATAAATGTAAAAAATTGATAAAAATATAGGTATATCCCCTGGTAAAATGTTTTCTCTTTATAATTTGTATTTTTAGGCCACTCTTAAAGAAAATAGTTTCAAAGTTCAATCCTTGGGATGGTGTGAGAGTCGAGTGACGTCCTTCAGGATAAAAGGCTTACCTTTGTGTCTTGCCACCATCAAAGTTCAATCCTTGGGATGGTGTGAGAGTCGAGTGACGTCCTTCAGGATTAAAGGCTTACCTTTGTGTCTTGCCACCATCAAAGTTCAATCCTTGGGATGGTGTGAGAGTCGAGTGACGTCCTTCAGGATAAAAGGCTTACCTTTGTGTCTTGCCACCATCAAAGTTCAATCCTTGGGATGGTGTGAGAGTCGAGTGACGTCCTTCAGGATAAAAGGCTTACCTTTGTGTCTTGCCACCATCAAAGTTCAATCCTTGGGATGGTGTGAGAGTCGAGTGACGTCCTTCAGGATAAAAGTCTTACCTTTGTGTCTTGCCACCATCAAAGTTTTGATGGAATTAAATTATGTTTTGACAAATAATACTTTTTCTTGGAACAACATCCAAGATTACTACAATATACAACAAAAATCATCACCCTAAAAACATCCAGATAAAATAAAAATAATAATGACATAACAATTGATCGTATCTCTTGATAATGACAGCTTGTGTACGCAATATATCGATAATGCTGCTCGTGTTAATAAAAACTAATAATGTTGGGTATAAGTAGTATAAGGAAATCACAATTAAATAAGTATGAAACAAATGATGAAGGAGGTTACACAAATGATGAAGGTGGTTACACAAATGATGAAGGAGGTTACACAAATGATGAAGGTGGTTACACAAATGATTAAGGTGGTTACACAAATGATGAAGGTGGTTACACAAATGATGAAGGAGGTTACACAAATGATGAAGGAGGTTACACAAATGATGAAGGTGGTTACACAAATGATTAAGGTGGTTACACAAATGACGAAGGAAGTTACACAAATGATGAAGGTGGTTACACAAATGATGAAGGAGGTTACACAAATGATGAAGGTGGTTACACAAATGATGAAGGAGGTTACACAAATGATGAAGGTGGTTACACAAATGATTAAGGTGGTTACACAAATGATGAAGGAGGTTACACAAATGATTAAGGTGGTTACACAAATGATGAAGGAGGTTACACAAATGATGAAGGAGGTTACACAAGTGATTAAGGAGGTTACACAAATGATGAAGGTGGTTACACAAATGATGAAGGTGGTTACACAAATGATTAAGGTGGTTACACAAATGATGAAAGTGGTTACACAAATGATGAAGGAGGTTACACAAATGATTAAGGTGGTTACACAAATGATGAAGGAGGTTACACAAATGATGAAGGTGGTTACACAAATGATTAAGGTGGTTACACAAATGATGAAGGTGGTTACACAAATGATGAAGGAGGTTACACAAATGATGAATGAGGTTACACAAATTAATCAGTGTTACTTAGTTTACGACGTTTTGTTAAATTGCAAAATGATATAATCAAATACATTTACCCCTTATATTTGCTAAGGAAAGCATATCTCATGATTATTGTTAGTCATATTTTTGATTTGATGTATAATCTTCGTTAACAAACACACCGTCATATATGTATATATTGTCATATATATATATATATATATATATATATATATATATATATATATGTTTTCAAATCAAAATAGACTATAATCGTTTGAATTCTGTAAAAGGGAAATATTCATATCCTATATAATACGAAATACAAGAAGTAGCCCAGACCAGGCAGATATAACGTAACGTTATCACTCTCAAGTTGAATTCATCAAACAACTAAAACATTGTTAAAAACACCTCCTGAGTATATGACATTTTTCATATTTTAATGTAGCTGAAATATTGGAATAACTGAAATACTTGTCAGAAAAGTTCATAATTAAACTTTGTGCTCATAGTAAAAAGAAAATAATATTATATCTTAATGTCTTTAAAACAACTTGAATCACACCCTCTGAACATTAAAAGTGGTTAGTGATGTGTTATTTACTACCCCAAATGTAATAGTGGGAATAAATAGCTATAGAAGAACTATCTTTACTGGTTCTACCACTTATCTTTAATGGTGACATTAAAAATTAATTGTTAATGATTTATGCCTTTAAAGATGCAGTCCTCTCAGAAATGATTTCCTACCAAAAAACTTGTTTTAACTAGGTAAGTCCATTTTTCTCAACAACAGTTGTGTCGCGAACTCTTGTCAGCTCTTCGTCATAACTACTGCACTTGTATTGGAGGGCAGGTGGGTCACTACTACTGCACGTGTATTGGTAGGTGGGTGGGTCACTACCACTGCACGTGTATTGGAGGGCAGGTGGGTCACTACTACTGCACGTGTATTGGTAGGTGGGTGGGTCACTACCACTGCATGTGTATTGGAGGGCAGGTGGGTCACTACTACTGCACGTGTATTGGTAGGTGGGTGGGTCACTACCACTGCACGTGTATTGGAGGGCAGGTGGGTCACTACTACTGCACGTGTATTGGTAGGTGGGTGGGTCACTACCACTGCATGTGTATTGGAGGGCAGGTGGGTCACTACTACTGCACGTGTATTGGTAGGTGGGTGGGTCACTACCACTGCACGTGTATTGGAGGGCAGGTGGGTCACTACTACTGCACGTGTATTGGAGGGCAGGTGGGTCACTACTACTGCACGTGTATTGGTAGGAGGGTGGGTCACTACCACTGCACGTGTATTGGAGGGCAGGTGGGTCACTACTACTGCACGTGTATTGGAGGGCAGGTGGGTCACTACTACTGCACGTGTATTGGTAGGTGGGTGGGTCACTACCACTGCACGTGTATTGGAGGGCGGGTGGATCACTACCACTGCACGTTAATGTATGTAGCCCCTGGGTTAATAATTTTTATTCACAGTGTTTATTTCAACAGAAACGGATAAAAAACCGCTGAGTTATGCTGCAAAACGTACAACAATGCCTATACACTTTATTTCTGGATGTTTATTTTTGGGTGGCTCATCACCACTGTGCGTGACTGGGTAGGTGAGTGAGTCATTACCACTCAAGATGTCTGTGTGGGTGGGTGGGCTATCACCACTCGAGGTATTTGGATAGGCGGAAGCAATGTACACACGGTTGAAGCTTGCAAGATCAGAACTCCGAAAGGTGGTTGGTTTTATAACTGGACATTGGAAGTTTCGGAACACATTAACAAGATGGGGTTTTCAGCCCCCATTCTCTTGTGTAAGAAATATGGGGAGGAGGAAGAGTCTGGACAGCATCCTCCTCCTAGCTAGGGCACATCCTCTTTCACTGCCCGGCCCTAGCTAGGACGCGGGCTCTCACCTTGAGCTGCGTATCAGAACGTGACCAAGGTGTAGCACAGGAAAACCTCATCAAGGCAATCTCAAGGTTCTCTAAGGATCTTGAATTGGATGAGGTTTGAAGTCCTGTAAAGAAGGGCGAACAGTAAGGCTTTTGGCTGAAGGACGTAAGCGGGAAAACTTAAAGCCCGTAATCGTAAAAAAAACCCATCACTGTATATGTATAGGTAATCATTACCACTGAATGTGTCTGGGTGGGTCATCACCACTTTAGTTTGTCTTTCATCACCACTGTACGTGTAGGAGTGGACGGGTGGGTCATCACCACTGTACAAGTGTCTAGGTGGGTGAATGGGTCATCACCACTCGAGGTGTCTGGATGGTTGGAAGGTGTTTGAAACACTGTAGGTGTTTCGGTGGGCGGGTGGGATCTTGCTGTTATTACAATAACCACAGATCAATTAATATTTACTGCTGCTAAACAACAGTTAGAATCATATACATATGTTTTGGAAAATAAAAAATACAATAAATAACATTATGAACAAACAATAAATGATTAATTAATGTAGCAAATTAAACAGATAATTATTGAAAATAATTTTAACTATTGTTAAATGTCAATTATATTTGTTAATAAGTGACATGCTATTTATAGTTGTGTTTAGTTTTCAGCTTTAAAGTAGAGTTTATTAATTTTAAAACAATCCTACTTGTGACAGGATTAAAGTTGAGTGTGCCCTACCCAGGATTAGAAACTTATCTTTGTATCTTGTTGTTATACAATTTAGGACACAATTAATGTAATATGCATATACAGGGTGATTATAAATTATTGGACACATAATAAGATTAAATAAATAACTAACCAATTAACTTAAAACATGTGAATTGTTTTATTAAATAGCAAATATAAAACTGTTTTATACATTAACAGAAAAATAGTAATTATAAAAATTTCAGTAATTACAAAATGTCGTTATAAAAAGTCAGTAAAATATCACCTAATCTGTGAGTGTAAGGTATTTTTTTAAGCATAGACAACCAAATGTTTACAGGCAACAAGATGGTGCCCCTCCACAATGGGGTAAGATAGTAAAAGACTACCTAAATGACACGTTTCCTGGTCGTTGGATTGGAAAAAATGGTCCTTAGCCTCTACGTTCTCCAGATATCACACCCTTAGACTTCGTTTTTGGAGTAATATTAAGGACAGAGTGTTTATTGAGTTAGAGAGGTTATTTTAACTCTTTGGAAGCATAACTCTCTCATTGGAAGCATAACACCAGCAGTTATTAGAGAAACATTTGAACTCGGACTACAAATTTTGCGTGAAAACCACGGAGAGCACGTGGAAATGGTTTAGTTCACTTATGAATAGAATAAGAAAGAATAATGTTTTTATCAATTGTTATATAAAAAACTGTTTTAAATTTGCTATCTAATAAAACAATTTCCATGCTTCTTGGTTATTTATTTATTCAATCTTAAAATGTGTCCAATAATTTATAATCACCATGTATATTTAAAGTAAACACTTAATAATTATTAAAGTACGCTACTTCACATATACAAATAGTAAACAATTAGCAAAAAATTGGATATGATTCATTGCAAGATTTAGTTTATTACATATTCTGTGCCTAGCTTTGGTTGTTGAGTTATATTACAGCAAAAATATGTCTTACTTAGCCAGGTGAAGTTAGAGCTAAGAAACCCTCTCAAATACTTAATCGGGGAACCAACGCCTTAAGAACGACTTCCGAAAGACCAATCGGGCAGGCAGGCTGCGTGCAAAGACGGGATCGCTAAGCCGGTCACCCATCCAAGGAACAGCCATACTAGATTTTGCTTTACGCCACTATCTCGCGATAACATCGGGACTCTCCAGTCAAGGCCACTGGCGTACGTTTAAGCCAGAATATTAAAATAGGAAATAAGAGACTTGTTAAGTAATCAATTGGTGTGGTGCATTTATTGAATTTAGATAAAGTGGTTCTATAGATTCTACTACAGAGGTGAAGAGCAGGCAATTTTGTGAAGGCACGTTTGGTGTAATTTTGTGAAATGTTCGATAGAATACATTTGCAGTAAAGGCCACAAAATGTGTTCAAAGGTGATGGAATCGTGTGACGATGCTTTTGAATAAGTCATAACGACAATTCTCTGCAAGTTGCCGAGTCATACAAATGTTAGAGATCTGAATTTATAATATTTAGAAGAAATTATAAAATGAGAAAGTTATAAAGGATGAATGATGTAAATATGGAATGCATGAATACTTATCAAATCAGTTTTTCTGACGAAATGGCAGTAGCAGAGGAAAGTCATAAAAATCTATCAGAAATGCAGTTGTTTCTATTTTAGTTTTATTTAAATTCTAATACAAATTTAGTAGTTTACAATTTAAATTTTCTATACTAGATTGATTTTATAATTAATTATGAACAGGTTAAGAAGAATTTTCAGTAATGCAATTTATTTATTTTGTTAATATAGAATATGATTAATAATCCTAAATAAATATATTAGATATTACAGTGTTTTACAAGGTTTTAGTTTACAAAATATTACAAACAAATTTACATTTATTAAGTTTAATGGAACATCTTTCAGTTAGCTTATCACATTATTTCAAATAAAAAATATGTTTGCAGAACTTAAGCACTATTTATTTATAATCACCATGGACACTTGGGAAACAATTTTTACATGAAGAAATAATACACATTTCTAAATTAACTAAATTAATGATGAGAGTGTATATTATACACGTAAGACCTACTCAAATCAGTTAAACATCGAATTAGCACATTATATGAGGAAAAGTTTAACTGTGCTAATAAAATAATCAATATTCTCAGAATAAATCTACCTTAATTGGTGCAAATTTTCTTTCCAACATGATGTTCGTTTAATAGTTTCGAACGACATGGACACAACTACAGGAGTATTTCATATTGGATACTAGGTCCACATGTTGAGTAGGAAAGATAAATGAGTGTCAGGCTTGTCGGTTAACTGAATCCCACACTACGTGGTTCATATTACACCTAAATCTGTAAGTCCCTTAGTTGACCTGGCTACTGGACTATTAATAAATGTCACATTCTATGGAAAGTTGACCTTAGTTAGTAACAATGACTACATTCGTTCATATACACCTATCACATTCATTCATAATTCATATTCGCCCACATCTCTACGATGTAAACAATACACTACTATGACTTGGAATCTGCTGAAATGAAAGTTTCCTACTTAAGAGCCATAAAATAACAGGAAATAATGAAAACAAAGAAATGATGACAAACAGAAAGATTATGTAAGAACACTGCATCAAGAAGCAAACTCAAAATTTATATAATAATCAAACAAGACAAGCTCTATGGGGTTTGATCAATAGTGAAATACGTGGTAAACAAGACATAGGCTCTGTGGGTTTGATCAATAGTGAAAGACGTGGTAAACAAGAAATAGGCTCTATGGGGTTTGATCAATAGTGAAAGACGTGGTAAACAAGACATAGGGTTTGTGGGTTTGATCAATAGTGAAAGATGTGGTAAACAAGACATAGGCTCGATGGGGTTTGATCAATAGTGAAAGACGTGGTAAACAAGACATAGGCTCTATGTGGTTTGATCAATAGTGAAAGACGTGGTAAACAAGACTAGTAGTAGTGTTCTGAACTTATTATTAACAACACCGTCATACGTAATCCTATATAAGTAGCGGAAAGCCTTAACACTTACTGTACTAAGATAGCTGACATTACAATTCAATACCAAATGAACACTGGCTTTTGGCAGAACAAGAGAAAACCAGAACTTGTCAAAACCCTGGCAAGTCATTTTGCATGACATCTACATCGTGGGCACAGGTGAATAAAATAATTCACAGCTTGAAAAAAAGTCATCGAGTAGAATTACTGACAAAAGTGGCGAAGAACTGCGTAAATGAACTAAAATTCAACTTCTTGTATTTAATTAGTAAATCTTATGCCGAAGGCCACTCCAATAAATGATTTTCTAACTACCTCCATGAAAGATCACAAGTTGTGAAGGTGCAGCAAACTGAATCTGGCATCACCAAATCATACATATTAGCTCCAAAATCATTAACAAGAGGTGTCCAACAAGGACCAGTTCTTGGTCCAGTCCTTTTTATCATTCTAACTAATAACTTCCTTACTTTCATTGACAGCCCCATTACTGGCTGTGTAATGTACTCAAATGACACTATTTTATATCCAACAAGCTACCAAGTACAGCAAATTGTATGACTTGGCTAAAAAAAAATCATTACAGTAGAAAAAGTTAAATGCCGGCAAATATTCCAGATATATTAGTAGTAATAAAACACAATTTCTGGGTTTATCTGTCTACATTACACTGTTATGGAGCGACAGTGTAAATACAATTTCCCACGAAATATGCGCAGGCATATATGTCTAGAGGCGTCTTAAAATAGTGGGCACACAAGCATCCGCCAAAGGTGCTTGTTATGGTCTTGTCGAATCTCACACTAGATACAGCCTCTATCGAAAACTGGAAAAGGGCGCTTACACTATAAAAAAGCAATGAGATGCCAACCTTAAGCCCCAACAAAGCTTCAGATAAACCTACGAAAATATGGAAATATTCATCGTACCAGCAATATCATATATGAAGCTATTCTATATGATAATAGACTTAATTTTAACAGTAACAATAACTATTATGACAACAACACATGACACGCCTCCAAATATTTTCCAGCCCGCCACCGAACTTTAGGGTAGAAAACTCAGAAATCAACTGCCAGAAGACCTTCAGACGCTGACAGAAAATGCACTGGAAAATTCGCTTCCAGAATTCCTTGTTAAGAAACCATTCTGAAAGAGTTCTTGGACATAGAAATCACCTATCTTATTTTCCATTATATTATATGATTATTGACTATATCACTTTACTTAAAGTTCATTTAATAAAGAACAGTTTTATTATATTTGATGTGCATTTTGATAGTGAATAGTAATAAAAGAAGCACCAACTGATATAACTTAACCTTGAGAACAGGATTGCCTTCTTGCCCAAAGGGTTGAATCCAGCTAGAGTCACATCACGTCCTGTCTTCATCAGCACAGACACGTCTGGCAACCTTAGAAGGCTTATGGGAAATGTAAGTCAAGCCCGACACTTCCGCCTGAGATAACATAAGTAAGTGAGTGGAATTCCCTGAGACTTACCCGAACACTTTGTCCTGTGAAGTTTAACAAATAATCAACTAACTTTTGCATGCTTTTTATACACCTTTTCTGTTATGAAGACAAATGATATGTTGAGGTAATTTTACCAGACCGATAAACCTATCTTAACTGAAAATAATGAAAATCATACGTATCTGCTGGCATATAAATTTAATTATCGTACTTAAAAAACGTTCTGGAGAACATATCATTTCTAGCCTATGCTATTTTGTAACGTAATATAAAATCAAGAATTATTTTGTTTCCAGCTGAACGTTTTAATAATCAATGAGTATTTAACCTAACGTTTGAGAAAGTGTTATTTATGAAGATAAGTATGACGTAATTGTTTTTAAGACTTCACAAATCAAAGGATTTTAATTATTTTGAAACAAACTTTAGCCTTTTGAAAGAAGATTTGAGACTTAGTGGCATTAAATTTAACCTTTTGACATTCAATATTATATTATTATGTTCACGGAAGTGTTTTAAGAGTTGTTATTGCATAGTAACAGTTGAAACTTATATAACTCTTAACACTGTATGTATACATCTCAAAGAATGTTTTTTTTGTTTTTTTTATTGACATGAATAAAAATAACGTAGATAGTAAATATGTTGGTACAGTTAGAAATTATTACACATTTTGTGGCGTGTTTCTACGTCTAACTGAAATATAATAAAGAAAAATATATTATCAAATAAAATATTATATTTTATTGATAATTTATTGTAATTTGCGACCTATATTATATTTTATAATATAATTTTTCGAAGCAAATTTTTATATCCGACCTTTATCTTTGATTCACAGTATCAATAAAATTTTATGTGGAGTGTAGTGAAATATTATATATTTCCTAGATAAATACAAAAAATTTATTTCTCTTTCTACTTTTTTAGTAGCAAGCAACATATTTGTCCTGAGCAAGGGAGTAGAGAATTAACTAACCGACCCACCCTTACATGTAAAGTAGTATTGATCCACCCACCAACCCTACACGTACAGTAGTATTGACCCAACTACACACCCTTACACGTACAGTAGTATTGACCCAACTACACACCCTTACACGTACAGTAGTATTGACCCAACTACCCACCCTTACACGTACAGTAGTATTGATCCACCCATCCACCCTTACACGTACCACTCTTACATGTAATGAAGTGGTATTGAAATACTCTTCAATTTATATGCCAAACATATTTTAGTGGGCCTTTATTTCAATTAAAGGGTCTGCCAGTTTACTTGGTTAATTTTCGTTACAGCCTTTATTCTTAAATCCCGACATAAACAAATATGTTTTTTATCTACTTCCTGTTGCTGTTTCTAAACTATCAAATACAATTGTTGTCCTAATTTTCGTGCTTTATTTCATTTATACGTCTAAATATTATTAGTAGACATTTATTTAAACTTTATTTGGTCATAACATTTCAAATGCTTATTGATCAAATAATTAAATATCACACGTTGGGAAAATATTCCCTTTCTTTTATTATCATAGCATTTATTTCCATATCTAAGAACATTGGCCAACTCATATTTACCTATTATTAAGAATTAGATCATATTTAAATAAAATCATATTTAATTGTTTTTCATATGGATTTATTAAATTTTGTGCAATATTCGGCCCTAAACCCCCTAAAAGTGTTGACTTAGAATAAATAATCTATTTATATTTAACATGTCTTTTTATATAATATTAGGTTTATTATTTTAATAGGACGGGTTCTTATGGGTTTTTGGATCATTCATGGCAATAAATGTACATTAACAAATCGTATTTGTTTTTCAGTAAAATAAATTCCTGCACTAATGTATTACATTTTTGGAAAGAACATTGACAACATGATCCAAAAGTTGTTTTTTCGGAATCCAAACAAATGTGATTGAAAGTAATAAAGTTTAGTGTATATTTTATATAACAATAAATGTTTGTGGGGTGGTTTAAGAAGAAACAGGACGATATAAAGTAAGAAGTGTAGTTATATAAATTATTGGAATATTAAAATAAACCGAACTTTACTTGGCAAGACAGTTCCTGTCAAAGCCTGATTATCGTGTTTCTCATCTCCCGTTGACTTAATGAATCCTATGACCTAACAAACAACTTCTCTTTGATTTGGAGAGACTCACTGCAGTAGTTTATTATTTTACATTTCATTATATTCATCCAGTAACTTAAGGGAGTGGTCAGGGATCGTACCTCTTACTCCGATGATCAATCCTACCACCTTCATTTCCTTGAGAGAGTATTTCTCCTTGACATGAGACATTTTTAGATTGTGTATTGTCCTCATCAACCAGCTCCAGTTACGAATGTTGATAAAAAATATAATAAATTAATTCTTAGCATAACTAGTGCATTTTTACTTTATTATTTTTTATAAAAGGAAAGGCCGATCCTCCTTCTTAACCTAACTCTGCCGTTCCTCATAAACTACTGGTATGTGTGAGGAACTTATTCAGACAGGATATGATCGTGAACCAGTACAGTTAGTAGAAGGTGATTATTACTGATAAATCTTCCAGTTTAGGCCGGATTCAAACCCAAGCTCAAAGTCCTGACGCCTTATAACGCTCGGCCACTGGCTCGTCCAAGGTACCCATGCTTGTTAATTGTTTGATAATACATAGCAGCATCGAAACAGGCCGTTCCAGTGAATTGTCACCAGTCAAAGTAATCGATCTTTAGTAAAATCCTGACAGCTGCCCTCAGTTTATACGTCAGTGGAGGGCTGATCTGACTTTGATCGTGTTTGCTGTGGCAGTTGACTGTTGATGGCAGAGAGAGGATATCTACTTTATTACAATTGATTTAAAAATCGAGGTTCGATTGCTATGTTTTTGCAAAATACTGAAATCTTGAAAATACAAAAAAAATAAGTCTTAAAATTAACGTTAAATTTAACATAATTTTATTAATTATTGCCAGCTACTATATTCAGAATGTGCTATGCAATTTTAAGGTGTTACTGACTCCAATGTGTTTCTCTACTTTTTAAGTGTTCAGAACGTGTTTACGTATATACAAAGTAAACACACACACACACACACACACACACACACACACACACACACACACACACACACACACACACACACACACACACACACACACACACACACACACACACACACACACACACACACACACACACACACACACACACACACACACACACACACACACACACACACACACACACACACACACACACGCGATAGTAGACCTTACATTCGTCAGCAGCAGCTTAGTAAGAAGAAGCTACTCCTGGGCAGTTATGAACACCTATACCGCCAGCGACCATAGTGCAATACTATGGGAAGTATCAACTGGCCATCACCCTCGACAAGCAACTAGACGAACTAATTCAGTTGGATGGAAAGTTAAATCTTTTGATCCAGATGCCTTTGTAGTGGCATTAGACAACGATCTGATCACCACTGGCAGTGCTGAAGAGAAGACAAAGGAACTGTTGAGAAGAGTCTCCCAGGCTTGTGATGGGAGACACACACACACACACACACACACACACACACACACACACACACACACACACACACACACACACACACACACACACACACACACACACACACACAGTAATGTCCAACGAGGCACACATGCCTCGGAAACGTGACATGAATCAACGACCGGCGGTGCACTGGTGGAACGACACCATCAGCGCACTCCGAAAAGAGTGTCTTAGGAAAAGAAGATTATACCAGCGAGGCTATCGATGGCCTAACTCTGTAGTACTAAGGGCAGAGTACAAAAAAGCCCGTCGAGAACTGAATAAAGCCATCAAAGAGAGTAAAAGACGCTGCTGGAAGGAGCTCGTCAAAGAGGTAGAAAAAGATCCATGGGGTAGGCCGTACAAGGTGGTCATGACCCATCTAAAATGCCAACCAATGCCGTCTCCTACTTGCCCGCAGCTCCTTAAGAAGATCGTTTTCAAACTGTTCCCTAGGCAACGCGAGTTCGCCTACTTATCAGCGCAGCTCAACTACGAAGACATCCCACCTGTCACGGAGGAGGAACTTATGGAGGCATGTAAACGCGTAGGAAATAATAAGGCGCCTGGTTTGGATGGAATCCCGAACATTGCATTAAAAACAGCTATTAAAGCAGCGCCAGCATTATTCTTAGAGACCTACGAGTCGTGCATCAAAGAAGGGATCTTTCCCAGAAGATGGAAGCAGCAGAGATTAGTACTACTCCCAAAGGGAAAAAAACCACCGGATGAACCATCATCTTACCGCCCACTCTGTATGTTAGATACGGCAGGTAAAATATTGGAGCGCATAATTCATCAAAGGATAGAAGCTGTGGTCGATCCACTTCTAGCAGATAACCAATATGGATTCCGGAAAGGACGAGCAACACTTGATGCAATCAACTTGGTCGTCAATACAGCCAAGGAGGCAATCGCCGGAAAAAGATGGAAAGGTGGTACGAAAAAGTATTGTTTGGTGGCTGCTTTGGACATCAAGAATGCTTTTAACTCCGCCAACCGGAACTGCATTATGCGAGCTCTTGAAGACAAAAAAGTACCAGAATACCTGCTTCGCATGGTGGCAAGCTACTTTTCGAATAGGGTGCTACAGTATGACACAAAAAATGGCCCGAAAGAGTACGATATCACTGGAGGAGTACCACAAGGTTCAGTTCTTGGACCACTTCTATGGAACATCATGTACGATGGACTCCTGAGAATTGCGTTGCCATCAGAGGTCAAGTTAGTTGCATATGCCGATGATGTAGCTGTTGTGATAGTGGCGAAACATCTGGAGGAGATAAACCTGGCCTTCGATATCACATTTAGTCGGATTAACCAATGGATGGAGATGATGAACTTGGAGCTAGCCAAGCACAAGACTGAAGCTGTGCTCATTACCAGCAGACAGGCGGTAGAAACAATCAAGTTCGAGGTCGGAGAACAAGAGATCACATCACAACCATTTATCCGATACTTAGGAGTGATGCTTGATGCTCGACTTAATTTCAAACAGCAGGTCGACTATGTCAGTACCAAGGCGTCAGTAGTGAGAGCGAGCTTATCACGACTGATGCCTAACGTCGGAGGACCAAAGCAGAGCAGAAGGCTGCTGTTGTCATCGGTAGTCACATCGGTGCTCACATACGGAATATCCATTTGGGCCGACGCACTAGACACGCAGGAATCATGGAGAAAGGCGGGCCCAGTTTATCGACAGAGTGCTCTGAGAGTAGCCAGCGCTTTCCGCACAATATCTGAGGAAGCAGTCTGAGTCATTTCTGGAATTCTCCCACTTAAAATCCTAGCCGAAGAACGACGGGCTCTGTAACATCGAAAGAGGACGACCTCACTAAGTCCTGATAAACTGAGAACTGAAGAGCGACAATATAGTATAGCACGATGGCAGCACCAATGGGATGCTGCAGAGAGAGGCAGGTGGACGTACCGTCTTATACCGAAGATAGTAGGCTGGCTGAACCGAAATCATGGAGAGGTCAACTACTATCTCACACAGATGTTGTCGGGACACGGCTGCTTCCGAGCTTATCTTCACCGTTTCAAGCATGATGATTCCCCGGAGTAACCGTCCTGTCCAGGAGTCGCTGAAGATGTGGAGCATGTGTTTTTTGAGTGTCCTCGTTTCAGCCAAGAACGTGAAAAGTTAGAAATGATCCTCAACAAGAGAATCAAACCAGATACGATAGTAGAAGAAATGATATCAAGTGAAACTGCCTGGAATGCAACAAGTGCATTCGCTACGGAAGTACTTATAGAGTTGCGTTCCATAGAAAGAAGAAGAGCAAAAGCTAGAACTTAGAAGGAAGGTAGAAACAACACCTTAGTCACCTGAAGGAATAGCGATAGCTAATTCCTCCCCCCGCGATGTAATGCCTAGACGACGGTTTCCGTGGGGGATTAGAGGGGGCGCTAGTGTCAAGTTTAGTACGACACTGCGTCGAGTCTCACATATCCAGGCAAATAACTACTATAATCAATAACATCACCAATAATAACAACTATGGGCCTCTGCCTGGAATGCGTAAATGCATTTCCACTTCTGTATAATATAAAAAAAAAAAAAAAAAAAAAAAAAAAAAAAAACACACACACACACAAACACACACACACACACACACACACACACACACACACACACACACACACACACACACACACACACACACACACACACACACACACACACACACACACACACACACACACACACACACACACACACACACACACACACACACACACACACACACACACACGCGCGCGCGCGCACGCACACGCGCACGCACACACACACACACACACACACACACACACACACACACACACACACACACACACACACACACACAAACAAAATGTATTACCATGTCAGAACACAATATTATACAAATATTACGATGCTCTGTTTTGCTAAACTACAATTAATCTCTTACGTAAGGTTATTTCATTTAAATCAATCACCATAATATTTGTACAGAAGTTTTAATAAATCAGTATTCTGCTACATTTCTTCCAACACTTAATATGCTAATTGAAACTCTAGTTTAGTAAAACTGATTGAAAGTCATCATGTTAAGTTTTTATTACTATTCATTATTATTATTTATTCATTATTCATTTCTAAGACTCCGATCGTAGATATATGGGTGAATATGAGTGGTGAATGTGTGTGATGAGTGTAGATGAATGATTGTAGTCATTGTTACTATCTGAGTTCGACTTAGCTCAGAAAGGACTACTTATTATTGCCCAATTGACAGGGCAACTATGAGACCTACAGCTTTACGTGGAATCCGAACTACGTAGTGTTGGTGTGATTTTCAACTAACTGACAAGTCTGACACTCAGTTCTCTTCCTTAGGCCTACACAACATCTTTACCTTGACTACCATCCAATTACTTGACACCCCAAACTTCTCTAGTAGAGTCCACGTCGATGGCAACCATTGAGTGGACACCGTGTCAGTATTAAGAGGATCGAGCACAGAACCGACCGCGTACAATACCCCAAACACTTTCTCACCAAGTAACTGAGTTACAGAACTGCGCCACCAGTCGGAACCATAAAAAATTATTGAATAATTTTAATTTGGGGAAAACTAATATTTGTTATTAACTAGGTAGTTTGTCATTATATCATTAACTGAGAAATGCATGTATATGAAATATGCACACAACACTAAAAAATCATACTTTTTAACGATATAATCACTTTCTATTCCTGCAATTTAAGGTATATGTTTCAATTACATAACTAAACATGAATGCAATGTAAATTTATATTATTTGCTGGATAAAAGTATTCTTTATTAAATAGTAAAAATAAATTATTGTTTATAATTTAAGACTTTAACAGTGAATTATTTGCCTTGTGTGTCGTTAGGTTTATTTTTTTTTATTTAACGATTTTTTTGGTTTATTTTATTTTTAAGGTCTGGAACTTGAATACAGATGTGATTTAATTTGCACTTTCTTAGATTTTTCAGAATTATTTTCTCAGATTAACTATCAGTTCCTTGTTATGAACCACTATCTTAAAATAAGTAAGTTAATTTAAAGTTGAGCTAATAGTCTATATATATTTTTATCTCATGAAGAGATCAGTACTTCAAAAAACTAACTAAATCTCTTATATTTCTTAACACAAATTCAATTTATTGTTTTCACAACCATTTTTATTGAATATGACTTTTCTTTGAATGTCCCATATTTGTATTTCATAAAATTTCAGTTTCCTGAATGTTTTGCAAAATACGTGGACGTTTACCATTTTCAATGGATCATTTTAAAAATATTGTTTAACATGTTTATATGAAAGATTTTGTTTTTATTTTTGTGAGTTATATGATGTGAAGCTTATCGTTTCCCATGAAATTGCCTTAAATTCAAATAGATAAACTAGAGATAACTATACCATAGACGCAAATAAATTATCACGATTTTACTAACGTATTCTTATTCATTTAGTATACGAGCATTTTCCTTTTCAATTTTATTTTGTTTTATTTTCAATAATATGTTTAAATTAATTTGTCAGGTATCCATACAATAGTGAAATTAACTACTTTATTGGATCCATCTCAATGATATAAATAAGTAAAACCATCTAACTGTGATCAGTTTTAAATTAGTTTCATCAAAGTCACTTTCCTTTTAAGCTGAACATCGTCTTTTCACTTTATTTAGTTACGTAATCCTCAAGTTATTCTGGGTAACTTCAGAATAATGACTTTCGTAACGATGAAAAATGGCACAGGAGGGAAAGTTTGTTAAAAATTAACGAGTTGAATCGTGAGAGATGTATTTCAATTTCCCAATCATCAACGAGCGAACGTAACTTCAAAACATAACCTTTAAGATTAATATGCACCATTATATAACTAATGATGCATCATTGCATTTTTTCTGTTTTTATTTCAAATCAAACTATTCATTTTATATATTCCCGAGAATCATAATTATATGAGTTTCATAAAATTAGATTTTTCTCTTAGCAATATTTATTTCACCGCTGACATTTCCAGAGACGGTTACGTGCCAATAACTGAACCTAACTGGAGAACTTTAAACTTTAACTTTAAACCCTTTAAAACCCTTACTTGTTGTACTATTCAAATATCTGTCCAATAAAGCATATACTGATAAACTATAAGAGCTTATTAATCTTTTAGTGATATTATGATTAATAGGATTTTATATTTTATCATTATATGTTTTTTTATCTCAGTTGAGTAACATGTAGAATAATCAATCCAGTGAAATAAACCTTGCTGATATAATTAGAACAATACATGTAATGATCGACGGGTGAAAGGATGAAGTGATAGGTGGACGGATGGATAGATGGGTGGACGAATGGATAGGTGGGTGGACGGATGGATAGGTGGGTGGATAGATGGATAGATGGGTGGACGAATGGATAGGTGGGTGGATGGATGGATAGATGGGTGGATGGATGGATAGATGGGTGGACGAATGTATAGGTGGGTGGATGGATGGATAGGTGGGTGGATGGATGGATAGGTGGGTGGATGGATGGATAGGTGGGTGGACGGATGGATAGGTGGGTGGACGGATGGATAGGTGGGTGGAGGAATGGATAGGTGGGTGGATGAATGGATAGGTGGGTGGATGGATGGATAGATGGATAGATGGGTGGACGAATGGATAGGTGGGTGGACGGATGGATAGGTGGGTGGATGGATGGATAGATGGGTGGATGGATGGATATGTAGGTGGACGAATGGATTGGTGGGTGGACGGATGGATAGGTGGGTGGACGGATGGATAGGTGGGTGGATGGATAGATAGGTGGATGGATGGATAGATGGGTGGACGGATGGATAGGTGGATGGACGGATGGATAGGTGGGTGGACGAATGGATAGATGGGTGGATGGATGGATAGATGGGTGGACGGATGGATAGGTGGGTGGACAGATGGATAGATGGGTGGACGGATGGATAGATAGGTAGATGGATGGATAGATGGGTGGACGGATGGATAGGTGGGTGGACGGATGGATAGATGGGTGGACGGATGGATAGATGGGTGGACGGATGGATAGGTGGGTGGACGGATGGATAGATGGGTGGACGGATGGATAGATGGGTGGACGGATGGATAGATGGGTGGACGGATGGATAGATGGGTGGACGGATGGATAGATGGGTGGACGGATGGATAGGCTGGTTGACGGATGGATAGATGGGTGGACGAATGGATAGGTGGGTGGATAGATGGATGGATAGGTGGGTCGACGGATGGATAGATGGGTGGACGGATGGATAGATGGGTGGACGGATGGATAGATGGGTGGACGGATGGATAGGTGGGTGGACGGATGGATAGGTGGGTGGATGGATGGATAGATGGGTGGACGGATGGATAGGTGGGTGGACGGATGGATAGGTGGGTGGACGGATGGATAGATGGGTGGACGGATGGATAGATGGGTGGATGGATGGATAGGTGGGTGGATGGATGGATAGGTGGGTGGATTGATGGATAGGTGGGTGGATGGATGGATAGATGGGTGGACGGATGGATAGGTGGGTGGACGGATGGATAGGTGGGTGGACGAATTGATAGGTGGGTGGACGGATGGATAGGTGGATGGTCGGATGGATAGATGGGTGGACGGATGGATAGATGGGTGGACGGATGGATAGGTGGGTGGACGAATGGATAGGTGGGTGGACGGATGGATAGGTGGGTGGATGGATGGATAGATGGGTGGACGAATGGATAGGTGGGTGGATGGATGGATAGATGGGTGGATGGATGGATAGATGGGTGGACGGATGAATAGATGGGTGGACGGATGGATAGATGGGTGGACGGATGGATAGGTGGGTGGACGGATGGATAGATGGGTGGACGGATGGATAGGCTGGTTGACGAATGGATAGATGGGTGGACGATTGGATAGGTGGCTGGATGGATGGATAGGTGGGTGGACGGATGGATAGATGGGTGGACAGATGGATAGATGGGTGGACGGATTGATAGGCTGGTTGACGGATGGATAGATGGGTGGACGAATGGATAGGTGGGTGGACGGATGGATAGGTGGGTGGACGGATGGATAGATGGGTGGACGGATGGATAGATGGGTGAATGGATGGATAGGTGGGTGGACGGACGGATATATGGGTGGACGGATGGATAGATGGGTGGACGGATGGATAGGCTGGTTGACGGATGGATAGATGGGTGGACGAATGGATAGGTGGGTGGATGGATGGATAGGTGGGTGGACGGATGGATATATAGGTGGACGGATGGATAGATGGGTGGACGGATGGATAGGTGGGTGGATGGATGGATAGGTGGGTGGATGGATGGATAGATGGGTGGACGAATGGATAGGTGGGTGGATGGATGGATAGTTGGGTGGACGGATGGATAGATGGGTGGACGGATGGATAGGCTGGTTGACGGATGGATAGATGTGTGGACGAATGGATAGGTGGGTGGATGGATGGATAGGTGGGTGGACGGATGGATAGATGGGTGGACGGATGGATAGGCTGGTTGACGGATGGATAGATGGGTGGACGAATGGATAGGTGGGTGGATGGATGGATAGGTGGGTGGACGGATGGATAGATGGGTGGACGGATGGATAGGTTGACGGATGGATATGTTTGTTGATGGATAGATGAGGTTGAAAAATGGATAAATGAGTGGAAAGATGGATAGATGGATTTATAACTAGAATCTACAGTTTCTTGTGACAACCGCGTCAAGGTACTATCTACAATATTTACAAGATGACCAGACGTTTCGCCCATACTGTGATGTGGCATCCTCAGTGGTTTCTCTGAGACTCCACTAAGTTCTAAGATGGATTTATATATGGATGGATGGAAGGATAAGTGAACGGATTGATGGATAGGTGTACGGATCAGTGGACGGATGGATGGAAGTATGGATGGGTGGTACCAAAGTTAATAAATTCATACACTAACAATTATATCCAAGCACAACATAATGTTTAGATAAAAAAATCAAACAACGACCCGTAGGAATGTCACTTAACAACGCATTACTGGAGTAATTACTGTAAAGCAATGTTCTTAAGGTGTTGAAATCTGTTTTCGGTTTGTTAATTATTTCCTGATTTTATAATCAAATTTAGTTAACATACCTTCTCTTGAGACAGGAAAAAAACGAGTGGCAAAAAATTACATGGATTTATAATTTGTTGCCTTTAAAATTATAAATATTTTATTTTATTTTTTTTTAATGAAACAAATTAATCCCTTCACATATGTGTAAAAAACGTAGTTATAAAAATTAAATTTGTACTTTGAACGGTTTTTTTTAAATCAGCTAAATTTACCACTTCATGTGGCTACAAGTTCTAATATAGTGGTTTTAAATTATTTTATGTATTTTACTTGTCTAAAGGGAAGGTACGTTAACTTATTTTGATCATAAAATTGGGAAATAATGAACTCATCGAAAACCGATTGCACCACCTTAAACGGCTCAGCATTTGCATAGACTCTAGTTGGACACTTAAAACTAAATCTTGTAAGATTTCTAGACAGTTAAAAGGTTACATATATATAAATAAACACAAAAATACTAATGAACATTAAACTGTAAGTTAAAATTACAGTTTGAGCTAAAGAAAACGTACAAACAATGAAAACAAATCAATATATAATCAGAAAACGTAACTGGAATAGGAAAATAATTCGCTAAAAGCGTTCAATCATCTATACTGAACTTGTGATAGTGTGATAAAAATTAACTGAAAAAGAGTTCATTGTTATTGATATTAATTTTAAAAACTGCTACTGTGGTGGACTGAAACGTATTAAAATTTTTTAAACTGTAGGATGGGTAATATTAACCAATAAAAACTTTTTTTAAGTTATAAAGTTTAAATCGTATGATTTGAATGGATGTATTGTTAAAAGGAATATGGTTGCCAACATTGAGTTAGTGAATTTGTAAATGTAAACTAGTATTTAATATTTCATCAAATATTTGTATGTTGTACATCTATGTGTAGATATTAAACTCTGCAATGTCATTTAATAGACTGTTTGTGCTGCGATTGTTGCATTTTCAAACATAACTTTGCACATTAAAACGAATCACATACCAAATAGTAGCACACGCACAGATTAAACATTTTAATTGAATTTCATTAATTTCAAATTATCTTTTATATTAAAAAAATGCCTAGCTATACATCGATTGAAAAAGGCATTTCCTTAATGTTTTAAACTATGTTCAACTGTGTAGGAGAAAATATGATCTCCTGATTGTGGTTTTGGTAAATTCTAAAGATTTGTCTCATTAAATGTTATCTACAAAGAAAAAACGCGTTTATGTATTTGCAATGAAAAACTGCTCAGCTATGTCAATAATTACAAGAATTGTTTGGAACATTTCATGAAGAATGAATGTTCAATTCTGTAAAGAAATTGTCTTTAAGTATTTTTTATGAGAGATTGGTTTTGATGAATATTTAAGAATATCCATTTATAATCAAACCGTATGTTTAATAAATCACAATCCTTTTCAGTTTGATATTTTTAAGAATGTAAGAGTTGTTAAAAAAAGGTTAGTTTCCAAATTTTACACTTACTAAAACAAATCTTCTAAATTTCACTCTCTGTTCTAAATATTTCGAAGCCAAATAATAATTTCTCTCTTTTTAAACTTTAGTGCTTTATCGATGCCTTACACAAAATATTTATCAATGTCCCAAACAGTTTTTGACATAAACAATATATAATCAATACCCAGCCCATATATACTTCAGAAAATATTTTTGGTTCTGATCCCACATTTAAACCAAAATACAAACTTCAAATATCGGCCCCGTCTGAAAAACAACTTAACTAGCTCTCAAGATTTTTTTCCCAAAACAAAAACAATTGATTTGACAACGAATCTAAAAGTATCTCTCTTACGAATGAACAATAAAAAAAAAAGAAAAACGGACCTTTTTCTTTTACAAAACAGCAGACAACAAGCAAGGAACAAGCAAACGTAACTTAAAAATATCAGTGAAACCATTATATACTATTATAACAACTTTATTAAACAATGCAACATCATAGTGTTTCTGTTTTTTTCCAGTTCAAATTAGTCATCCTAAATGTGTCAGATAGTCTTAAATTTATGACTTTCACGACGGGAAATATATTCAATAATTACACGAATCGTTTGGACAATTCTCAAATAATTAATATTTAATTTTGAGTATGTATTTTAACTTTAACTTTTTTTATGAGATATTGGTTTTAGAAATATTTAAGAATAGCCATTTATAATCAAACTGTATGTTTATTAACTCATAATTCTTTCTATTTTCATCTTTTTAAGGATCTAGACGTGTCGTTAAAAAAGGTTAGTTCCCAAATTTTACACTTATTAACACAAATCGTCTGAATTCCTCGTTGTGTTCTAGGTGTTTCGGAGCTACCTGATACACAAGAACACAACTGATAACATATTCTCTCGTTTTAATCTATTGTGCTTAATCCTAATTGATACTTTACACAAAATAGTTATCAATGTTGCAAACAGTTTTTGATATAAACAATACATGATCAATACCCAGCACACATACACTTCAAACAATTAAACATCGTTTGGTTATGGTCCCATATTTTTCCAACCGAGATACAAACTTCAAATATCGTCCCCAATTATGTCTTGTAACAGCGTAACTAATTCTCAAGGAATTTGTTTGTAATATGAAATCAATTGATTTTGACATACATCTAACAGTATGTCTCTCACAAATGAACAATAAAAAAAAAAAAAAATAATAAAAAATAAAAATAAAAACAAAATAAATAAATACAAAATTTACCTTTTCCGTTAATTTACTACCACTACTTCGATTAGGTTTATTTAAGTTATGTTAGGTTTAGTTAGGTTATGTTAGGTTTGTTTACGTTAGATTAACCTAAGTAATGGTTATGGTAGTTAATTAATGTAAAAGATCAAAATAATAATAAACCAACAAGAAAACACCAATTCGTATAAGTGTTTCGAAAAATAAAAATGTCACATAAAAAAACTATGGTCGATAGTTAATAATAAGCATAATTATTACATAGCAATAATAATTTACTAAGTAATATTAAAAAAATACTACGTTATTTCGTTACTAAATAACTGTTAATTTATTGGATATCGCTTATATTACTCACTTCTAAAAACCTAAACTTACCCCCCGACTACTTAGTAGTATATAAAGCTCTGCGTAGTAAGTAATAACAACTACTTGGAAGTACGTGAATATTCAATATTACCACCGCTGGAGAAGGGGAACTCTGGATGTTACAAAGTTTACTTCACGCAAATGTGATTTCACCCAAAGGAGACACGTAAAACAAGGAATCTCCCTTGTTGGTTTTATATTCTGTGGCAAAACGTATTGTTAAAGGGTTATATTTTCCGTTATTGCTACGTTTTCTGAAATATCTTTTCCGTTATTGTGTTATTTATATATACCAAGCATGCTTGTTTCACAAGTCAACTCTGCATCTTGGTGTCCTTAAACCATATACTCGTTTACACAAAAAATAATTAGTATTGCCTTCCATTTACCATAACTAAAATACATATTAATCGATTATTTATTACCAAATTTATATGTAAGGAAACAGTACAAAGAAACGTCATAAGATACAAACTATTACGATATATTTACAAAATTTACGTCTTTATGGTGATCCATTTCGGTAAACAACTTCCACCATCCTCAGACCAGAGGGAATAAAAAAAGAACCAGTATTTGACTCCCTATTTATTTTTTCAGTAGAAATTGCCATAATATATTTACATTTTGTACTTAGCCAGTAACATTGTATGATATGTGCTTTGTATTGTATTAACTTGCAATAAACATAGTGCTAGTGTAATAATCGTCAATATCCTAAGATAAAAATTGAACGTTTTATTTGTTTTATTATTATTTGTTTAAGACGTTTTAACGTTGTTAACAATAAATTTTGTTCATTAAATTTTACGTTAAATGTTTCATAGTCTTACTAAAAAATATGCATAAAAATAAACTACAAAAATATTTGTATCCAGTCAGTACAGTATTCTACTGTCAGTACTGTTATGCTTTGATGATTAGTAAATTATTTATAAAAAATGTATCTTGGGCTTCTATAATATTTGATTTAACCATTTGTTGTGAGACATTTTAAAAGATGTAGGATTACTTAAATTTTTAATCGTCAGTTATACTCAAAACTCTTTTACAACGTTTCGAACTCTTTGAGCTGACCAATTTTTTTGGTGAAAAGTAAACCTAATATATAAATGAATATTCTGACTTTGTATTCTTTTTAATAATGAACAACCAATAAAAGACGTAATTATTAATAACAACTAAATTAAAATGAAAAATACATAGTTAAATTATAGTGAATAGTATGTATATTCAAGATTATTATGCATTGTTGAATTGACTACGGTAAAAGTGAAGTAGTATCTAATGTACATATAAGAGATTAGTATTCATCTTTAGTATTCATCGAGGGAGTTGCCGACTACACGTCGGAATGTTGTTATTGCCATATTGTCCGAATACGTGAATATTTCTTAGGTTATAGGGTGTTTTCTTATATATACAATCCACAATATAACGAACAGTTTTTCAATGTTTTTACTTCAAGTGTTGTAACTTCTGTGATCAGAATAACTATAATTATTTTCTATGAAAATGTAACATTCATTTTAAAGCAACAATTTTGTTCGAAGTGATTTAGCCCCCTTTTTTGAAATCGTTGTTTCCCCCTTTTTTTAGTTCAACTAGCTAACTACTATGTTACATCGATAATCTTTTTAGGGGCAGCAGTTTAGGCCAGGTAGACCTTGAAAAGTTCACATTGTGGCTGTTTAGTCATGTTCAATATGGATAACGGAGAACATGGTTGGAGTCATGTCAATATGGACAACGCAGGACGGAGAACATGAAATTTATATTTGGTTATAATATTATGAAAGGCCTCGAAAAAAGTATTTTTTATTGGTGATTTTGTAAAAATTTATTAACAACGAGGAATACCAATATCAACTCCATCTGAAGTTTACAAATTGTTATTGACTGTTTATACGGTATTTCTGGCGAATCAGTAAATTGTGACATTTCATATGAAGAGTTGGCCTAAAAGCACGCAAAAAATAAAAGGAAAGAATCAAGGAACTTGAAATTGTACTTAAAGTACTTGGTTAAGACTAAAAAAAAAAACAAAAAAAAAAAAAAAAAAAAAAAAAAAACCAGCCGGGTTCAAAGAAAATACTATAAATCCCCATAAAATGTACAAATGGAATATTGTTCGTTTGTGAAAGTCCTCGTAAATTAAAGGAATCTGTGGCATTCGAGTTGGCTTCTAGACCTACATGAGATCTATATGATGTCTCATTACGAAGAGGCACAAAATACTCATTGATGAAAGGTTTTGAAAAGTGGTTGAACGAAGATAATAATCTTCCAGAAGGTACATATGTGATTGTCAGAACGTACATATGTGATTGCAAGAACGTACATATGTGACTGTCAGAACGTACATATGTGATTGCCAGAACGTACATATGTGATTGTCAGAACGTACATATGTGATTGCCAGAACGTACATATGTGATTGTCAGAACGTACATATGTGATTGTCAGAACGTACATATGTGATTGTCAGAACATACATATGTGATTGTCAGAACATACATATGTAATTACAAGAACGTACTTATGTGATTGTCAGAACGTACATATGTGATTGCAAGAACGTACATATGTGATTGTCAGAACATACATATGTGATTGTCAGAACATACATATGTAATTACAAGAACGTACTTATGTGATTGTCAGAACGTACATATGTGACTGTCAGAACGTACATATGTGATTGCAAGAACGTACATATGTGATTGTCAGAACGTACATATGTGATTGCCAGAACGTACATATGTGATTGTCAGAACGTACATATGTGATTGTCAGAACGTACATATGTGATTGTCAGAACATACATATGTGATTGTCAGAACATACATATGTAATTACAAGAACGTACTTATGTGATTGTCAGAACGTACATATGTGATTGCAAGAACGTACATATGTGATTGCCAGAAGGTACATATGTGATTGCAAGAACGTACATATGTGATTGCCAGAAGGTACATATGTGATTATTGGGACACACCTTATTTAAAAAGTAAATTTGCTAATTAATGCAACGTACGGTGAGATATTGAGGAACTACGTGATTATGTAACATTGAACTATGGACAATATGTGTCTGTAGTCTTCGAGGGTTACCCGGACCATTCGACTATGAAACATGAAGAACAAATCAGTAGTCAAGCTTAAACAAATCTCTTCTGATATTAATTTTGAAGTAAACACAAATGTTTATTTTCAAAGGAAAACTACTTAGGAAACATACATAAACAAAATAACAAAATAAACTTACTTTAAAAAGTCACAGGAGAAACGAGCAGATTAGTTTAGTTTACATTTACGAAATAAGATGATGCTGACGCTTATATAACAACTATTTAAATTTAAAATCTAGAACAAAGTCCTTCAGTCATTGTTGTTAGTTCTGACACTTGTTGGTTCTGCTAGTAGCTTTTCCTCCTAAAAACAAGAAAAAGTACTTTTGTAAACTAAAACGTTGTAAGGAGCACCAGGACAACATGTTTTATAATTAATAAGCAAGAGAAAAATGTCTTTGCACGCAGATGTTATTGTAATTATTACAGGATGTGATACGGTTTATGTAAAGTGAAAGCAATAAATATTTTGATATTCTTATTTTCATTCAAATTCGTTCACTCTAACTTTCGTATCACACTTGATAAAAATGTTAGTATCATTGTCAACCACTGGAAAGTGGTGAGAGCCTTATTCTAAGATTGAATCGAGTGAGTGAGTATAAATATCTAAATAAAGCATGATATTTTTAATTCTTACTGATAATGAAACATATACCTTAGGTTCAAATTCATACTTTGACCTTGGAAAATTACCTCTAACAACAGAAGCATGCGAGCACCTACTTAGGTTGTACCTAAAAATTCAGAGATGGATTGGTAATTGTTTGTCACTAACTGAGATGGTTTTTGAAAAACAGAAGGGAAAAGTATTCTACAGAAAATGACTACAATAAAGCCGTTTGCACCAACTGATTTGTTTTACATAGTGTGTTCTGTGTTTGCAGCTCAGGTTGTGGAAACATTTGTGGTTGACGAACGGCCGGTTTGGATTGTTGTCTATGTGTGGACATTGCAGTTGCTAACTTGTAATAACACAGCAACATTATTTGGTGGTGGCGAACCGGAAGATGTCCTTGATGTTGAATAACACATAACAGATCAATAGTGGTGTGATGTAAACAAGTGTACTTAATACTAAAAGAAATTAACAATTACATTAATCATATAACAGGATAAGAATAAATTAGATAAAAAGTCAAAGTAAGGCTTATATTGTAAACCCACACGGAACACATGAAGAAAAGCACGTAATGAGGATAATTTAGATCAATACATGTGAATGTCTCAACGATAATCTTTTATCAGACATAAATAGTGTTATACAAATCCTAATAACTAAAAAACAGTGGTGGGTAGGAGGTCCATGATGATACGAAAAATTCTGTTTATTTCAAAATTAATTATATTAATAAGTAAATTTAATTTGATTTAACAGCTGCCAGTTGCTGCAAATCCGGGACACGCTGGGTCCATATGTGGTGGATGATGGGAGGACTGTACAAAGGATTGGGGCTAAATCACTCCGAACAAAACTGGCGCTTTACAATAAATGTTAATATTTTTTTGTACAAAATAATAATAACAAAGTAATTAAGATAGTTGTAGGTATAGCCTACTCATCCTACACTTTTCAACAAGTACTGACGGTGGGCAGTCTGGGGTAGTACTGCCCAGGTATTACTGTAACCTGGTTAAGTTCCACCCCGGAAACTTTCTTAAAGTTAATAGAACCCATTTAGGGGTAATATTAACTCCGCTCGTACCGGTCCCAAGCCCGGCGTCTCATCATTCCCATAACCGATGAGGAGGAGGAGGGGGTACCTTCCCACAGCTCTCAGTGTGATCCCGATGCTGAGAGCACTCCTATCCCATTAATTCCTTATCCTACCTAACCTTTCCAACCAAGCCAAGGCGGAACAGCGTGGGCCGAGGGCTGAATGGCTCGTGGTTGGTGGTAAAGTAGACTTTAATTCACGGAATACCATTAGAGGCGGCATTTTTTAATTTTTTTACATGTCAAATGTAAGAAAAAATTTGCTTACTATATAACATTAGAGGTGGCATTTATTCACATTGGTAATTAGACTACACCAATCATTTAATAAGTCTAATGTGGTTTACGTTTGGTAAAGAGAGGAATTACAGTTACATATGACCACGCCGCAGCGCCGCCGTCGGTGTGTTGACTTGTACATTACGGCGTGCGCGCTTCGATTTACGTGCGTTTCAAAGTGTTCCCGTTGACATAGGTTTAGAATGATGCACATCAAAATTAACCTTAAAAGATATACTTTAAACATTTATTCGTACTATTTTGTCGAATTGTTGAATAAAACGTTGGTATCAAATAAAATGTTTAAAAGAATTTAAAATTTCAAAATATTCTAAAACATTTAATGAACTGTTAATATTATCTCAAAATATTATATGACCTTATTTGTAGAATGTAATATGTAGAACAAAACAAAAAAATGATTCAACAAATGCCACCTATGGTAACGGAGATACGAGTGATATTGTAAACGTTTTCAAAGGGGGCATAAAAAGAGACCTACCACCGGGGGGAATTTAGGGGACTTTTGTAAATTGTACCTCTAAATGGGTAATAATGACTGGTGAATGTTTAAGCTTGTTAATAATTTCTTCCGACATGTTCCCTTCATTGACTGGGCTAACAAGTGAGCACTTCAACATGTCAAGAGAATCAATACATAAAGTTGGTACAGGGAATATACTTGAAAGTTAGAGTAGTTGTTGCAAGTTTCCTTAATTGTGCTTGAGGCAGAGTGAAGGGGTGGGAATTTAAGCCCCTATGGTTAGAACTTCTCCCGTTATTAGGTTTATGGCCAGTAAC
Organism: Stictocephala bisonia; assembly: GCA_035578905.1. Lineage (NCBI taxonomy): Eukaryota > Metazoa > Arthropoda > Insecta > Hemiptera > Membracidae > Stictocephala > Stictocephala bisonia. Next base: position 2,259,508 of record JAQJVL010000071.1, read on the forward strand.
GCAGCAATGATCTTCTACTGTGTCTTCCTACAACATTTTGAAGTAATATTATTTGATTGTTTTTGTTAACAATCTATACAGGATATACACTAAATAAACATTGTCTTTAGACAGGAATATTGCCGGCGTGGTGGCTCAGTGACTAAGGCTTCGGACTGCGGAGGGTAATGTCCAAGGTTCGAATCCCCCCCTCTGAGCGAACGGTTGGCATTTCACTCGTTGAATGAAGTTCAGCACAGGCCTTTAGGCCCATGGTACATTGAGGTTTAAATAATATAATAAACAAAATTATTTAAAGGACAAACACAAAGAAAGCATGTATAGCTCTCCTCTACTGATGTAGCTCTTTCATCGGAAAAAAAGAGCTTGTTCAAGTAAATATTTATGAAACATTAACTGCACGTAATTATAATTCCCAGAAGAATTAGTAATTGCCCTTTATTGAGATATCATATACAGCAGCGCTCTCCATCTCAAGGCCATTTGTTACCTTTAGATGAAAATACGTTCCCGAAAAGTACTGAATTACTTATCCATGATTAAAAAAAGTCCCAACAATGAACTTTTATTTGGTTCTTAAAATCCTGGAAACGACAAACAAAGTAACAACTGGATGCGTGACTGGAATAACGTATGGGCTGTCATGCTTGTCGAGATACGATTATAGTGTCCTTACACTATAACATTTCGGTGTCCGTTCCCCAAACTGACAAGCCACCACTGGAAACTGAACAGCTTCATACAGCACTACAGTAGCAAAGCAAATTTACCATTAGTGGGCCAAACGATGCTTTTCTATTTAACTGTACGGTTCGTGTTTATTATTATTATGAGTTATAGTCACCACTTTATGATTAAAAAAGGTCCATCCTAGAGAACAAAAAGTTAATAATATGAGTGTTTTTTTACAAAATAATTAAGAAGGACATTTAAGCTTTACATATTCAGTCAGGAAAGAGTTAAAATCAACGTATTAACTACTAAAATAGTTCCTATCTTTCAAGTGTTACGATACGATCACTATTCCGAACAAATCGTTGATATAGAAACGCATTGTTTTGGTGCTTTTCGCAGAGCGAAACGGGCCTCTTAAAAAGTAACGATAAGTTCATGATAGGATAATATAGAGTAAAATAAATTAAAACTCTAATTTTAAGAAACTATAACAACAGCAGCTGCATTTAAACACGAACATGGTAGAAAAACATTACACACGAATTAAAAAAATTAAATACCTGGTTTTAAGAAGAACATAAAACAGTAACAACTAACTTTAAATATCTGACGGCGTTAAGTCGCAATTTAGGTACATGTGTGTACTGCGGTAATTGTATCACTAGAATTGACGGCACTATCACACATATCATTCTACTATGTTATACTTACTATAAACCAGCGTACTTTAAATAATGGTTTTTAATTTTTATAATATATTTGAAATCCGTCAAAGGAACTATCGAAGAGTTAGAATATGCAACATTATAGTATGAACTATTTATAGGAGAAGTTTATTTAAGTATCAACACCTTCTCACCTCGTATGTAAATAAAATGTTTATAATGCATTTTTTTTAGTAATTCAAATTGCTTGATTATAACATTTATAATTAAGTCTGGAAATAAATATTTAGGAAAATCATATTAAGTGAGTCTTATTACGTTAAAGTTGATGACACGATTTTTTTAATTTTCTGTTTATTTCTTATTACTTAATAAACATTCTGCTGTTTAATAAGCTATCACACTGCAGTACATTAAAATGCAAATGTTCGAACGCTTGACGATCTCTAGAACGGGAAATAAAAATTGCGTGGGCTTAGGTATAAGTTAGGGAGTAATGAATAAATAAACGTATAAGTGCAACAAACAGTATTCTTGTGCACTTGATTTAGTAACCAACTGAACTCGTTCAGTTATTCAAGTTTTGTACGAAGTATCCAATATCAGTGTGTATTCACCATTATATCAACTTAATGTTTAAGTAGTTCTTAAACATTAAGTTCTTGAAGTTCTTAAACATTAAACATTGATTCTTAACATATCAATTCAATTTGTGGTATTTATTTTCTTAACTTTGTTCTTTAGTTGAATTATTATTTAAATATAAACAAACCACTGAAATACAACATGTTCACAAGTCACAGTTAGCACTTAAACAAAGTGAACAACACACTCTTTAAAATTTTGTTTTAAATCTATTTTAATTAGTCTATTAGTGTAAGAGTGCATAGAATGTTTGTGTTTTTATTCCCTGAAATACATATTATTCATGTAATTGCACAATATCAAACATAAATTACGTCTTATAAATCACAGTTAAATCAATTATTCCAAGGAAAACATATTTGATGTCAAATTAGAGGCTACTACGAAATAATAGGCTATGAATGAATTGCTTATTTAATTTTGACTTAATATACATTTAAGCAAGTAAAGAATCACAGTAACAGTCACAAATAGAAATTGTATTAAAACTTTCAGTTGTTTTGTAGGTTAATTTTACTTTAAGCTTGTTTGATAATTTTTTTAATAAATAGAAATTATTACACTTATTTATGTATTGTAAGGTTTTGTGATCTGTTGCTGGGTTCTTGACTCTGTAAGGGGTTTTTGTATTTCCTGGAACTTGAAAAAGGCCTGTTTGAGAGACCAATATACCATAATATAATTGTTCATTCTGACCTAACATAGTTTTGCATTCTATATTTATTTTCTTTCTCTGTGCACGGTACCATTTTAAAGGCAAAACTTTTAAGCGAGGTGTCATCAGGTGGGGTGGAAATTTCTGGAAAATAAATGAAAATCGTATAACTCAACAAGACTTATTACTAATTTAGAGACAGTAATAATTACTGCAAAAAAGTAATCAAAAGGAATTAGTTTTTAAAAATAATAAAGGAACGAGTACATGTATTTGATCCTTTCTTTTAATAAAACATAAATTATATATATAAAGTAAGATGTATATTGTGAAGTTTGTTTTACTTAAAAACATAAAAAATATAACGTTATAGTATATTATATATAATAATAATAGGGGAGAGTTCACGCCAAAAGTGGCAAATAAATATTTTTTCCAAAAATAGTGGAATTCCAAAAATAAATGTTTTTTTTCCGTTTTGAGTAAACAAGTCGGCACATGTTGTGAATTTTTTAAATGACCATAACTATATTTTAGTAATTTTATATACTGTTGCAAACCATAATTTAGTAACTGGCTTTGTATTTGGAAAGGTAGGGCCTGCCTGACAGCTGTTTGCAACCTACCTGTGTCTGTAGTCGGTTTCTGTCGATTTCCAAAATTTTATATTAAAAATTACACAACTGAACTTCTATAAGAGATTGAGTGATGGGTTTTCTATTCACGCCATAACTGTGGCCATAACGCCATAAACAGAATGTTTTGCTCATTTTCTTCCTCTCTATGATCTGTAGGATTCATTAAAAATAATAGACAAAACATATTTAAACAAATAATGTATTATGATTTATTGCGCTACACCAAACTTCACATTTAAAAATACTCTCGTATATAAGACTATAACCTATTTTAATAAAATCAAAAACATCCTACATATCACAGAAAATACTTTAAGAAACACATAAAAAAGATAAATATTCAACTACAACGTATAGAATTTAATCCACACAAGATCTAGTGAGCCTTTGAAAAACATGAATAACCAACATCCCCTACCCCCTGGGAGGTGAAAAAATTGTTCCACCTTCTTTTTTGTTTCTATGTTTCTATGTAACAATGTTAAATAGTGTTAAGATTTAAAGCATATAATTACAGAGTTTTCCTTTTTTCATGAACTCTCCCCTTAAGCCCTGCATCGTATTACAATAGTTCAGAAAATTTAAATTAGATCAACTTAATACCAACATTTCAACTATTAATGAAAAATAGTTAAGAAACTGAAAGTATATATTTTAAATCCATCGAGAAAAATTATACTTGATAAAATAGCATATACTTCACACTCTCAACGCCTTTGATTAAAATTATTAAGGATCAGATATAGTATTAAAGTTATTAACTTTAATTAACTGATTGATCATCAAATGGATACTTAAGTATTAACTAATATATGTATATCATAAAGGTACTCTGAAATAATCGTATAATCTGTTTTTGAATGGAAATAATCTAACAATAACATTTTTATATGAGCCTAAAAAAATTGATAGCATGGCTGGTTTGAAAAGGTGTATTTGGTTTTAATTTTACATGTCTTACACCAGAGTGTATAATTAAAACCATAAAAGTTAGTCAGTCACACTAAGCCATGTGTAAGCCCACTTATCTAACGAAAATAAAAATACTACAATTTAAATGTCCCCAATTAACATTTAAAATCCGCCAACAATCCATATAGCTTTAATTAGGCAACTAATTTTAACCCAATAACATAGTTGGTTTTGATTAACCATCATGATTAATGAATCGTTTGTAAAATGCTAGTTGAGAAATTTTAAAATTAATTATAACATAAATATTAAAATCCTTAATAAATAAAAAAATCTTTCTACAGCCCTTAACCTACATTTCACATCAGCCATTAAAATTAATTTGTTTTATAACGTTTAATGATCTACTACACAAATGAACACCTCAACTAGTTAAAAATCAAGTAAAATTGGTGCAGGAAGTGTACTTAAAAGTTAGACCAGTTAGCACAAGTTCCCTTAATTGTGCTTAGGCTAGAGGGTACATTATTAAAGATCGATGCAACCCCCAAGGATGCACCATCCTTGTTGTACCTTTTACGGACATTAACACAACCAATTAACTAATTGGTAATTTTTCACTTACTAGAACTTGTGATAGTTCTTGTGAATGTTCCAGTTTAATTCAAAATTGTAAAATAAAAGTTAAAAATGATTTATTTAATATTGTTTATAATTTGAAGGTCACATATATTATTTTTGACTTTTTAATAGCTGTGAAAAAGGTTAGTTTGAAATTAACACAAGTGTTTATTTCCAGTGTTAGCAATTATTTTATTTTTGGAAGTATATATCACTGTAGATAGATTTTCTAGACGCCGACTTGCGCAAGGTATAAGCACGCAGTAGGGGAGGTTGACGTACGTAGCTCCCCTCTACTGTTTGTCACGTGCTGGAAGACCCCTCCCCTAACCCATCTACATACTTGTATTTTAAATATTTCACCACTTATTCAGTTTACGATTATTCCTTCTGTTTATTTTATTATTTTTGAAATTATTCTTATCTTGTTAAGTATGGATAAAATAATAAATACACATTGCTTGGGTCTGTAATTGTTTCATGAAGGTATCGAACCTCATTCCCAAATTCAAAAATTACTTCGCCTTGAGACCCATCCCCCCCCCCCCCCACCAAAGCTGGAAAGCGTGCCAACTGGGTGATGGCTCAAAACAAGTCAAGCGACGATGGGATCACGGGTGGCAGTTGGAGGGTCAAAATAACACTCGGTAGCTGAGCAAAACTAATTTATTTCAAGTAAGCAAAACTGCAAAACTGGCTGGCAGAAGGCCACAATATCGATTCGCACTTAACAAACAAGCTACAAAAAATTAACAAGAAAATAACCAAAGCTACAAAAACAACAAAAGCTACAAATACCAAAATTAACAATTAACAACTACATGGCCTATCTGCAGTCTAGCTTGAGACACCCAAAACTTAAGACAATTTATTAACAATTTAAAAGTGAACATTTAGAAACAATTTTGATAACCCCAAACACCCCCAGCAATTAAGCCCACATCCCATAATTCCACCGAGGCCAGGGAGTAAGCCGGAATCCCTGGGCAGCTCCGAATAAGAAGTTAGGTCAAAGAACAACAATCCCCTTTTAGTGAGTTTAAAAATTAAACAATTAAAAAAAAATATATATAACACGGTACCGTTCTAGTAAAAAGTCCCTTAAAGACACCCAAAATACACTACACGAATAAATAAATAACTAACACCCACTATATCCCTAGGCCTAAACCATACAATAAATAATAACCTAACTTAACAGTAGGGACCTAACAAATATAAACTCTAAACTATATAACAACAAATTAAACTAAATAACAATAAATATTAACACTAAAGTTCCTTTTGTATTTCAAGTTTTTTTTCCTTTAATAAAAAAAAAAAATACACATATAGGTCCCCATGGCTGTGTTGCATAAATCACTTTGTCCAATCAGTTTTAGGCCTAGGCCAAATAAAATAGTTCCACAAACAATTTTTTTTCTTTTGTTTTATCTTTCACTTCCATTTTTTTCTTTGGTTTATTATATATATATATATAAATAGCAAAACCCCCAGCTCAGCCACCGGGAAAAACAACATGGAACGCACTGACCTGAGGACTGAAGACTTCTACCCAAAGATGTAGGTGGGGCAGCAGGGTCACAGACTATATACATGGTCCTCAGGCCAGGCTGGCAGTGGTAGAATGGTCGACCATCCCCGGACGGCAGGCTGAGGGTGGAAACGTCCTGCTCAAGGACCCTGGACTGCAAGGCCAAACACAGCAATTAAAAAGAGAACAGCCATAACAACAAAAATACTACACATAACAACTAATAACATGAAAGGGCAAAACAAAACCAGAACAGACAAAATTGTACATGATTGGAGCACACCAGAAAAAATAAAAGATCCATTTTTAGGCTATGAATAATTATGTTGGAAAATCAGAATTAAGACAAATTACAACTTAACAAATTACCAAAGAATTAATTACGTATATGGAACTAAAAATGACAAACTGAAAACTTGGCTATGGATACAGTAGCAATAGGCTATAACATGAAAATCAAACTAGGCTAGGTTATTGTCCATGAACAAAAATATGGTAAATAGGTAACTCCAACTGAAAAAAGGCTCAACAAAACATTATACAGAACTACTATTAAATATAAAACCAGATATGAAAAGCAATTAATGTTAAAAAGGTAACATTGAGCACGTGGCTCGAACCTAGGTTAACCAATACTGTATCTAGACAATACAAATTTAACAATGCCCTGAAAATGACAAATAAACCAGAATATTATTTAGACAAAGTATTTTCACCAAAAGGGTGATTAGATATTAGAAATTACAAAATGAACACTTACGTTTTGGAGTCTCTAGCCGTGCATGGTGATCTTCTCCAGGCTGAGAACAAGACAAAATGACGGCCAACCTGACAGACAAAGGCTGGAACACGGAACGACCGAGTCCGAGCCAACGGCCACCAAAGTAAGCGAATCGCCGGGCACGAGCGGTCTCAGGCAGCCCGGCAGACCACGACAAAAAACGAAATGTACCGGTCAAAACGACCCGGTACAGCCTTATTATAAGTAGTTACACTAAAAATGTTGATGGATTTTTTGTTTATTTAGTCACAATTAAAGACTATCACCACGTTTTTATGGTGTTGACCTTGAGGGTTACGGCTTGACGGGAACTTCAAACAGGATAACTCGTAATGATGGAGTGGTAATGTATGTAAATAAGTACCATTCGGCTGTTTCTCGCGAGGTAAACATTGGGGATGTGTACAGACTTTCACTATAGTTTTCTATACACGGGAAATTATTTAATCTACTAGCATTGTACCATACTGTTCATGGCAAAATGGAAATTTTTCAAAAAGATCTTGAACAACTATGAAAATGTACATAAAAGTAAGACATAAATTTACGTTGGAGCTATAAGTATTACAATTCTACGTACTACACCCATTACAGATTGTTATTTGAAAATAATGCTTGATGCAGGATTTGTAAGTTAAATTGATTCTGTCGAGAATCGTATTCTCTCTCTCTTTTTTTTTTTTTTTTACGTATGTTATCAATACAATCATCAATTATAAACTTAGTGTATGCATTGGTAGTTCATAGGGGTTGATAGTTTAAATTTGTAGCCCAGTGAAATCACTGATTCCTTAATTGAGCTTGGGCTAATATCATTGAACGCCGATGTAACCCCCTAGGGTGAACCATCCCTTGTTGTTCGATCCAAATCCAACAATAACTGTGTTTGTATTATTTACTATTCTTGTCGCAGTTGATCCTCAGTTACGTTCCCTAGAATTGATCGCAGTTACGTTCAGATCTCGTTCACTAGATTGCAAACTACGAGAATTGTCTTAGATAAAACATCCTGGTTTGAAATAGTCGATGAAAAACACCGAAAAGCCAATAATCAGAGTTATATTTCAAAAGATTTAACATTTTATTCCCAAGTAGGTTACGCATAATAATTTACCACTACTTCTAGAAATAGTTTTCAAAAATTAAATATTTAAGGGAGGTCAATACTTTTATTTATCAACCCATTGTGAAGATATGAGCGAATATGTATTTCGAATGAGTGTGATGTAAGTGAGTGAATTTTACATTTTTAGAAATTAAGGCCGACGATTCCTTGGATTTGTCATTAATTAATAGCCCAATGACAAATGAACAACCTTTATTATACTTGGACAAAGGTTAGAAGTTAGTCTGTAAAAACTGTATATTCCTTAACTGATTTAGGGTATTTTTTAGCCTTCAATACTTCAACTGAAACTTAACTATTGTAATATACATTTTCAAGATATTAATTTTATTATATTTTATTCATTTATTACATCTATTAGTTTTTTAATTTTTGCTAATCTTAGCTTTTGATAATGAAATATACTGATGAATTTTTTATTTGTGTTTATACACAGACCCGATTGTCTAAAATTATTAACATTATTTTAACTATACATCTTTATAAACATGAATATATATTTTTACTCTCATTACAATAGTTTAATTTAAAAAGTGTGGTTCAATCTTGGTATATATTTTTATTCCTGCAATGTTCTTTTAGGTATAAGAAGTAGACAATAGTGGACTCCTCCCCACAAACGGTCTAATACTGTTCTATGCTAGGAGTATATCCATGTTTAATTTTTTGTATGTAAAACAGCGCATTTGTAGTTTGAATGAAAATTCTTTTAAAAAATTGCTTACTCGTTTGTGATTTAAATGAATCCAACTGTTTAAGCTACTTGGGAAAAGCTTAACTTTCATTCATTAGTATCATAAGGATGTCACAAAAACACAAGGAAAACGTTACGGTGTTTTTAATACTGTTGGGTTTGCACAACGGAGGGAATTTGCACAACTCAACGGATTTGCACCACAACGCTACCTCAAGTGGCTCAGGGGAAACACAGAACAAAACACCGGAGCAAATCTGCTAACTAAATTTATTTCATTTATACTTGTTTTGTTTTTGTTGGAAATTCTACTTTTCTTTCTCATTTGCGCATTGTAGAACGATTCTAAGCTGTCTTTGTTTCCTCTTAATTTTCTGATTGAAATTCTGGCTTATGCTTAAAGAAGCTTTCAACTTGTAAATTGAGCCAAGGTTTCATCAGATCAACTGAATTTCAAAACTTATATTAAAAATATTTTATTTTACTAAAGTAAAGTAAGTCGTGTTCTCATTAACAAGACTTTTCTTAAGCTTTAATTTTTAAATTAATAAATTTCACGGATGCACGTATAATTGTAACAAATTAGTCAAGGTTTCTCATAGGAAAAGGTTTGTCTAAAACAACACTTAATAGTGTCAACATTAACTTATTAAACTCATAAATCATGACTTATTAAGTACTTATACTAAATACTTATTCTGTGAATTTTATTCTTAAAATTCAAACATTTGAACACGTACATCCATTTTTAACTTTTTATAAACAAAAAAATGTTAATAGTCCATGACCAACCCTGCTTTTTATCTCTTTGAATACCGAACTTTCAAATTTTAATATAGAATACAACTATTTCCTTAGTAGTTTTACTTTGGTTGTAAGACACATAAATTAAGATTAAATGATTGGTAAAGTCCTTTATGATTTGAAAAAACCTTTGTTGCATTTTATTAAGTCTAAACTCATTAACATATGGATACATAAGTTTATATTTATCCATATAAACTTGATGATTGGTGGGAGTGAAATCCAAATAAAATTTACCTGAATATCTTTTAATTGAAAACAATATAGTAAAGAATCCTTATTTGATTGCAAACCATTTAAATAGTTATTTTGTGAGTGTTGCTAAGTTTACTCTAGCAGAACAACCCCATACTGAGAGGACACACCTGACACGGACAGTAAACTATCAAAAGTTTGTACTTCATCCTACAAACTCAGTTGAAGTAAAAAAAGTTATACAAAGCTTACAACCTAAAACATCTGCAGGTATTGACGAATTTTCTGCAAAAGCTTTAAAAATTTGCCAGGGGGAACTTGTGTTTCCACTTGTGGATGTAGTTAGTAAATCATTTTTACAAGGCTTATTTCCTGACTGACTCAAAATTTCTGAGGAAATTCACTCCTTTACATAAACAAGGTAATGTTTACGTTCCAAATAATTACCGGCCATTGTCACTGCTTCCCACTATTTCTAAAGTAATTGAAAAAATTGCATTGAACAAAGTCATAAGGCACATCAAATGTGCCTCACTCACTACAGACCAACACGCGTTTGTCTCAGGACGTTCAACAACTACAGCCATAATCAGTTTAATAGAAAGAATTATAGATCAAATAGAAAATGGAAAAACAGTTACAAGTATTTTCCTGGATCACAGTAAGGCATTTGATTGCCTAAGCTATGAACTAATTATTGAAAAGTTAAAAGGGATTGGTGTAAGTGATGTTGAGAGCCGGTGGTTCAAGAGCTATTTGAGAAATAGGAAACAAGTTGTTGAAATTCAAAGTGTAGACAGAGGCGTAAGGCGCA